>OZ025876.1:4079792-4167292 GCA_964019415.1 Ianthella basta
GAGAGGGCTTCACGGAGGTTATTAATAGTAGCCTGGTCTGTCTGGATGCGCTCTGAGGGATTATCATGTGGTAAATTATTCACTAGAAAAAATAGCCTACCATCTGCATCGGGGACTATGTGGGAATAATACGGCTTTTGCTCTAACAGTTCAATACGTTTGGAAATCTTATCAGTAACCGTTGCAGTATTGCCCTTCTCCATTAAATGATCCTTGAATGTGCCAACTAGAACCGTGCGGAACGTCGGCAAGTGCATATCCATTGGTAATGCACCTGCATTGCTGGGTACCTTGTATACCAAGGTCTGCACGCTGGACAGAGATCGCAGCATCATTTCCCAAGCTGTTTCAGGACCTGATGATGTTTTAACCTCTGTGGTTGCATTTGGTCGGTACGTGATTGGTGCTGGCTGATCGAGGTCCTTGGCTGCATTGAAGACGTTCACGTAAGTACATGGGATGTCCAACAATAAGGGAAGAACATCTTGAAAACTTGGTTGCCCACCAGTGTCAAGCAAGTGCACAAGCCTGGCACCATTCAGTTGTAATTCTGCCTCCAGGCCTCCACCAGAGTCACGCATGAGGCTTAAGTGTGCTTCGTGAAATACAGACTGCATTGTACCATGAGCAGAAGGCTGTTTACTAGGATGTGCAGAAGGCTGGGAATGGTGTGAGGAATGAAAAGCACTTTTACTTGCAACAGTAGGTCGATCAACTTCAATCACTGCTTGTGCAAATTTAGTATGTGAGTCTTCTGGACGAACTTCTGGCAATGCTGGATGAACATCTGGCATTGTTTCAGTAGCATGGTACTGACGGTTAAGGACGGATGACCTGATAGACCTGGCCATCTCCTCATCAGAGAGTAGCTTCCAGACTGAGGTTCCTTCTATTGCATACTTCTCTGCAGTAATGGAAACTACATCTGGCTTTGACATGACAGGAGTGCTTATTCTGACTTTTTTGGGCCTATCGTGGACAAGTAGGTGTTTCAGGCAAGATTTTCCCACAGCTGGAGGACCCACGAATATATTTCGATTGATAGTGACGCTTACACATCCTTGCTTTGCCACTGCCTCCTCATAGTTAGGTAGCCATGAGGGTGGTTTCGGAGGTGCTGGCATAGATAAGAAGGCAAACATTCTTTGGGTTTCATCAGCATGCATACATACACAAGACAAGAAAAAATACCGTATACGTACAAATTTTCGCGGAATGTAAATTTTGCGAATGCCCCTTCCCTGACAATTATTGCGATTTCAATTTTGCGAAGCCCTGAAAATTTTGCGAATGGCTCCCTTTCTATGGAAGATATCACCACCTAGAGTGGCTCAGGCATCGATGTATGCTTTGTTTCATTCTCCTGGCATTTTATGGATCATTTCTGACCGTTTACGTCGTTTATGTCTTCGTTCCATTTAAGTAGTTGCATTCGCAGATATAATGTTTCCAAGGATGTCTGGTCTGCATTGGCAGGAGCAGTTCTTCAGCGTGAACAGGATAACGAAACAGCAAAGATCCTTACGCGGTGGCAGGAAAGATGGCCTGACTGTGGGACACGTTCCGCGCATTATATCCTGCCATTGCTCCGTATTTGCTTGGCGGCGGCTCGATAGTATGCACGATTACTGGAGGGTCGATTACTCAAACTGGCAAGTAGTCTTTCATCGTCTTCTTTGCCATTCCGCACAAATGAAATGTTTCTTTGCTACACCCTTACCTATTTAAGGCCTTCCGTACGTGCATATTGCCCTGGGAAATTGTAAGAATTTTCGCAAATTTAATTTTGCGAATCTCCATGGATTTGCGAAATTCGTGAAAATAACGTCCTGCGAAAATTTGTACGTATACGGTAGCAACATGCAGATTATTGCAACAAGCAGGCTACAGCTATGCTACAGTATCGGGTAACTAGATATGTATGCGGAATACTTCTTCAGTGCATCAATCCTAGTACAAAGTGATCGCATACATTGGGGTTCAGTAAATAGATCAGAGTCATTAATACCTACTCTTAAACCTTTGGATTTTGGTTAATGCTTCGAGGCTGTCATCTGAGAGTGAGTTTACAACAAACCTCCTAATCCTGCTACTCAGTGGAATAATTGCAGAGTAAGTGTGGTATATATGGCATCAAGATACATATGTGAGATCTGCCAGTAGAAATCACACCTTAGCGTATTTTGCCGATTTTTGACACAACGCAATGTCCTAACCTCTAGACAACACTAGATACTAGAGAGTTCAATAATTAACTGTTCAAAGTAAATTGAACAGTTAAGTAATGAACTATCTAGTACAGCATGATGTAAACCAACTATTTTCTGCGTAGAACTGTACAAGTGCGTACAGGAGTACAGCACAATCAAGGCACACCTTCTTTCTCCACAATGAAGCTTATTGAAAAGTTCATGACTCCTTGCCTGGCACCAAGAACACGAAGGAGAATGTGCTTGTGTGACTGTAGATGTTTAGGCACCTCACTGTGCTCAACTTCAAGAGAAATGGCTGGAGGGTACCTGTGCTGTTCCACAGCAGATAGTAGCTTTGTCTCATCCCCTTTGTAGCGTGTCTTGTACTCAATGTCTTTGGGTGCAACCTTAACACAAATGATACAGGACCCCATGTGAAATAAGAACACCTAGCCAAGAAGATACTATGTACACACAGCAAGGAGAATCACCTACCCTGTTTATACCAACAACTGAGGCACTCCACCCTCTACCACTGTACTCAGTCAGACTGCTTTCAATGTGGTCTGCTGTCATTACAAAGGTGACAGCATGATCTTGCATTTTCCATCCAGTCCAGTGCCTCTTCAGAATCTGATCAGGGAATAACTGGATGATGTTAACGAGTTAGGACAGTAATACCAAGCACACACTCACCTCAATCCAGACATTAGAGTCAAAGGTGATTGCCATCTTTGAGTACAAGATGTTGCCCTCTTCTCTCTTCCATAGTGCTGCACGGTACCTGCCGGTATCCTCCAGACAGAAGGCCTCTGCAAACAGGGAGGAGCCGCTACCCATGCTTCGGGGAGCACTGCTGTCCTTTTCCAGATGGAGAACTTTAAGTAGCTCAGCACGTGCACTGTCTGGTGCAAGCTCAATAGGAGTCCTTCCAGCCTACAGTGACAAGTGGATGCACATGTACATACATACCAAGGAATCTGAAAGCTTACTGCATATTATACCACTACGAGCATGTACGACCTTCAGCTGCGCTCGCTCTGCGTCATATTGCTGGCAGGACAGCACCGGTCATCCAATGCCATTTGGTTGGTTTCAAATGGACAACTTTGGCAGCATGATAGCACCAGTTGGGTGACACTGACTGGACAGTACTGATATTGTTTGCACTGCCTAGGCCTCTGCTATACTCATGCATACACATATACTCACAAGCATGTGTGCACAGTATACATACACTAGAAATTATAAAAATTTTGTGCCAAAATTGTAAGGATGTAGGCATGGCATAAAAAGGACAGCAACAAGTAAAGACTGTTACACAGTGGAGCATTAACCATGGTCCTTACATGCAAGAATGTCGCACCTTATCTTGCGGTGGAGCATTAACCATTGTTCCTAATGTAGGGACAATGGTTAATGCTCCACTGTGTATCAGTCTTTACTTGTTTCTGTCCTTTTTATGCCATGCCTACATCTTTACAATTTTTGCACAAAATTTTTAATATTTCTAGTTTCTGTACTTTTTACAGTAGTTTTTGGGTCGGTTGTCCCGACCGGATATATGCAATTGGTTATCGCTTATCAATTATCAACCTAATGATGTCATTATGGTGGCTACAAGTCCAGCTGAAGTATCGGCGTTTGGAACGAGGAAGACTGGAATAAAGCGTATTCGGACAAATACTAATGGCTAAGAATGGTGGGGACGTTTCTGTACCAAGAGGAAGACGCCTTCATGATAAGTGAACAGACAGTGCGGGGGCTGAACAGACTCGTACTGATCGCATGCAACAATTTTCTGTAACCTGCATTCCAGACCATTGAGAAAACTGTTAAATCACGACCAGTCAGCGATTCAGGTTGCCTGCCTTCGCCACAAACCCTGTGGTGCAGGCATTATACCTCATTTCTGTAATCCTGGAGCTCAAGGTGTGGGCTAGCACCTAGGTGTTCCGCGCTATCCTCGGATTTGCCTAAGATCCGCGCTATACAGAAAGGCAATCGGAAATCAACCGTGTAGTAATTAAAAATGGCGGGGAAATGCACGACCGTGAATATCCTTCAAACGACGCGCAAGCTTACTTTGGCTGGGGATAGCAACGTACGCACCTCCAATTGGACATACGGTGGCGTTGCTAAGCTATTGAACTAAATCTGAAGGAGGATTAGGCAAACCAATGTAGCAAAAGCGTTCATTACGTCATGTTAAAATTGTGTCTCTTACGTAGCATCGTCTATCAATGGCCCGGAAACCCTCATTTGTGAAACTTGTTTGCAGAGGTTTCCAATCTACAAAGAAATACAGCCAGTTTGAGGGCAAATTAAACTGTGGTAAAGGTTTCTATCTACTCATTATGGTTCATTCGCTACTGCTGTCAGAGAAGAAGAAGAGGAAGAGGAAGAGGAAGAGGATGAGGAAGAGGATGAGGAAGAGGAAGAGAAGAAGAAGTGTTTTGCTTGGAAATAAGGTTAGTTCTGAGTGGTATACAACCCACACTTCCTCTTGGGTAGCCTTCTTTATCGGTTTGTGCCCTAACTGGCAATAGCGCTACTTTCCGTTTGTACTACAGCATATAAACTACCACCGCCATCCCTACATAGACAGCACTACCGTGCTATCTGATATAGCTATAGGTAGAGTGGGCCATTACTAACAAACAGTGGGAAATGAAGTGAGCCCTACTGGCAGGCAGCAAGCAAATAGAATAGCTAAAGAAGCAGAATGAGCACAGTGCTGCAGGCAATGCAGCCGAATGACCTGTGTTCAAGGTAGCACCACACTAAAGGCAGTCAAGCTAGTAAGCTGTCCAGTACTATAGCTTATTTTGTGGTAGAGAGAGTCCTTCACCAGCCCAGAATGCTGAAGCCAAGATACCGTATACTACATAATGTTCGCAATCAATCATCACTCATGCATGTATATGCGTCCGTGAACTGCCCGGGGGTGCATGTATATCCAATAGATGTGCCTCTGGGCACGCCGTGTGTCTATTATACATGCATTCCTGGGCACCTCGCGCCATTTACGTAGTCACGTGACCATATCTTATATGGAAATCATTAGAAATTAACAACATAAATGAGAACACACTATACTTAGCAGTTGATTTTTCTGTTGCTGCAGTTCTGTCGGCATCCAGTTGAAGCCTGGGAGGAAGTGGGCTTCTTTGGTGGCAGTTGGTGGGCACTAAAGGTTGTGCGACGTCTGCGAGCAGAGTAGGATTGGCAGTCTCTTCTTCAGTGCTTACGTGGAATGTGGCGTCTGCGTAGCTTGCAACGCTGACTTTGGTGTTGGCTAGCTCTTCCTATGGTCTCGCAAACTCAAGGTGGGACCATTCAGCCGCGAAATGCAAGCTCTTCAGAGCAGTAATGGTACTTTTAGTTTTCTTCACCATCTTTGAGGCTAAACTGGTCACCAAGGACGCAGATGTCGTCAAGAGACTAGAAGCAACCTGATTTGCTAGAAAATCATCCGGGATCTATAATAGTTAAATGCCGACCAATCGGTGTCTCTACGTATGCTATCAGCTCTAGCAGTCAAGATGCTCACATTGTCTCTGACATCTGGTGACATCCCAAACTCCTCCACCAGTGTCTTCACAACTAGGGCATGACCACCTTGACATGCCAGGTGTACAGCACCACGACCATCCTGCAAGTGTGGGACACAAACTATGACACAGTAGACAAAGAGACAATTGCAATGAACAGATTAATTCCCCACATTGTCCACAACACTCCCATCCACATTATCATCTGTGAGCAGTTCATAGACAATGTCTTGATGGCCCTCCTTACAAGACAACAGCAAGCAGTCCTGGCCATCCTGAAGGAAGACTGGTAACATGCTTGTGTGGTGGTTGTTGGTGTGCTGTTGGGCTGCATGTGTGCGTGTACATTAGCTACACTACACTGTTTACTGTTGTAGTGTGGCAATTTTGTGTGATATGTGTGTATGTGTGTGATACATGTACGATGTGTGTGGGTGTATGTGTGATCGTGTGTGTAGTGTGCATTGAAGTGCATGTGCATGTGTGCATGGCAGTGCGTTAATCTTGGATAAACATACTGTACATCAAAAACACACAACCTCGTAATGAACAGATCACATACTGTCATGTACCACTCTACAACTCACTGCAGTTCTCAAGCTGAGGTCAAATTCACACTGGTCCACGAGGTACCTCATCACTGGGAGGCTACCACCTAACACTGCATAGTGAAGGCATGTCCGACCATGCTTATCCACCTCAAACACCCTCTCTCCAAAGAGGGGCAACAGGTACTCCACACACTCAAGGGATCCACCACGGGCAGCTCGGTGAAGGGCAGTGGATGAACCCTGTGTACATGGTTAGTATCATGAGTGGAATGTTGCATTAGGTTGTGGGTACACACTGACGAGTGTGACTCACTTGTGCTTTGTGAAACACATCTCCTCCATGTTCCACCAACATCTTCAGTACAGGAAGATGGTCATACCGTGCAGCATACATCACTGCTGTCCATGACTACAGGAGAGAACAAGCAATTGGTATTCACACAGTGATACAGGAATTCACATGCTGCCTCCTCCAATACCCACTCTCACCATTCACTCACCCTCCACATCACATCACATTGTTCACTACCACATTGGTGTGTGTGACAGGGTGTGGGGTGGATCAAAGGCACCATGCAGTCTATGGATGACTTTGACTTTGACAGTTATACACATATCAACTGTGCTTGAAATCAATATGTAAAGGCATACAATATACTGAATGAAGTGAGGACTATCTCAGCTGGCTTGGGTGTGAGTAGTTTCACCCATATATAGGAAGACCAGTACCTGGTCAATACCTCAGCAAGGTTCAACTCTGTTGTTTGAACCTGGTACGAGGAGAGCTATCCAAATTAGAATACAGTGTTGCTGTGCAATTGGTTTAAAAATGCTCAACACTTTCGACTGATGGTGCTTTTAACAAATTCACACTTGCAAAGTTTCAGCATTCATTGACCATTTAATGATGTCTTCAGCTAAGGTGTGCAATTTCCACTGGTAACTTTCACACATACACACACTGGTGGTATATTTTGAGAAGTAAACACAAATCACAAACTACGATCAAACATATGTAAGTAATGTGCATCTTGTGTTCCAGCTTCCTGTGTCACTTGGTCACATGTGGGAACAAACACAAGTTGAGTGCTCACTCACTCCTAACATTAATTCCCATCCACTCACTTTAACATTCTCATCATTCACATCGCAATGGTGTGTCTCCACAAGAAGTCTGGCCACTGGAAGGTGACCCACTTGAGCTGCCAACATTAGTGGGGTACGACCATCCTAAGGATTGGGTGGGACATGGTCAATACAGTACACAGCAAACAACTTGTACAAATGGACTGATAGTAATTGAACCGAATGTTGGCAGTGGTGTGCTGCTGGGCTGCATGTGTGTGTGTGTACAATAGTTACAGTACACCGTTTACTGTTGTAGTGTGGCAATTTTGTGTGATACATGTGTATGTGTGATACATGTACGACGTGTGTGGGTGTATGTGTGATCGTGTGTGTAGTGTGCATTGAAGTGCATGTGCATGTGTGCATGGCAGTGTGTTAATCTTGGATAAACATACTGTACATCAAAAACACACAACCTCGTAATGAACAGATCACATACTGTCATGTATCACTCTACAACTCACTGCAGCTCTCAAGCTGAGGTCAAATCCACACTGGTCCACGAGGTACCTCAACACTGGGAGGTTACCACCTAACACTGCATAGTGAAGACATGTTGCACCATTTTCATCCACCTCAAACATCCTCTCTCCAAAGAGGGGCAACAGGTACTCCACACACTCAAGGGATCCTCCATAGGCAGCAAGGTGAAGGGCAGTGGATGAATCCTGTGTACATGGTTAGTATCATGAGTGGAATGTTGCATTAGGTTGTGGGTACACACTGACGAGTGTGACTCACTTGTGCTTTGTGAAACACATCTCCTCCATGTTCCACCAACATCTTCAGTACAGGAAGATGGTCATACCATGCAGCATACATCACTGCTGTCCATGACTACAGGAGAGAACAAGCAATTGGTATTCACACAGTGATACAGGAATTCACATGCTGCCTCCTCCAATACCCACTCTCACCATTCACTCACCCTCCACATCACATCACATTGTTCACTACCACATTGGTGTGTGTGACAGGGTGTGGGGTGGATCAAAGGCACCATGCAGTCTATGGATGACTTTGACTTTGACAGTTATACACATATCAACTGTGCTTGAAATCAATATGTAAAGGCATACAATATACTGAATGAAGTGAGGACTATCTCAGCTGGCTTGGGTGTGAGTAGTTTCACCCATATATAGGAAGACCAGTACCTGGTCAATACCTCAGCAAGGTTCAACTCTGTTGTTTGAAC
This sequence comes from Ianthella basta, assembly GCA_964019415.1. NCBI lineage: Eukaryota > Metazoa > Porifera > Demospongiae > Verongiida > Ianthellidae > Ianthella > Ianthella basta. The sequence goes on from OZ025876.1 coordinate 4,088,416, forward strand.
CTGGTACGAGGAGAGCTATCCAAATTAGAATACAGTGTTGCTGTGCAATTGGTTTAAAAATGCTCAACACTTTCGACTGATGGTGCTTTTAACAAATTCACACTTGCAAAGTTTCAGCATTCATTGACCATTTAATGATGTCTTCAGCTAAGGTGTGCAATTTCCACTGGTAACTTTCACACATACACACACTGGTGGTATATTTTGAGAAGTAAACACAAATCACAAACTACGATCAAACATATGTAAGTAATGTGCATCTTGTGTTCCAGCTTCCTGTGTCACTTGGTCACATGTGGGAACAAACACAAGTTGAGTGCTCACTCACTCCTAACATTAATTCCCATCCACTCACGTTAACATTCTCATCATTCACATCGCAATGGTGTGTCTCCACAAGAAGTCTGGCCACTGGAAGGTGACCCACTTGAGCTGCCAACATTAGTGGGGTACGACCATCCTAAGGATTGGGTGGGACATGGTCAATACAGTACACAGCAAACAACTTGTACAAATGGACTGATAGTAATTGAACCGAATGTTGGCAGTGGTGTGCTGCTGGGCTGCATGTGTGTGTGTGTACAATAGTTACAGTACACCGTTTACTGTTGTAGTGTGGCAATTTTGTGTGATACATGTGTATGTGTGATACATGTACGACGTGTGTGGGTGTATGTGTGATCGTGTGTGTAGTGTGCATTGAAGTGCATGTGCATGTGTGCATGGCAGTGTGTTAATCTTGGATAAACATACTGTACATCAAAAACACACAACCTCGTAATGAACAGATCACATACTGTCATGTATCACTCTACAACTCACTGCAGCTCTCAAGCTGAGGTCAAATCCACACTGGTCCACGAGGTACCTCAACACTGGGAGGTTACCACCTAACACTGCATAGTGAAGACATGTTGCACCATTTTCATCCACCTCAAACATCCTCTCTCCAAAGAGGGGCAACAGGTACTCCACACACTCAAGGGATCCACCACGGGCAGCTCGGTGAAGGGCAGTGGATGAACCCTGTGTACATGGTTAGTATCATGAGTGGAATGTTGCATTAGGTTGTGGGTACACACTGACGAGTGTGACTCACTTGTGCTTTGTGAAACACATCTCCTCCATGTTCCACCAACATCTTCAGTACAGGAAGATGGTCATACCGTGCAGCATACATCACTGCTGTCCATGACTACAGGAGAGAACAAGCAATTGGTATTCACACAGTGATACAGGAATTCACATGCTGCCTCCTCCAATACCCACTCTCACCATTCACTCACCCTCCACATCACATCACATTGTTCACTACCACATTGGTGTGTGTGACAGGGTGTGGGGTGGATCAAAGGCACCATGCAGTCTATGGATGACTTTGACTTTGACAGTTATACACATATCAACTGTGCTTGAAATCAATATGTAAAGGCATACAATATACTGAATGAAGTGAGGACTATCTCAGCTGGCTTGGGTGTGAGTAGTTTCACCCATATATAGGAAGACCAGTACCTGGTCAATACCTCAGCAAGGTTCAACTCTGTTGTTTGAACCTGGTACGAGGAGAGCTATCCAAATTAGAATACAGTGTTGCTGTGCAATTGGTTTAAAAATGCTCAACACTTTCGACTGATGGTGCTTTTAACAAATTCACACTTGCAAAGTTTCAGCATTCATTGACCATTTAATGATGTCTTCAGCTAAGGTGTGCAATTTCCACTGGTAACTTTCACACATACACACACTGGTGGTATATTTTGAGAAGTAAACACAAATCACAAACTACGATCAAACATATGTAAGTAATGTGCATCTTGTGTTCCAGCTTCCTGTGTCACTTGGTCACATGTGGGAACAAACACAAGTTGAGTGCTCACTCACTCCTAACATTAATTCCCATCCACTCACTTTAACATTCTCATCATTCACATCGCAATGGTGTGTCTCCACAAGAAGTCTGGCCACTGGAAGGTGACCCACTTGAGCTGCCAACATTAGTGGGGTACGACCATCCTAAGGATTGGGTGGGACATGGTCAATACAGTACACAGCAAACAACTTGTACAAATGGACTGATAGTAATTGAACCGAATGTTGGCAGTGGTGTGCTGCTGGGCTGCATGTGTGTGTGTGTACAATAGTTACAGTACACCGTTTACTGTTGTAGTGTGGCAATTTTGTGTGATACATGTGTATGTGTGATACATGTACGACGTGTGTGGGTGTATGTGTGATCGTGTGTGTAGTGTGCATTGAAGTGCATGTGCATGTGTGCATGGCAGTGTGTTAATCTTGGATAAACATACTGTACATCAAAAACACACAACCTCGTAATGAACAGATCACATACTGTCATGTATCACTCTACAACTCACTGCAGCTCTCAAGCTGAGGTCAAATCCACACTGGTCCACGAGGTACCTCAACACTGGGAGGTTACCACCTAACACTGCATAGTGAAGACATGTTGCACCATTTTCATCCACCTCAAACATCCTCTCTCCAAAGAGGGGCAACAGGTACTCCACACACTCAAGGGATCCTCCATAGGCAGCAAGGTGAAGGGCAGTGGATGAATCCTGTGTACATGGTTAGTATCATGAGTGGAATGTTGTATTAGGTTGTGGGTACACACTGACGAGTGTGACTCACTTGTGCTTTGTGAAACACATCTCCTCCATGTTCCACCAACATCTTCAGTACAGGGAGGTGGTCATACCGTGCAGCATACATCACTGGTGTCCATGACTACAGGAGAGAACAAGCAATTGGTATTCACACAGTGATACAGGAATTCACATGCTGCCTCCTCCAATATCCACTCTCACCATTCACTCACCCTCCACATCACATCACATTGTTCACTACCACATTGGTGTGTGTGACAGGGTGTGGGGTGGATCAAAGGCACCATGCAGTCTATGGATGACTTTGACTTTGACAGTTATACACATACGGTAGCCGCAGAAAATATGTTTACATTGCGAAGCGAACTTCGCCAGAAAACTTCGGGCGAACTTCGCACGAACTACAGGCGAGCTTCGTACGAACTTCAGGTCGACTTCGTACGAACTTAGAGCCAAGTTCGGGGCGACTTCGAGCGAACTTCGAACGAAGTTCGGGGCGACTTCGAGCGAAGTTCAAACGAAGTTCGGGGCGTCTTCGAGCGAACTTATGGCTGAACTTCGTATGAACTACGGGGACAACTTCGAAAGAACCGTTACTGTTTTGAGTTAGCATTGTAGTGCGCTTGTGCTAATCTGAAGAATTTCGCGCCTGCATGAGGTGCAATAATATTATGATCCGAGATTTTGGGAAGAGAGTGCAGAAGGAAGATCCTCAAGTATGCCTGCTCAGCGAAAAGGAAGGAAAGAAGATACAAGTCGAGCGAAAGGTACACGCTGTCTACGTTACCGTGTAAGCTGTTTTGTAATAAAGTAGCAGCAAGTGCATGATAAATTGCAACTTCCAATAACGTTCAGCTATATAATAACCTCTTTAGGATCTCACACGTTGGTATTCTGGGAAGAGGAAGGTTTAACTTCAATACTAAAGGCTTCCCAGGTTGTGGAACCATTGCAGCCTAAGAAAGGTTCCAAGGCAACGATGGTGATAACGATCTGTCAAACTTGGTCGTTCTTCGAACGAAGTCGAGCCAACTTTGTTGGCGAACTTGGACTGACGAACTTCGTACAAATTTCTGGGCAATTTCGCTCGAACTTCGGTGCAACTTCGAACGAACTTCAATGCAACTTCGAACGAACTTCAATGCAACTTCGAACGAACTTCAATGCAACTTCGAACGAACTTCGGGACAACTTCGAACGACCTTCGGGGCAACTTCGCTCGAACTTAAGACACACTTCGTACGAACTTCCATCCCACTTCGGGCGGACTTCGTACGAAGTACGAGCGAAGTTCGCGAAGAAAGAACTTCGTATGGTAACATAATTTTTGCCGCTACCGTATCAACTGTGCTTGAAATCAATATGTAAAGGCATACAATATACTGAATGAAGTGAGGGCTATCTCAGCTGGCTTGGGTGTGAGTAGTTTCACCCATATATAGGAAGACCAGTACCTGGTCAATACCTCAGCAAGGTTCAACTCTGTTGTTTGAACCTGGTACGAGGAGAGCTATCCAAATTAGAATACAGTGTTGCTGTGCAATTGGTTTAAAAATGCTCAACACTTTCGACTGATGGTGCTTTTAACAAATTCACACTTGCAAAGTTTCAGCATTCATTGACCATTTAATGATGTCTTCAGCTAAGATGTGCAATTTCCACTGGTAACTTTCACACATACACATACTGGTTGTATATTTTGAGAAGTAAACACAAATCACAAACTACGATCAAACATATGTAAGTTATGTGCATCTTGTGTTCCAGCTTCCTGTGTCACTTGGTCACATGTGAGAACAAACACAAGCTGAGTGCTCACTCACTCCTCCCATTAACTCCCATCCACTCACATCAACATTCTCATCATTCACATCACAGGGGTATGTCTCTACAAGGAGTCTGGCCACTGGAAGGTGACCCTCTTGAGCTGCCAACATCAGTGGGGTACAACCTTCCTGAGGATTGGGTGGGACATGGTCAATACAGTACACAGCAAACAACTTGTACAAATGGACTGAATGTAATTGAACTGAATGTTGGCAGTGGTGTGCTGTTGGGCTGCATGTGTGTGCGTACAATAGTTACAGTACACTGTTTACTGTTGTAGTGTGGCAATTTTGTGTGATACGTGTGTATGTGTGATACATGTATGCTGTGTGTGGGTGTATGTGTGATCGTGTGTGTAGTGTGCATTGAAGTGTATGTGCATGTGTGCATGGCAGTGCGTGAATCTTGGATAAACATACTGTACATCAAAAACACACAACATTGTAATGAACAGATTACATACTGTCATGTACCACTCTACAACTCACTGCAGCTCTCAAGCTGAGGTCAAATCCACACTGGTCCACGAGGTACCTCAACACTGGGAGGTTACCACCTAACACTGCATAGTGAAGACATGTTGCACCATTTTCATCCACCTCAAACATCCTCTCTCCAAAGAGGGGCAACAGGTACTCCACACACTCAAGGGATCCACCACGGGCAGCTTGGTGAAGGGCAGTGGATGAATCCTGTGTACATGGTTAGTATCATGAGTGGAATGTTGTATTAGGTTGTGGGTACACACTGACGAGTGTGACTCACTTGTGCTTTGTGAAACACATCTCCTCCATGTTCCACCAACATCTTCAGTACAGGGAGGTGGTCATACCGTGCAGCATACATCACTGGTGTCCATGACTACAGGAGAGAACAAGCAATTGGTATTCACACAGTGATACAGGAATTCACATGCTGCCTCCTCCAATATCCACTCTCACCATTCACTCACCCTCCACATCACATCACATTGTTCACTACCACATTGGTGTGTGTGACAGGGTGTGGGGTGGATCAAAGGCACCATGCAGTCTATGGATGACTTTGACTTTGACAGTTATACACATACGGTAGCCGCAGAAAATATGTTTACATTGCGAAGCGAACTTCGCCAGAAAACTTCGGGCGAACTTCGCACGAACTACAGGCGAGCTTCATACGAACTTCGGGTCGACTTCGTACGAACTTAGAGCCAAGTTCGGGGCGACTTCGAGCGAACTTCGAACGAAGTTCGGGGCGACTTCGAGCGAAGTTCGAACGAAGTTCGGGGCGTCTTCGAGCGAACTTATGGCTGAACTTCGTATGAACTACGGGGACAACTTCGAAAGAACCGTTACTGTTTTGAGTTAGCATTGTAGTGCGCTTGTGCTAATCTGAAGAATTTCGCGCCTGCATGAGGTGCAATAATATTATGATCCGAGATTTTGGGAAGAGAGTGCAGAAGGAAGATCCTCAAGTATGCCTGCTCAGCGAAAAGGAAGGAAAGAAGATACAAGTCGAGCGAAAGGTACACGCTGTCTACGTTACCGTGTAAGCTGTTTTGTAATAAAGTAGCAGCAAGTGCATGATAAATTGCAACTTCCAATAACGTTCAGCTATATAATAACCTCTTTAGGATCTCACACGTTGGTATTCTGGGAAGAGGAAGGTTTAACTTCAATACTAAAGGCTTCCCAGGTTGTGGAACCATTGCAGCCTAAGAAAGGTTCCAAGGCAACGATGGTGATAACGATCTGTCAAACTTGGTCGTTCTTCGAACGAAGTCGAGCCAACTTTGTTGGCGAACTTGGACTGACGAACTTCGTACAAATTTCTGGGCAATTTCGCTCGAACTTCGGTGCAACTTCGAACGAACTTCAATGCAACTTCGAACGAACTTCAATGCAACTTCGAACGAACTTCAATGCAACTTCGAACGAACTTCAATGCAACTTCGAACGAACTTCGGGACAACTTCGAACGACCTTCGGGGCAACTTCGCTCGAACTTAAGACACACTTCGTACGAACTTCCATCCCACTTCGGGCGAACTTCGTACGAAGTACGAGCGAAGTTCGCGAAGAAAGAACTTCGTATGGTAACATAATTTTTGCCGCTACCGTATCAACTGTGCTTGAAATCAATATGTGAAGGCATACAATATACTGAATGAAGTGAGGGCTATCTCAGCTGGCTTGGGTGTGAGTAGTTTCACCCATATATAGGAAGACCAGTACCTGGTCAATACCTCAGCAAGGTTCAACTCTGTTGTTTGAACCTGGTACGAGGAGAGCTATCCAAATTAGAATACAGTGTTGCTGTGCAATTGGTTTAAAAATGCTCAACACTTTCGACTGATGGTGCTTTTAACAAATTCACACTTGCAAAGTTTCAGCATTCATTGACCATTTAATGATGTCTTCAGCTAAGATGTGCAATTTCCACTGGTAACTTTCACACATACACATACTGGTTGTATATTTTGAGAAGTAAACACAAATCACAAACTACGATCAAACATATGTAAGTTATGTGCATCTTGTGTTCCAGCTTCCTGTGTCACTTGGTCACATGTGAGAACAAACACAAGCTGAGTGCTCACTCACTCCTCCCATTAACTCCCATCCACTCACATCAACATTCTCATCATTCACATCACAGGGGTATGTCTCTACAAGGAGTCTGGCCACTGGAAGGTGACCCTCTTGAGCTGCCAACATCAGTGGGGTACAACCTTCCTGAGGATTGGGTGGGACATGGTCAATACAGTACACAGCAAACAACTTGTACAAATGGACTGAATGTAATTGAACTGAATGTTGGCAGTGGTGTGCTGTTGGGCTGCATGTGTGTGCGTACAATAGTTACAGTACACTGTTTACTGTTGTAGTGTGGCAATTTTGTGTGATACGTGTGTATGTGTGATACATGTATGCTGTGTGTGGGTGTATGTGTGATCGTGTGTGTAGTGTGCATTGAAGTGCATGTGCATGTGTGCATGGCAGTGCGTTAATCTTGGATAAACATACTGTACATCAAAAACACACAACCTCGTAATGAACAGATCACATACTGTCATGTACCACTCTACAACTCACTGCAGTTCTCAAGCTGAGGTCAAATTCACACTGGTCCACGAGGTACCTCATCACTGGGAGGCTACCACCTAACACTGCATAGTGAAGGCATGTCCGACCATGCTTATCCACCTCAAACACCCTCTCTCCAAAGAGGGGCAACAGGTACTCCACACACTCAAGGGATCCACCACGGGCAGCTTGGTGAAGGGCAGTGGATGAATCCTGTGTACATGGTTAGTATCATGAGTGGAATGTTGTATTAGGTTGTGGGTACACACTGACGAGTGTGACTCACTTGTGCTTTGTGAAACACATCTCCTCCATGTTCCACCAACATCTTCAGTACAGGAAGATGGTCATACCGTGCAGCATACATCACTGCTGTCCATGACTACAGGAGAGAACAAGCAATTGGTATTCACACAGTGATACAGGAATTCACATGCTGCCTCCTCCAATACCCACTCTCACCATTCACTCACCCTCCACATCACATCACATTGTTCACTACCACATTGGTGTGTGTGACAGGGTGTGGGGTGGATCAAAGGCACCATGCAGTCTATGGATGACTTTGACTTTGACAGTTATACACATATCAACTGTGCTTGAAATCAATATGTAAAGGCATACAATATACTGAATGAAGTGAGGACTATCTCAGCTGGCTTGGGTGTGAGTAGTTTCACCCATATATAGGAAGACCAGTACCTGGTCAATACCTCAGCAAGGTTCAACTCTGTTGTTTGAACCTGGTACGAGGAGAGCTATCCAAATTAGAATACAGTGTTGCTGTGCAATTGGTTTAAAAATGCTCAACACTTTCGACTGATGGTGCTTTTAACAAATTCACACTTGCAAAGTTTCAGCATTCATTGACCATTTAATGATGTCTTCAGCTAAGGTGTGCAATTTCCACTGGTAACTTTCACACATACACACACTGGTGGTATATTTTGAGAAGTAAACACAAATCACAAACTACGATCAAACATATGTAAGTAATATGCATCTTGTGTTCCAGCTTCCTGTGTCACTTGGTCACATGTGGGAACAAACACAAGTTGAGTGCTCACTCACTCCTAACATTAATTCCCATCCACTCACTTTAACATTCTCATCATTCACATCGCAATGGTGTGTCTCCACAAGAAGTCTGGCCACTGGAAGGTGACCCACTTGAGCTGCCAACATTAGTGGGGTACGACTATCCTAAGGATTGGGTGGGACATGGTCAATACAGTACACAGCAAACAACTTGTACAAATGGACTGATAGTAATTGAACCGAATGTTGGCAGTGGTGTGCTGCTGGGCTGCATGTGTGTGTGTGTACAATAGTTACAGTACACCGTTTACTGTTGTAGTGTGGCAATTTTGTGTGATACATGTGTATGTGTGATACATGTACGACGTGTGTGGGTGTATGTGTGATCGTGTGTGTAGTGTGCATTGAAGTGCATGTGCATGTGTGCATGGCAGTGTGTTAATCTTGGATAAACATACTGTACATCAAAAACACACAACCTCATAATGAACAGATCACATACTGTCATGTATCACTCTACAACTCACTGCAGCTCTCAAGCTGAGGTCAAATCCACACTGGTCCACGAGGTACCTCAACACTGGGAGGTTACCACCTAACACTGCATAGTGAAGACATGTTGCACCATTTTCATCCACCTCAAACATCCTCTCTCCAAAGAGGGGCAACAGGTACTCCACACACTCAAGGGATCCACCACGGGCAGCTCGGTGAAGGGCAGTGGATGAACCCTGTGTACATGGTTAGTATCATGAGTGGAATGTTGCATTAGGTTGTGGGTACACACTGACGAGTGTGACTCACTTGTGCTTTGTGAAACACATCTCCTCCATGTTCCACCAACATCTTCAGTACAGGGAGGTGGTCATACCGTGCAGCATACATCACTGGTGTCACAGACTAAAGGACAGAACAATCAAGTGGTATTCACACAGTGATACAGGAATTCACATGCTGCCTCCTCCAATATCCACTCTCACCATTCACTCACCCTCCACATCAAATCACATTGTTCACTACCACATTGGTGTGTGTGACAGGGTGTGGGGTGGATCAAAGGCACCAGTGTGCCACTTAACAAACCTTCGGCAGGGCACAGTTTGTGGCCAGTACTAGAGATGCTAGCACTGATGAAATCAAACACTCACCCAACACGTCACGTACAGTAAAATGATGCCCATTCTGTGAGTCACTTAACACAAACCTATGGACGACTTTACGTTACGTTACATATCAACTGTGCTTGAAATGATGTAAAGGTATACATTATCGAATAAAGTGAGAGCTTCTCAGCTGGCTTGGGCATGAGTAGCTTCATTAATAGGAAGACCAAATTATCTGGTCAAACCTCCACTAGGTTCAACCTTATCGTTTACCCAATCGAGGAGAACTACCTAACCTGGCATACATTATTGGGGTGTACTTGCAACTGGCAACTCTCACACACACACACATATACTTACCAGTGGTATTTCGAGAAGTAAACACAAATCACAAACTACAATCACACATAAGAAATGTGCATCTTGTGTTCCAGCTTCCTGTGTCACTTGGTCACATGTGGGAACTAACACAAGTTGAGTGCTCACTCACTCCTCCCATTAACTCCCATCAACTCACTTGGCCATCCTCCTCATTCACATTACAGTGGTATGTCTCCATCAGGAGTCTGGCCACTGGAAGTTGACCCTTTCGAGCTGCCACCATCAGTGGGGTACGACCATGCTGAGGATTGGGTGGGACATGGTCAATAAAGTACACAGCCAAAAACTTGTACAAATGAACTGAATGTAAATGATCTGAATGTTGGTGGTGGTGTGCTGTTGGGCTGCATGTGTGTGTGTGTACAATAGCTACAGTACACTGTTATTATCGTAGCAGTGTGTGTGCATGCGTGCATGAATGTGTGTGTGTATGCATTCTACAGTTGTTGTAACGTGCTCTCAATCACGCATCTCTACACAATGTCATGTAAAAGTGAGTACAGCGATGAATTTATGAAGGACCAACCTACAAAATCTAGTCATTATAGTGGCAACATGGTATTGATACAGATGGGCTGAGGGACTGGTACAGTACCTTTTAAGCCATCTAAAGGAGCACTTCCACAACAACAGATACTGCACATCTGAGATTGTTTCCTGCACTGAAGACGCTCGAGATGAGCTGGAGTACCCCAAGAAGTCACTGACAGAGCTCATACCCAAGTCAACAAAGCTAAGTTCACCAGCACTAACCTCTCTCTAGACAAGTCAAATGCCCGTATGGAACTCCGTAAGTATGTACACCATGTAGCCTGATAGTACTGTATAGTGCCACTTAGTCTCACATAGCCAGACCGCCGTTTTGGTCACGCATAGACTCTGCCCTCCCAAAAGACGGTCTGGGGACTAACTCCCTCTTTTCTGGAAGTTCGGACCGTTGGTAATTGATGAGCCCATATTTGGTCGCGAGGTTAACCAATTGCCACTTCTGTCAGTTCAAGGTTGACGTCATTCACAGAAAGCAGTACGCAGATGGAATTGTCTTATCCGCATTCCCTAGCCCCGTCTGCATTGCGAATGATGTCTTCAGTCGTCCTATCTCTCCTGTGAGTATACGTATGAAGCTTCTTACCCTGTTTTGTTGCATGTGTACATAGAAATGGACTTCTAGCTGGGTTCCTTCTGGTTCCAACTGCAGTTACAGCTGTCATTGGTGCAATACGGTGACAAGGACTGCGGATAAGACAATTCCATCTGCATACTGCTTTCTCTTAATGACAACAACCTGGAACTGACAGACATGGGAATTGGTTAACCTCGCGACCAAATTCTCATCAATTACCAACGGTCTGAACTTCCGGTGGACTGTCATAACAAAAAAGAGGGAGTTAGTCCCCAGATTGTATTTTGGGAGGCGGAGTCTGCGTGTGACCAAAATGGGGTCTGGCTACCCGAAACTAAGTGCCAGTAGTAGTGCATGTGTTGCCTACTGCATCCCTTGCATGAATTGCTAACAACATATGCAGGACAAACAAGTAGAACTTTAGCCCAGCAAATCAAAGAACACCAAAGGTCAGTACATTACAAGGACATAAACACTTCAGCCCTAGCACAGCACTCCAACCCCACTGGGCACCCCATCCATTGGGGGATGAGGCATATGCTATCAACACTTGTCCCCACACCACCAGATGGTACCTCCTAGAGTTCTGGACAGTCCACAAAGAATCCCTGCCCCTACCGACCCTTTGAGGACATGTACACCAGATACGTACATACTGCTACTTGGAGTGGCCAATAGAAGACATTTCTTAGTGGACTTTAGCAAGCAATGGGTTATATCTTAAACAATCCACATAGCAGCTGTGAACACATCCCCATCAAACACTGCCACCACATACAGAGCTCTCATCACCAATCTATGGCATCAGCTCATGTACATGCTGTCAAGATGCTCACATTGTCTCTGACATCTGGTGACATCCCAAACTCCTCCACCAGTACCTTCACAAGTTGTGCATGACCACCTCGACATGCCAGGTGAACAGCACCATGACCATCCTGCAAGTGTGGGATACAAACTATAACACTGTGGACAAAGAGGCAGTGAACTGGCTAACTCTCACCGTGTTCACCACATTCCAGTCCACTTTGTCTTTCGTGAGCAGTTCACGGACAATCTCTTCATGGCCCTCCTTACAAGCCAACAAGAAGCAGTCCTGGCTACTCTGAAGGAAGGTTGGTAGACATATGACATTACGCTTGTGCAGAAACACACAGAACACAATTGAGGATGTGGACACACTCTGGATACCTCATCTGCATGTCTGTAACTGATTGAAGCGGCTCCCAACATTTATTTCTAAATAATTATGTTATATACATACTAATTACATATACTACAGTGCCAAATTTTCTATTGGCAGTCATTTTGAAAAAAATGCTATGGTAGTACTTAGTTTTTGAAAGGACATGTCTAGAGATAGACGTACAGTAGTAACCAAGGAAGTATACACATATTACCAGTCAATTGCTCGAAGACTGGTCTCTAGCTACATCTGTGAAGCAGACACCCTCTGTTCAGTACATGTCCATCCATTCTCAATCTCATTATATGATCCAATTATGAGACATTGAAAACTTCTACTTTAGCGCTAGTGTGAGGTGGCCATTTTACTGACATCACAATTAGCATACCTAAATTCGCAAACATATGTATCCATACATTACCGATTCTTGTTAAGTACTGACATCTTACACCTATGCTGAGCATCCAGCACACATGGTTTAGCATGGGGTTGAGTATAGTCAGTACATTCATAAGGATGTCTGTATGTAGAGGGATGCTACATGAATAGAGCTTTGCATACTAAAATTGATACTCATTCTATCCCTGTGAGATTCTCTACAGTAGGCCAACATTACCTTACATTCTGTCAGTGTATAGAGATGTGGACTGCAAGCAAAACTCAACACCAAGACTATGAGGACTGTCAACAAGCACTTTGGTTCTCCCACAGAATGTTGGGCACCAATACAGAGAAGACAAATATTTGTGCATACCAAACCTCATCTGCATGCTCTAAATCTCACTTTCCCTCAGTTATCCGCAGCTACACTTACAATAAAGTGTTTGGCTGAATCTGATCAGGGTGTAATTCGTCAAATAGCTAATGTAGATATTGTGATACAAACCAACAAATATGGTGAGTATCGTGGTACAGTTATTGTACCGTGGCAACACTATTGTGTGCGCGTACAAAGGTCTGTCTCATAACATGCAACTAGCTACTGTGGATCAATCTATAAAATTCGAGAACCTTGGATTGGACCCTATCGACATCTGTCCATTGTTATAGACTAGAATAGCTATAAAACCAGCTATGAGTGTACATAGACATTCTGAATGTGTTTACCCATCGTCAAAAAGCTGAAAAATTCACTTGACTAACCGTGGCCATTTGGATCGCCATGTCGCTCTTATTAGTCTTGTGTAGCCGACCGTTTCCTCCCCTCCATTTTTAATTCCTGCCATCCGATGACGTCATGGTATGCGCGCACAATGCTCCAGATATAGCTCGAGGGAGAGAAACTATAATTGGAGAATGTGAAGTGCCAGCAGAGCGAATGTTAGCGCGAGCTTGTACATGTACTTGTGCATGTTAATGATGTATTCATCATTCATGTTACTATTGCACAAGTCTTTAATCTGTAGAAGAAGGAGGCTGTGAAGACCAAGGGGTAGGGTAAAGCGGGGGAAAACGGAACACATTTCATAATTACAACTTCGACACCGTGTCGTATACACGCTATGATACACAGAGGTTCAAGTTTCTGTACAATAGTAGAGGTAGTAATCCTCTATCAATCTACAGTAAAAGTAATCCTGTCCGTTCGCTGTGGCGAGTATCAGAATCCGTCTCGTCAGCACGATGATATTTCCGGTCAAAATGGCGCGTGGGGTAAAACACCACCACGGAACACCAAGGAACAGCTGCATTTTGCCCAGTCATCGGCTCATTACTTTTGGGTCGATTGCGTTCTCAGTTTCAACAGTGGTTTGATCAGTGAGTAACATTTCGAGGTGACTCGGCTTTGTGAAGGTATATTGGAATGTCTCATATTCGTTCTATCCAAATTCAATCGAGCGCCAATAAGTTACGTAATGACGATTATTGCGCTGTATTTCTGTAAAGCTGCGCAGTTTACATAAAACGTTTTTCATACACGTATTCGCTGAAGGTTAGACCTAAATGCCCTGCAATATGAAGTTATTCGATTCTTCCTCGCTTCGTGAAAGTCGACTGAAAGCAAGTGTTCCGTTTTACTCCGCTTTACCCTACTGTGAAGCCCTCAGCAACATTGTCCTTGCCGACTTCAGTTACCTGCACAGTCGACTGATCGCTGACCTTCGGACATTTGGGGAGATGCTCGCACAGCAGGCTGAATTCCACACAGCTGTAAGTAGTTTAATGTATTGACAGTGGCTTTGTAACAGTGCTGTGTACAGAAGGGTACAATGCAACCTGTATCATACATACTGTGTCATGTTACTGTTGAATGTGTTCAGTAATTCAGTATGTTAGAGTAACGGGCAGTTCTCTTACACTAGAAAGTGAATTCATTGACTTATTAATATTCCTCTCAGCCTCTTTCCCATTCTTCACTCTCCTCGTCTCCCCCTCTCTTCCTCCTTCAACCTCTGCCCTTCCCCCCTCACACATAAATGGCTAAGAGGTGGACTGATCTACACTATCATTTCACACACACAAACATGCCATCTCCCTCCCCCACTGCGGTGGCAGCCAGCGCAGACACCCTGGACGGTAGACCATAGTCTCGCGTGCCAGCCGTTCCTATTTCTCCTCCGCGATTGCGCAATAGGGGAAATAGAGGCTGGCGCGCGAGACTAGGTAGACCACTGCACGACTATGTAAAAGTCCAGTACCCACGCAAGCAGCCTGTGTCAGCAAAGGCAAATGGACATGCAGGGCATGTCAACTACAACCAAACCCGAGCATTGCTGGCAAACTCCAATAGCTCCACTGCAACCAGCGGCAGCTGCAGTCTCCCCAACTTGACCTCGCCCACCTGCCCCACCCATCCTAAAGATCGACAAGGTTATGAGCAACTGAGACAGACAATGGGTGGTGACTTTGTCTTCTCCAAGCCTGAGGTAGTACCCAAAACGAGACAAGAGGAGCGAGATGAGGTGTAAGTGCCTTTCACTCCTGGCCTGGCTCCCCCAAAAGTGGAGACATCCAGTGGTAGTCCCCCATCGAAGAAGAAGGCAGCAGATTACATGCCTTTCGTGCCCATCTCTGAGCGTAACTATAAGAGTGCCCCATGCATCCTTGATCTTGACATGGAGCCAGACCTGGTCAGTGGCTCCATGCCTGCCAGCCTGCAGAGGAGTGACCCAGAGCTGGTTAAACTGAGATCAAAAGTCAAGCAAGGCAAGGAACAAACACCATTTGACTACCTTCCATTTGTCCCACTGGCACAGATGGCAAAGAGTGCTTCAGAGGCAAAAATGGCAAGTTCTGAGAAAGCAAAGGGGGACAAACGTGAGGACAAGGAAGATGAAAGCAAAGGAAAGGAAAGTGTGGGTGAAGAAGATGAGGTATTTATTGCAAGTGAACACAGTAGTTACCATAGTGACAAAATGGCTGACCAAGAGCACACAGCCCCACTGGAGGCGGTCAATCCACCGGAAAGAATAGGTGATGACAAGGAAGCACCGCAAGTGGCACCACCTGGTCCAACCAGCGCCACTAGCAGCTGCAGCACTGGGGAGGAGTGGTCCAAAACTGTGAGCACAACCACAGTAGAAGAAGGCAATGAGTGACACCACCCAGTGGAACACAATCCATCCCTCTCAGAAGGGGCTCCTTCTCAGATTAATGCTAAGAGACAAGGAGACCCTGCATTGTGCTATGCACAGGATTGAGGCTGGTGATTCATCAGTCTCTTCTGGAGGAGAGAGCTCACCCAGTCCTCGTGTGTACGGTCTGTAGCACTGAGTGGCACTATGTGTTGGAATGGCAATAGCAACAATTAAGTTAACGACAGTCATGTGAAGAAGGGACCGCCCCCAGATGAGGCTGTAGATGTGGGTGTAAAGCACTCCAGTGAAGCATTAACCTCAGTCCCCCTCCCTCCCCATAAGGATGAGGAGAGCAGCACTGCAGCGGTGAAGCAGAGCACTAAGGTATCAGCAATGGTGCAGAAGTTCCAGGGGAACCCCCCTCTGTGAAGGATGTTATCAGGACTAGCCCCTGAAGTCTGTAGATTCTGGAAGGAATCTTCGCAGTAACACACAAGGAGCATCTGATCATCTGTCCACTTCATCCCTCAAATCCACTGCTTCCTTGTCAAGCCAGTTGTCTCCTCCTCCGTCACACCGACCAAGATCTAGGAAGCAATCACGTTTGGAAAGCATGGGTATAGTTAGTCTCGCGTAGCCCAGACCCTTTCCTTTTCCGGTGATTGCGCAATAACCGGGTGGAAAGGGTCTGGGAGTTTTCTCAAGTGTAACTGTTCAATGTCCGTGGGAGCCCGGACAAGGTGTGAATCCAACACCTCTTTGATGTGGTACCACAAGTCGTCATAAGCAAGTCTGCGAAAATGGCGGCGAGTGTTTGTGCGAGCGAAGACGGACTGGAGCGAGACCGTATTACCGCGATAGTACGTGTGGCAGCAGCTGAAGCAGGGTTCCAAGATCTAAAGCCAGAGCAGATGCAAGCCAGCCCAATTCATCGACGGTCGTGATATCTTCGTGTCGCTTCCTACTGGCTACGGTAAAGCTCTTATTTACGGATGGCTGCCCTTGTCATCGAGCGAGACCCGAAAATACATCTGCCGCCGTTTGCAGTAGCTTACAGAAGTAGCAGTTCGCCATCTCAGTTTTCGACGCTATATAATTATACAGACGTGCACGGCATCTCCGGTGTAACACCTAATCAACACGTCTGAATTATCGTCCCACAATGGTGTCAAGTAAACAGTGGCTGTGCGTGGGTGGAACAGCTTGTACTTAGGAAAACTCCCAGACCCTTTCCTCCCTATTACGCAACAGCGGAAATGGAGGAAAGGGTCTGGGCTACGCGAGACTAGGGGATAGTTGAAGACACTGAGGGTGGCAGCTGTGCTGTTTGAACTGCCAAAGGCTCATGTGTACGTGTTGCTGAATTGTTCAAACCTGTTTTAATTTGTTTTGTAAGATGTCTGTACAACTCAAGGACACTACATTGTCCTGGACACCTGTGTATATGTTTGCACTTGGGTAATGAGGTGACAGTATTGTGTGTACCAGTTGGTTCACATTTCAGCTATGTATTGGGCAAGCATGCACTGTAGGCATGTGGTGGAGCAAACACGAGTGTGTACATGTGTGTGGTTTGCGTGGGCAACTTGTGATTAATATTTGGGGCAATGGAAGGTTGGTGTTTTAGAGAAGTGCATAGTTGTCTAAATAACACAGTGACCATCTTATAGTATATAGACAGGCTTCCACTGTTGCATCTCCTGAGAAAATGAAAATAATAAATTGTAGTATAGTTTATTTCGTAGAATTTCATTCATGAACAGTTTTGACTCCCCTTTGAAAGTGATTCACAATTTTTTTTGTTTGGGAAACTTTGCAAGATACAGTAAATACAGCACTAAAATTAATGTGTTCTATGAACATGTGTCACACAGTACAAACAAATTGAATAAGATTAATTTTAATTTTGAATTGTAAAATGTTACTCCTTGAAACACTGGCACAGCTGTTGTTTGGTGGGCTGATCAGTTGTTACCTAATAAAGAAATCAATCACACAAGTGAGAGATAGAACATGTACTACTCTCGATACACACACCAGACTACAACTGGCAATGTGTACAAGAGCACCTCAAAGGAAAGGTAACCTCACCTTGCATCATTTGATGGAGCTCTTCCACAAGCTCTGTGCAGTGTTGCTGGGCAATACCCGCAAATTGCATTGCACTGAGGAGGACTTGCCAGGTGCAGTGGTCGCCGTGAGTCTCCCACAACTTGATTAAGGCTATCCTGAATTGATTGGTCTTCATCAAGAGGGTTGCTTTGATAGCAGAACTTTATCTCATCTGGGGAAAGCCCCATACACTCAAGTAGAGCTTTGCCTTTGCTGGCACTTTTTCTGCTGATATATTTTCTGAAGATGAATGCGTGTGTCTCACATGATGCAGTGGAGACAGAAGGTGGCACTAGTAAAGTTATTCTACAATCTGAAAACACCCAGCACAACAGTGAGGTTGTCTTAGCAGTGCATAATTCATATGAACACAACACAAGTACATGTGTTCACTCACAGTGTACTGGCTGTGAGAGGACAGGGTCCCTGTCAATGAGAGCTACCTCAGACATGCTCTGGACAGCCTCCCTCTCACCTGCACACAACAACAGACAGGCAGTCAAGAAACAGGTGGGAATGCACTCAGTAGACACTGCAGATACCTGCTTACATAACACATACCAGCCTACAGGTGTGCAAGGGATAAATAAGAGCACCAAAGAAGGCACAATCATTCTTCACTTGAATATGTACGATACACAATGTTCACAAACTCACTTTATTTTTCTTTAATCACCTCCATGGGAAATGTCAAGGGCCCTGATGTGGTCCCGCTGACAAACAGGTGAAAGAATTTGTGATTGATGAGTCCCTCAGGAACTTTGCTCTGCATAACTTTCACAGTGATGGAGGGGGGGTACGCTTCAGCAATGACAGCTTGCTTTAGCGCATCCCGCTGGTATATTCTCTTGTACTCAACATCTTTCACTGAGACCTTCACAGTGGAGCAAGGGAATACAAGATCAGAAAATAGTACAGAAGCTATAAGAAGAAAGATGTTACAATGGAAAATGTGGGAGCTGTGGAGACTGCACTAGGCTATCCTATCCCCTTAGAGACACAGACTACGTACTTACCTTGGAAGGTCCAACAGTAGACGCACACCATCCTTTACCACTGTCCATGTCCAGACTTCCCTTAATAGAATGCTGTTTGAACTGAAAACGGTAGTTACCACAGAGTTTCCATTTTTTCCAATAGCGTTTCAAAATCTATTGCGAAAATAATTCACTGTTACATAAAAGTACTGAACACTGCATGCTCTGTACACGCACTCACCCTGATCCACACATAATTAGACTCAAATATGATGGCAACTCTAGAGTGTCGACAGGTGCCCTCTTGTCTCTCCAGATACGAGGCATAGTACCTACTGGTGTCCTCCAGGCGGCAGGCTTGTCCAAACAGGGAGCTGTGGCCATCCACCTCCAGGATCCCATAGCCTTCATGAAACTCCCCACCCTCCTGCAGACAAAATGGGTAAGAAACTTCCCCCTCTGGGAGGGTGTGGGGGGAGGTGACAAAGGTGGGGTGGTCAGATGCACCAGACCAGTGGGGGAGGCGGAGGTGGAAGGGCTTGGTGGCTTGGGCTGAATCGTAGTAGAGGTAGACTGCCATACTGCAGAGCTTGTAGCCCTCTGGTGTCCTGAATGGACTATCAGGAATCACAGCATAGCAGACCTCCAACACTCCCTCTCCATCTGCTCTCACTGCCCCCTGAGGCACATGCAGCTTGGTCATGCCTTCATCTTCTTCGTTGTTGCTACCCTCAAGCTGCAGCGGGAATACCCCTCCATCTGGGGTGACAAGAAGAGAATCTATCCCTGAAATAATCGAGCAGACGTCTTGCAGGACTGCTTCATGGGCTGTGTAGGAAGGAGAGATGTGGAGGGAGGGGGAAGGAGATAAGGTAGAAAAGAGTATGTATGTGGACATGGAGCATGTGCAGACATGCTTCAGATTACGACTAACTGAGGTGAGCTCATTAACTGAGTGGGTGTACAGTGGTATAAGAAGCTAGATGTGAGATAACATACATTGGGGAGCACTGCTGTCCACTTACAGATGGAGAGCTTTGAGGAGGTTAGCAAGAGCTTTGTCTGGTGCAAACTGAATAGGAGCCCTTCCGGTCTACAGTGACAAGAGGATGCACATGCACCACCTGCCATACAGTGCAGCAAGGAATTCTCAAAGAGAAACTTTGAAATCCAAACTGACTATAATTACGCTTCAAAAGGGGCAATTACTAGTAATGCTACAGCCACTAAGATGGCTTAGCACATAGTTGAGGTCCACTTCCCAATCATGAGGCCTTGATTTCCACTAGACTGGTAAAGGAGTGGATAATGCAGCTAGTGGAATTTGAACTTGTCACATCACAACTACACAGAACTCATCACCTCTCTCCTCTCAGGACAGGTCATGCACTGACAAGATGCTCACTTTGTCATTGACATCTGGTGTCATCCCAAACTCCTCCACCAGTGTCTTCACAAGTTGGACATGACCACCTCCACATGCCAGGTGTACAGCACCACAACCATCCTGCAAGTGTGGGACACAAACTATGACATAGTGGAAAAAGAGATAGTGAACTGGATATTTCCTCACATTGTTCACCACATTCTGGTCCACTTTTTCTTTTGTGAGCAGTTCACGGACAATGTCTTCATGGCCCGCCACACAAGCCAACAGGAAGCAGTCCTGGCCGCTCTGAAGGAAGGTTGGTAGACATGACATTACCTTTGTGCAGAAATGCAAGCTACACAGGAAACATTTGAGGGGTAACATTTGGTAGACATTCAGGATAAGATGTGTGTATACAGAAGTATGAGTGCAACTACTGAGCAATTTCACATCACAAGTGGGACACAGGGATTCTGCACTGTACAAGTCAGTGGGTAGTGTTGTTGGACAAGAGGGAAGCATAGGCAGCATGTGCAGTAGAAGGTGACCACTAGTGAGGTGATCATCTCAAGAGTGGGACTGTGGAACAGTGCAGTCATGCAATGGTATTATATATATTCCCACATAGAGCACTGCCATATTTGGAAACACTAATCTCAAGCCAGACCACTTCCAGCGTCCATTTAGTATGACACTGTCGTCTTTGTGTGTATGTGTGTGTGTGTGTGTGTGTGTGTGTGTGTGTGTGTGTGTGTGTGTGTGTGTGTGTGTGCACGTGTTTAGTACTTGAGTGCATGTGTACCTGTTAAGACATGTCTCATGAACAAATGTCATGTACCACTCACTACATCTCTCAAGCTGAGGTCAAATCCACACTGGTCCACGAGGTACCTCAACACTGGGAGGCTACCACCTCCAACTGCACAGTGAAGGCATGTCGCACCATTTTCATTCATATCAAACATTCTCTCTCCAAAGAGGGGCAACAGGTACTCCACACACTCAAGGGATCCACCATAGGCAGCAATGTGAAGGGAAGTGCATGAACCCTGTGCACATGGTTACTATCATGAGTAGAATGTTGTATTAGGTTGTGGGTACACACTGACTTAAATTATGCAAAAAAAAAACAAATTCCGTATTCCTATCGGTTAGGCATTTGAATGGCAGAAAAATCCACTGACCGTGGAAGTTCAGCAATTCAGGATGTTTCAGCCACAAGTATAGTCCACTATCAGTTGATGAAATCCTACATTGCCATAATGTCCTGAATTTATTGCAAGTCTGCTATGTGAACTGTGAATCCAGCTCAAAAGCTATACCATTGATCCATTTCTGTACGTATAGCATGCAATGATTCTTTAGTGCGTTATCATTTTACATGTTCATATATATAATTCAGGTACAATGGGGGTAGGTGTACAGGAGGTGTTTCTATAAATTGTGCTTCCTAGATAGCTAAAAATGGTATGGTACACATTACATTAATTGTAGTAAAAAGGTTAATAATAGGAAATGCCTAGGTTATGCTGGTTTATAAGAACCAGGTGATGTATGCACGCAGATTGGAGGTTTGCGCAGGTTTGAGGTTTGCGCATAACATATATAGCTGTAACATAGGAAGATATAAGTACGAGTGGATAATGCATGCTGAATTAGAAAGGGTATTATTATGTGAAAGGTTCCGGCAGAATTGGTGATACCATTTGGCAAATCATTTCACAACAAGGGAACATTTATAAATATGAATATATAATTGAGTTAACTTTTAAAATATTTATGACACCACAATAAATAGGTGGCTCTGGCATGGACTTGACTGAATGTGTGGTGATAGTACTGCATAATAATGATGTAGCTTCTTGTAAGTTAGGTAATTGGTGTATGGCTAACAGTCTGAAGTTAGATAGAGTGAGGAACTTTAGGGCAGATACAGAGTCTGTGAATGATGAATTCCATCTCTTTTCATGCACAAGCTACTGTAGCTGGTATCAAACTATGAGTCAGTCTGTTTCTTCACCCTTTCTAGAATCTCATGCAACTTATGGGTTGATGGCCTCCTAACCATCTCTCAATGCATTAACCCTAGTTTATCTGTGGCCTCATAATTATGCCATTTTCTTTCATATTAATATTATACCATTTGTATGCACTACAATACCTTTTGCATGATTCTCTTATACATCTACATAGACACCTGTGGGAGTTGAATTCCTCTATGATGACAGCATCTATGTAAAAGTGGCTTTCTTTTGCTTGTTATATTCAGTGTTTGTTGACAAAGAAGAAAATCTCAAGGACATGCAGTCCAACTGTACTCTCATGGAGATCCTGTTGCAGAACACACATACATTATACATAGTATGTGGAATTCCAACAGTGGTGCATTGACAGCTGCATATTATATAAGACGTACAAGTGGTCTGTAAACTGAAGATGCATAGTAATTAATTGTACATTATATAAATTAAGGTATATTGTGCTCTGGCTAATGTTGCTCAGACAGATATGGGTGTAGTAGACCTGGCCTGGGTAAATTACAATGATGGAATGTGAGCTGATGTTGAGAGGCATCTGATCAGATGGAATTAAATTAAAGGATATGAGATAGTCAACACTAGATGTGATGTGAAAACTGGTGGACGATGAAAATATTGATAGCTAAGGTAAACCAGGGTAGTTTCATCACTAGGGTAATTCCGCCACTGGGGTTTCTCTCGACTCTTGTTCCTTTGCCGTGGGCTTTTAGCTCACCACAACACTGCTATTTTACAACCTATCTACTGCACCCTCTAAACCTAAACAAATGTGAGCGTGTTCCTTCTCGATAAGTAGTTGTAGACTCACACAACGGAATTGCCCCGCTCTGAAATAGTGATGGAATTACCCCAGTTTACCTCATGTGGATGTGGACTGTATAATTATATGAGGCTGAGCAAGATTTCCCATAATATGCTAAGGGGACAAGCTGTTATGTGTATTGTTCTTTACAAAACTGCTATTTTGTAGTTATAAATGAATCCACTTGTGGCAAACAATGTTGTGCAAAGTTGGGGTCAATGTAGATATAGCTAATTGAGATATCTTGTCAGATTCAAACACATAAAACATATGTGGACTTGGAAGCAGAATCCAATTGTGATAGCCATGATTGTTACTTAAGTATAAATTATAACAAGCTCACTCTACTAGCTACCTGGCATGAGTGGACACAGCTAGCTGGCCACATGCAATTACAGTTGTCACATAATAATTATATGTATGACATAGTAAAGCTGTAACAGTATAATTGCTTTCCCATGCAGTATAATTCTTGCGCACTTGCTATGGCTACAGCCGATTTCAGAATGGTTGGCCAAAAGGCAAATGGCAAATGACGTGACGTCATAGCAAATGGCACTAGCTACTGTACAATAGGAATGATGTAATGGCAAGCAGTTAAACTAATAGTGACGTCACGCCATTTGGCCGTTCTGCCATTTGTCAATTCGGCCAACCTTTCTAAAATCGGCTGTAATTACTATGTTCGTTGTGGTTTACTTCGCATCACTCAGTTAAGGTGCAATTGTAAGACACATCCCCTTTCGGCTGGAGTATACAATTGATGGGGGTTCCCCCTGGTGATGTGGCTATATACATGTATAGTGCGTCACATGATCGATCAGCAAAATGGACAACAGAGAGTTTGATCTTGCCGTACCAGAAACGAGGACGCAAGATGGGCCGGAAGAGGAAGAAGAAGATGTACCCGAAGTGCCAGTTTTGACTGTAGGGTGAGTAATTTGTCGTCTAGAAAATGTGGTAGTCGAGAAATTATTGGCTAACTACATGCGGCCGTTGTGAAGCTACTCCCTCTTATACGTGACGACGTATATATCGCTTGATTACGTCCTTAAATTGTACTGTTGTTGTCTCTACAGGCTCATGGCTTCTATGGCCACGCCAATCGCTTGGTCTGATCCAGAGATAGAGGTGTGTACTTGGTATACTGCCTCGTGGTTATCCATATGCTGTATGTCGTGATGGCTAGTTGTTTTGTCTCTATTCTCTGTAGTCACACAACCAGATCCTGAGAGCAGCTGCTAGTGGAGATGTGGCAGCACTGAGGGGTGTTGTGGGAGAGATTGACCCAGTTCTCATTGTGGCCATTCAGAACAAAGTATACATGATATTAATAGACAGACTTTCTGCATACATAGCTACCATCATTAGACACACCATGTAACCAGATGGGCTATGACTGCATACAATTTGTGTACTGTGTTTTCAGTATGGCTGGACAGTAGTGCACTTTGCTGCTCACAATGGTCATCTGGAGATGCTGAGAGAACTTCTGGAGAGGTTCAACTGTGAAGCAGACAAGAAGGAAAAGGTAATGGAATAGTCCTCTAGTGGGATAAGTGTACTACGTACAAATTGTGAAGAATTTAGCTTCATTCATGGCTATATTGCATACTTTAGCGCAAGTGGACCCCACTGTATGCTGCTGCCATCGAAGGCCACTTTGAGATTGTTCGGTATTTGGTTGAAGAGAAAGGCTGTGATCCTGCAGTAGTGACCGCTGTAAGTTAGTACTGTATTATTGTTTAATTCACCACTAATGTATTGGTAACCCCTTCTGCATGCTTTCTATATCAGGGAGATGCCAACCCACTAACAGCTGCAGCCTGTAGTGGTAATGAGGAGCTGGTGCACTGGCTGGCTGATGAATGTGGTGTGAACCCTGTCTATACTGATGTGAGCATCACTCCAAGTGATAAATAGTGCCTTTGTAAGAAACTTGGCTTAGGATCAACCGTAAAGAATGTGTGCATGTACATTTTATGGTATATATGTATGTGTCGTACAGTTGTTTGTGTGTTCACTGTGTCTATGGGTGTTGTATTCATGTAAAGGAGATGTGTGTGCATATGATGATAATCATCTATATTCATGTGCTATTGGCCTTGCCATCTAATCCATTTATTACCACTAGCACACTAGTGGTTGTTTGTTGAAGGAAGCATCTAAGTCTATTCTTCAAGTAGAATGTTGTGTCTGGCATGATATTATCATCTGTATGGAGCAGCATCTACAATGCTAACACTTTTAAGTTCAGCCTTTAATGGAAATCCTCAAAGGATTAAAATGGAATATCTGATTGGTTTGCTTAGATAAAAGAAAGTGTCCTTTATGGTGCAGCTGAATCAGGCAAAGTCAGTCTCTTTGACTGGCTTGTTCACAGATTCAACATCCCACCAGATGAAGTGAATGTGAGTGCACAGTGCTATGTGCTACTGCATATATACAACCACTACCACAACACAGTCCAAGCTGTAGTGAGGGATCAGTGTATGCGCCAGTGGTGTTAGGATGAACACCACCAGCACAAGTTGTAGAGGGTAACCACCACAAGAGCAAGTGGAATGTTTATGCTAGTTGACTGAATGAAAAGCACCACCAGTGCAAGTTGCTGATGTTCAGGGGAACTGGGCACCAGCCAACATTGATCAGTGCAGGATGCAGCAACAATGTGCAACATGTACATAGGCACTGACAATATTTCACAGTTGTGCCCATGTGCAAGTTGTGCGACTGTTCCTTAATCCCACTCCAACTTGCGCCAATCAGTGCTGGTTCCTGGTCCCTGTGGACTGGTGGTGTATATACATTCCAGTGCAGTCTTCCTCGTGGCCTCTCCACTACACCTCTCTACTGAAACAATTTCTTACTCATCCATGCACTCATTTCTCATCCACTCCAATCTCATCTTATGCTTAATATTAGGTAACTCTTCTCTACACCGTCTTCTTGACTCAGCCTCACTCTAATGTCTACATTCCTTGCCCTATCCCATGCACTCCTTTAAACCTACATATCTGTTGCTTTCTACTGTGCTTTCATTTGATTTGCAGTAATATTGACTAGCCTAGCATGCTGTGTACATGTGTAGAGTGTATATACATGTAACATAAGTAATGTTAGTGAACTGTGCAAGAATGCAACAGTTATGATAATCTTCCATTCATAAATGTAGCAGACTATATAAGTCCACAAAAGGCATTCTATGTTGTGTAGGCATCAGCAGTTTGGTCTATTGTTGTATGCTGTGCATGGCATATGTATATCTGCACTGCTCTACCCGTAGGATCACTCTGGTAGTGCTCTGACCCATGCTGCAAGCTGGGGTCGCTATGCAATGGTGAAGCACCTCATTCAAAAGCACCAATGTGACTGGCAAAGATGTAATAAGGTAACATTATTCAGCATTTCTGTAAGGATTAACTGAATGGTAGTCCAGAAACTGAAACTGATAATGTGACACCACACTTGTAGCACATTACCATAAAGAAGAGATATAACTAATAGCATGCAGCTGGTTATTGTACGTTAACATAAATGGTAGTGGAATCTAAATGCAGTGTTGGGTCAGCAACATTATTCACTATTACAATATTTTTTCAGGATGGTTGGTCTCTGTTACACCTATCTGCCAATGGAGGAAGTGTGGATCTTGTGGACTGGTTAATCGAAAAGTTTGATTTTGATGTACACCAGTGGACAAAGGTATACATGATGCACTCAAAAGCAAAGAAGTTAGTGAGCTGTTCACACCCCACATGTCATAATTATGTTTCATGATCATACACTGTACTGCCTGTGGTTCATGTCTCCATGTGTGCATGGACCAACTGACATGTATCTCAATTTAGGATGATTTGAATTGTCTGCTCCTGGCTGCCAGACAAGGGAATGCTGAGCTCTTTCACCACCTGGTTAACAAGTACAAATGTGACCCTCACACATTAGTGAGCAATGCTTTATCAATGACACTCTATGTCCTAAAACCTGCAATTTTAATCATTATATTAAAGTGCAGTTTCTCTAATTTATAAGGTGGTTGGGTATAAACACAGCCTTTTCCTTCTGTTCTCTGGTTAATAGGACAAGCGTGGTCAGAACTCTCTGCATTTAGCTTGTGCTTGTGGTCACCACTCTCTTGTGAAAGATCTGATTGGAAGGTATGATCTGGATCCCAATGCAGTGATGAAGGTATGCAGTGCACACTGTGGGTACACATTGACACAGTGATACCACAAGATTATCAGATTATTAGGAGTATTAAACTTCTGCAATTTCCACTTCCTTTACACACCCCACTTACGTACGTACTCAATGCTGCAGTATTGGCCTGCGTGGCATTGGTGGATTGTCCATGTCAATCACTTGTACTCTCTTGCCTTATTGAATGAACAATTTTATCCAATGTTTAATAGAGTACAGAGGTGTGGCTGCATGTATATGAGGGAGTGTGGTGCTGAACTAAATAGTCGGCACCGATAGGGCGATGGGATTGATGGAGGGGTAAGCAATTAAGTCTGTTTGTGAGTTGGGGAATCAGGTAGCAAGATGGAAGCTTCAATTGCAATGCTCTTTGTTGAGGGGGTCATGCTGGTTGTTTAACTACCATGATTCCAGGTGTGACCTCTCACGGTGGAAGGAAGGCATTTGAGTGATGTGTTTCTTGCCTGGCTTAATGATGATGCAAAGAACATATTGTAATCACTCTAGAAAATGCGATTGCTGATTGCCATTTATCCAATTGTGATCGTCATGGCAAACTGCTATTACATTTTCTGTTACATGTGCACTTTGGATTAAAGTGGTTAAGTTCCCAACAAAATTCAGGCTGCTATCTTGCCAGACAAGCAGAAAAATATGGCATTATTTTTACAACTCCAAGTCATGAAGATGATATGGTCTAAAGGTGTGAAATTACTTGAGCTGCACTTGCTTTCAGTCTGAACCAGATCATGTTCCAATTTATAGTAGTCTGAGTGAAGTAAAATGAAGGCTATGGGCTAAATGAGTTGGAAATTGTAGTAAGAGGAGCTCATGCTGCCGTAGTAGAGTGGATAGGCTTACCTATGTTTGAGATAACTGTACAACGTCCTTGGTATATATTGGCTGAATGCATTCAGTGTCCATCAATTCTTGGTCAATACTCACTCCTGCACACATGCATGGTGATAAACAGCAATTATAACTCTGGAATCTGATATATCCAGTAACTGTTCAATTTGTCGCCACAACAGCAGTGTGGTCCACCTTGTTCATGCTCACATGCATTCTCTTTCCAAGTACACCTTAAATCTATAAGTCCACCGTAAGTACTCCACTAACCTTACTGATGAGAAATGCCAGTGTACAATTTATAGTTAGTATCTATATTTGTATGCAGGATGGATGGAATGCCGTGCAAATGGCTGCTTTTAATGGCCACGTATCCCTTGTAAGGGACCTGGTTGACACGTACCATGGTGAGGTACACCGAAAGGCACAGGTGAGGTAAAGTTAGCCACACAGTCACTGATGTCACAGTCACTACTACAGTACGTGCAGGGTGTCCAGGACAGCAATGGTACATATCTTGGGCTTTCATGCCCTCCTTCTTCCTCAGGGCAACAAAACTGCAGTGCATGTCAGTGCAGCCCTTGGGCACAAGGAGGTGGTGGAACTGCTGATTGACAAGTACAACATGTCTGCTACTGAGAAGAATGATGTGAGCTCATACTGCATTGCCTAGAAGTTGGTTGCTTACAGTTTGACACACTGAGATTCACTGCTTTCTGCATAACATTCACACAAACAGAATGGAGATAGTGCAATGAGTCTTGCAGCTTGCAATGGTCGTCTTCAAATGCTGAGGCTGATGGTCAATAAATATGGCTGCAATGTGGAAGAGAGATCGAAGGTGAAACACTGGTGTTTGGCTTCTTGCAATCCGTCTTTGTTTATTGTGTCAGGTGCATATTGTACATATTTGTGCAGAATGGAATCACACCATTGATTGGTGCGGCTCTGTTTGGTCACCTCCACATTGTCAGGGAGTTGATTGAGAAGATGAATGCAGATGTACTGGCACAGACAACTGTATGTTGACATTGTGTCAAACATTTGTGGATGTGTTCATGTTTAGTCATGTGCATGCTTAGGACCTGCGGAATGCCCTGCACTTTGCTGCCACTGGCGGCCACTTGGAGGTGGTCAAGTACCTCATGCCCAAATTTGGAGACAGCAAGTTTGACCTAGACAACATTGCTCAAAGCTGTCTCCACAAGGCAGTGAGGGAGGGCCACCCCAGGGTGGTGCGGTACCTCATTGAGGAGGGAGGTTTTGACCCCAATCTCAGGGACATGGTATGGAGACATGTATTGTATTGAGTGCACTTTGGACATGATCCCTTATTGCTAAGTCTCCCTACGTCTGTGTGCAGGATGACCTAGACTGCTTCCTTCTGGCCTGCTACCAAGGGAAGCTGGTTGTAGTCCAGGAATTGGTGACCAGGCACAAAATGGACCCCCATGTGGTGAATGAGGTGTGTATTGGTATGTATAACTTGTACGTATGTGTATGTAAAAGTTGTGTGTGCTGGTAATGCTGATTAATCATTCGTTCCAAAATTATTCTGATCCCTTAAGAGTGGCTGGACAGGTGTCCTTGCTGCTGCGAGATATGGGTTTGCTGACATTGTCTGTGAGTTGATCACCAAGCACGGGTGCGACAAGAATGCAGCCAAACGAGTAAGTTGGGCATGCCAACAGTCAGGATAGCAGTGTACCTGATGCATTGCTGGGATTTAAACCACTCTTTGGATAACATGCCCTGCAGGATGGTCTGAATGCCCTCCACCTTGCCGTCTGTGGTAATCATTTAGAGGTAGTGAGAGCACTGGTTGGAGAGTTTGGACTGTCATTGACCCACAGAGACATTGTAAGCCATACCTTTCCGTAGTGTAGTCATAGCATGCTGCATTCGCAGGTGTGTATGGAAACATCGCTCTGGGTATATATGTAGAATGTGTGTGATAACATTGTATGCTGGAGTGTGGTGGCATTACTTTCACACTCATCCATCACTCAATTACTTAATGCCAACCTGCACCCAACCTATGAGAGTACTACTTTCGTTTTTACTACAACTTAACTTGTTCCTTTTCAACCTGTTGCTTCAAAGTAGCACTTGGTGACTCAGTACCTTTAATGTGGTAAATGAAGTAGCTGCAATCATGTTGCATGTATCTAAGCATTATATGTAATTTCCTTACAATGCAGAAAGGTAGAACTGCTCTCCACCATGCGGCAGAGAATGGCAGCAAGGATTGCTTGAAGCTCTTGGTCCATGAGTACAGTGCAGACCCAGAAGAAAAGGATCTTGTGAGTCATTAGCTGAATAGGACATCATTCAATTTCACTGCTGTACGTGTTTAGCCATCAGTTTAGATTAAGTGAATGTAATGATGAGCTTTTCCTTACTTGTTTTACTACTTTTTTCACTTGAAAAGACTAATTGTATCCCATTCTTTGCTTGAGACTTTGTCAAGATTCAAGATTTCATTTCCTATGTCACGCCTTATGATCTAGGTACTAAAGTGTTCTTGTGAGGGCCTCAATTAAGTAATCTAACACTACACTAATCTTCTATCTGCTTGTTCAGTTGGGCAAAACAGCCCTCCATGAAGCAGCCATCAAGGGCAATGCTGAGATGGTTTCCTACATGATGGAGCAAGTGAACCCGAATGTTGACGCCAGAGATGTGGTGAGTGGGATTGTCTACAATAACTCGATACTTACCTAATTTGACCATGTATTTGTACATTTTTGATCATGCCAATCAGCGAAACAACTGTTGGTTCCATAGGGAGGCCAAATCCTCATAGACATTAGCATTTTAGAAGAACTCTAAGTCGTAAAGTAAATATTGCATTGCCAATGTACTGTTGCACACATGCTGTATTGTTTTGCAAGAATTCTCACCAGTTTACAGTGAGCTAAGAATGAAAAGCACACAGCAGACACTCATGCCACATAAGGAACTAGGGACCTTGTTGTTGTATCATTCCCAGTTAATTTATGTTCCACACTGTAGATCCTCCACACCCCTGTCCACTTGGCTGCTCATCATGGCCATGTTGAAGTGCTGAGAGTTCTTATTAAGGGCTACCATGCTGACAAGATGGTGCAGGCAATGGTGAATGAATGCCAAATACTGAGAACTTGAATCACCCTTCACACGTGTGTGCATGTACTGACATGTACATATTATGTTCATGTACAAACAATAATAATTATTATATAATACAAACAGTAATAAATATATATACACTTACATTCACTCTCTGTCTAATTTACTTACAGCATGGACGAGTACCCCTCCACTATGCAGCTGATGGTGGTCATGTTGGCACCATTAGAGCTCTGGTGACAGAGTTCCAGTGTCCACCTGACTGTAGGGACAATGTAAGTGGGGTCTACACATCAAGTGATGTTTCTATGTACATTACCATTAACATAATAATAACACAATGGAACCTGTCTAAGATGATCACTGTGCTAGGCAGTGCCACCTCTCTAAAGCAGCCAGCCTCTCTGGCCCCAAATAGCACTAAACCATTGTAATGTACCTCTGTAAAGTAACCACCTCTCTATAAAGGTCAGTTAGATCTTGCCCATGGGTGGGTGTCTTAGACAGGTTGCACTGTACAGCGAAGTGATATGGGGCTTTCATGGAAATCTTTAGTTGTTGCTAATAAGTTAGACTAAGTGAATATGTAGTTTTCTATAGTTAACCTGCCATGAACAGTAAACTAACAGTCATATTATGATGCCACCTATCAGTTACTCTTCCCACTAAAGACTGTCTAACTTGTGTGGTTATGTATATATAATTATACTGTTTCATTGCTACTCAGCAGCACTCTATAGGGTATAACATAATTATGTATCCTGTAAGTGTCCAATGTGCCAATCTCTTGTTTTGCATGCATGATTTGTGATTGCACAAGTGGAATGCATAAGCTTATTATGGATGGCGATCAGAAACTGTCCCATAATGTGAGCCTACACAAGTTGCATAGGATCCTTGTGTCTGAGCATCAGTTCATCGCACAATATCTATGTCCAGTGTAGTTCCTCCATTAGTACTGCAGTATTGAGTGCAATCTTGCAATTGTGTGGCTGTAGGGTGGCAGGACTGCTCTGCATCATGCTGCCATCAGTGGGAGGGTGGAGGCAGTCAGAGTACTGGTGCAGGAGTTCAAATCGGACCCAAGCACACCTGACAAGGCAAGATACCGCTAACACTCATGCAGCACAATAGTTCAGTACATCACTAGCACATCACTACGCAGACCCAGTCAAGACTTTTCCCCATCATGCACTTTGTCCTCTTGACATGATACCACTAGCCCAGAAATCAATGCACACCAGCCACAGGGAAGGATGTGTGATGCAGCAGTCCTTACTGCTCAGACACTGCAGATGGGTATAGTACACAATCTGAGTGTAATGCTCTGTACATTAGTGTTCTATACCCTAGCTTGTCTACCCTGGCCTTGTGTTATGTATACTCTGAGACTCTTATCTTTGGAGGTACTGTGTGCGTTGCTATTTTGTGTGCAATATCCATAGTCACTGACAATGTTGCCCATTGTTGTTCTGTACTGTAGGGTAGTTCTGTACTGTAGATGTTGTCTTTACTGTAGGGTGGAAACACACCAATGGACATAGCCTTATCCAGTGGAAATGACTCACTTGTTTTAGCACTTCTGGAGACATCTTGAACAGTATTCAGGTTGCCTGCTTGACTATTGGATACCTTATTTTAACATTGTGACATTGTGTGCAATAATACGATACCAATAAGTTGGGTTGTAGAACATTTCACCTCGAGAGCTTTTAAATTTGTGAACTGCTAACAGAGTTTTCTATATAGAGGCTTGTATTTACTATATTATAATAAATAAATGCAGCTCTGAGCCTCTAGCTGCCAAGTCAACATACTCTCTTTTGTGTGAGGCAGTAGTATGGCCTAAATATGATTATGATACCATGTCACTGACTTACTAATGTTGGGATTTGACACTGCCGGGAGATGAATGTACCACAGTCATGGACAGTTTCATGCACACCAGGAAGCATTGACTCCCATTCTCCCAGCCCAGCCTCCTTGCACACTGTTGACATCTAATCCTACTGCATGATTTAGGACTTGCAATTGATCAGACACTGTCTCATACAATTAATAACTGAACACGTTTCAGCAAGCAGGACATGTGCATGGTCTGGCGTGGTATACTGACGTACGAATGTGCAGTTTTGCATGTACTGTATATATACACAAATCACCTTGTCACATGGGTAGTGTGCCCCTGTGGAGGTCTAGCTTGTATGTTTCTTCTTAGGGGCGTGGCTGGAATGGAGAAATTAATCACGTATGAGTTCAAAGGAATAATAAACTGTCCATGCATGCATGTGGTACATTCCGTGTGCTGATGTGAAGGAGCACCCATTGTATAGTGGGTGCTAGCTGGCCTGTAAGTTGGTATTATTATGTGAAAGATTCTGGCAGAACAAGTAATACCATTTGGCAAATCATTCTGCAACAAGGAAAACTTTATAAATAGGAATATGTAATTGAGCTGACTCTAATTATGACACCACAATAAAAAGGTGGTTCTGGCAGGGACTTGATTGAATGTGTGATGTTAGCACTGCATAACAATGATCGATGTAGCTTCTTGTAAGTTAGGCAATTGGTGCATGGCTAATATATAGTCTAAAGTTAGATAGAGAGAGGCACTTTAGGGAAAATATATACAGAACCTGTGAATGATGAATTCCATCTCTTTTAATGCACAAGCTACTGTAGCTGGCATCAAACTATGAGTCAGTCTGTTTCTTCACCCTTTCTAGAATCTCATGCAACTTGCGGGTTGATGGCCTCCTCACCATCTCCCCAATGCATTAATTAACCTCAGTTTATCTGTGGTCTCATATTTATGCCATTTTCTTCCATGTTAATATTATACCATTTGCATACACTACAATACGTTTTGCACGATTCTCTTCTATTACATCTACATAGACACCTGTGGGAGTTGACTTCCTCTATGATGACAGCATCTATGTAAAAGTGGCTTTCTTTTGCTTGTTGCAGTCCGTGTTTGCTGACAAAGAAAAATCTCAAGGACATGCAGTCCAACGTCAACATTGCAAACTGTTTTGTATATACTCAACATCTCTCATGGAGATCCTGTTGCAGAGCACACATACATTATATGTGGAGTTCCAACAGTGGTGCATTGACAGCTGCATATTATATAAGTAGTACAAGTGCCTATATACAATATATTTGAATCAGTTGCTGATTCGATTTCATTCCATCTTCACTCTTTAAATCCTCTTCCACAAGGCTTTCAATGAGTTCGTCTGTAAACTGAAGATGCATAGTAATTAATTGTACATTGAACAAATTAAGGCATATTGAGTTCTGGCTAATGTTGCTGAGACAGATGTGGGTGTAGTAGACCTGGCCTGGGCTAATTCCAACGACGGAATGTGAGCTGATGTTGAGAGGCATCAGATTGAATTAATTTAGAGGAGATGAGATGGTCAGCACTAGATGTAGTGGGAAAACTGGTGGACAATGAAAATATTGATAGCTAAGGTAAACCAGGGTATTTTTGTCCTTAGGGTAATTCTGCCACTGGGGTTTCTCTTGACTCTTGTTCCTTTGCCGTGGGCTTTTAGCTCACCACAACACTGTTATTGTACAACCTATCCACTGCACTCTCTGAAACTAAATGAATGCAAGCGCACTCCTTCTCGATAAGTAGAGGTAGACTCACACAATGGAATTACCCCGCTCTGAAATAGTGATGGAGTTACCTCGGTTTACCTTATGTGGATGTGGACTGTATAATTATATGAGGCTAGCTGAGCAAGATTTTCCATAATATGCTAAGGGGACAAACTGCTATATGTATATATGTAGTGTTCTTGCTTGCAAAACTGCAATTTTGTAGTTTTAAATAAATCTACTTGTGGTAAACAATGCTGTGCAAATACATAATTGGGATATCTTGTCAGATTCAAACATGTAAAACATATGTGGACTTGGAAGATGGGTATCAGAGTCTACTTGTGACAGCCATAATTTTTACTTAAGTATAAATTATAGCAAGCTCACTCCACTAGCTACCTGGCATGAGTGGACACATAGCTAGCTGGCCACATGCCATTACAGTTGTCACACATATGTATAACATTATAGTAAAACTGTAACAGTTAAGTTGCTTTCCCATTCAGTATAATTCTTGCGCACTTGCTATGTACTTACTGTGTCTGTTGTGGTTTCCTTCGCATCACTCAGACACGTACATCCTCTTTAGGCTGGGGTAAACAATTGATGGGGGTTCCCCTTGTTATTATAGTAATGTGGTTATTATTATACATGTAGTGCGTCACATGATCGATCGGCAAAATGGACAACAGGGAGTTTGATCTTGCCGTACCAGAAACGAGGACGCATACGCAAGATGGGCCAGAAGAAGAGGAAGAAGATGCACCCGAAGTGCCAGATTTGACTGTAAGGTGAGTAATTTGTCGTCTAGAAAATGTGGTAGTCAAGAATTTATTGGCTAACTTCATGCCGTTGTGAAGCTACTCCCTCTAATACGTGACGACGTATATATCGCTTGAATACGTCCTTAAATTGTACTGTTGTTGTCTGTACAGGATCATGGCTGCTATGTCCACGCCAGTCGCTTGGCCTGATCCAGAGAGAGAGGTGTGTACTTGGTATACTGCCTCCGTGGTTATCCATATGCTGTATGTCGTGATGACTAGTTGTTTTGTCTCTTTTGTCTGTAGTCACACAACCAGATCCTGAGGGCAGTTGCTAGTGGAGATGTGGTGGCACTGAGACATGTTACGGGCGAGACTGATCCAGTTCTCATTGCAGCAGTACAGAACAGTGTATGTATACATGATAATAAAGAGACTTGGAGCTAGTGAGGGCTTCTCAGCTGGCTCAGGCATCAGAAAGGGTTGGTTCTCCAATACCAGCTTCACAACAGGGTTTTCAACCCTGTTGTGAAGCTGGTATTGGAGAACCAACCCTTTCTGAGACTTGGAGCTGCTGTCATAAGTACACCATATACTGGATGATCACATGTTGTATGTGTATTGTTTTTAGTATGGCTGGACAGTAGTGCACTTCGCTGCATACAATGGTCATCTGGAGATGTTGAGAGAACTTCTGGACAGATTCAACTGTGAAGCAGACAAGAGAGATAAGGTAGTGGAGTAGTCCTGTAGTGGAATACGGTAGAATATATGCAATTGTGAGATTTAGCATCAATCAAAGCCATGTTATATACTTTAGCGCAAGTGGACCCCACTATATGCTGCTGCAATGGAAGGCCACTTTGAGATTGTTCGGTATTTGGTTGAAGAGAAAGGCTGTGATCCTGCAGTAGTGACTGCAGTAAGTTACTTAATGCTACATTACTGTTTTATATATCAATTTTGAAATTATTGCTTACCCCTTCTACGTATACTTCCATCAGGGAGATGCCAACCCACTAACAGCTGCAGCCGGTAGTGGTAATGAGGAGCTGGTGCACTGGCTGGCTGATGAATGTGGTGTGAACCCTGTCTATACTAAAGTGAGCATTGCTCCAAGTACTAGTTATCGCATGGCCGTGAGGGCGTTCGCTAATTTATCACACGAGGGCGCGAAGTGCCCAAGTGCGATAAATTAGCGAAACGCCCAAGGGGCCATGTGATAACTGGCTTGTTACAGTTCGAACAGAAATGATCTGCACTTGAATTCCCTAGCCATTGAATCATTTTACCGAACAAACTAGACTGTAATTATTACTATAGAAACCGGAGAACATGCTCTTCTTGACAAAGAAAGGTGAAGGGCTAAGCGAAGTGTGGGTAATGGCTGTCAGCACCCCCTCCTTCTGAAAAAGGCGATAGAAGTGTTAGAGTCGGGGCTATGGCAGATGACTTGAAGACCTGCTAACGGCATATGAACTCAGAGCTTCCCTGCAGAATGCAGACTGCATGGAATTGGAAGGTCTGTAGAGCTTGGACCAGGAGAGTGGAGGGACCTTCTCTCACACTAAAATCACATTCAGAAAATTCTAAAGATATTGCATGCACATTTCCAAGTCTCTGCCATCAAACATGCATATGCATGTGCAGTGCTGTGCTAGGCATAAATTTCTGGGGATGACCATTTCTAAATAAGTGTCATGCACTCATCATTGAGGAGCCAAAGTTCATGTGAAAGTTCACAAGGTGCTGAATATCAAAGGGATTTTGCTAAAACAGCAGACAAAATGTTTGCATAAGGCTAGAAAATGATTGGATATTCAATAACAGCCCCTTTCAAAGCAGTGCGTTATAAGACAAACAATGCATTATACACTTCCAAATAAGGCAACTGTGCATTATCCAGTGTATTTGCCAAAATAATGCACAGTTGTTTCCTTTGATGTATGGCTTCATCATGTAACAAGTAATCAACAGTGTCCATGACTGTGTATTGTATACATGTAAAAGAGATATGTATGATTCTATCCCAGTGGGCGGTTACATCAAAGGGATCTAGTGTAGGCTATGGTAGTTATCACCTGGCAATAACTTAGTTATCACCCGGTGATATCTAGATATCGTCCAGGAAAGACTAGTGTCATCTAGTGATAACTAGAAATCATTGGTCCAAAACTGATGTGATAGCTGTCACCTATTGATACAACTATCACCTCTCTGCATGTCAGCTGTCTATTCTTTTGATCTTGCTTGTCACTTTCTATAATCAAAGTTTTCAATCTTCTGATCTTTGTTGGCACTTTGATCTTTTGTCATCTCTTCTCATCTCACTTGTAACTTCTTTTGATCTTAATTGTCACCTATCACCTTACATGCAGTATATCGCTGGGGATGTGAACTTCATTGTTTACCCAGTAGCTACATGTAACCGTAGTGTCAAATGATTAATTATTGTGAAGTAATAATATAGAAATGACAGTTGATAATGCCAATATTGTATGCATGTAAAGCTTCAGTTAGCACTTATAATAGCATGGTAACCCATTATTTGCCTTCCCATGCTTTTCCTTTAGGGCTACTGTTTTTGACAAGTACTAGTTTTAGCAAGTTTAGCAAGTAGTGCGAAAATTGTACAAATTCTACTCCGAAATTTATTTGTACAGGTGAAACATTTTATGCACAAATCCTAGACTTTGCAAAAATTAGTACCGACCAAATCCTGGATTTTCAAAATGCTAAATTTTGTTACTACTAATATTTTGTGGTCTTAAGGTGATTTTCATCTATCTATTACTGTCAACAGTAATGGATATCTGCAGAAAGAATATTATTCTTCATGTAGATGTCATGTCTACCATATTGTCATTTGCATGAAGCAGCAGCTGCAACACTAACATTTCAAGTTCAATCTACCGAGAATCCTCAGCTTATCCTATTTGGTTTGCTTAGATAAAAGACAGTGTTCTTTATGGTGCAGCTCAATCGGGCAAAGT
The DNA here is from genome assembly GCA_964019415.1 of Ianthella basta. Classification (NCBI taxonomy): domain Eukaryota; kingdom Metazoa; phylum Porifera; class Demospongiae; order Verongiida; family Ianthellidae; genus Ianthella; species Ianthella basta. Next base: position 4,127,127 of record OZ025876.1, read on the forward strand.
CAGTCTCTTTGACTGGCTGTTTCACAGATTCAACATTTCACCCGATGAAGAGAATGTGAGTGCACTTAGTAACAGTCATGTAATGTTATATAATAGCTAGAAATACTAAAAATTTTCTACAAAAATAGCAAGGATGTAGGGATGGCACAAAAAGTACAGAAACAAGTAAAGGCTGTTACACAGTGGAGCATCAACCATGGTCCCTACATGCAAGAATGTCGCACCTTATAGTCCTACACCCTTGAATGTAGGGACGATGGTTGATGTTCCACTGTGTAACAACCTTTACTTGTTTCTGTACTTTTTGTGCCATCCCTACATCCTTGCTATTTTTGTAGAAAATTTTTATTATTTCTAGTTTCTGTACTTTTTATGGTGTGCAAGCTGCACGTGCTAAGTGCCACTAGAGGACATCCATGCAGGTTACAGTGTAGGACCTTATTTCTTTAATCCGGAGCTCGAGGTGTCAGCTATCTCCTAGCTTCCGCGGCAGCCCACCTAAGAGCTTAGAAACAGTGACCAGAAGTTAGCCGAGTACTAATAAAAAATGGAGGGTCCACGATGACCTTTTGAAAGGGATTCACTATGTTCACCAATGTTGAAGTACAGAAGTAATTTTAGGATGCACGTGACATGACTATATTCTAAACTGTATAAATTCTGTTACTCACCCAGTCCCTAAGTAACTGGTATAAAATACTGTTGCTCACAGTGGCGGGTTGGTTTTGGCGGTTCGTTCTGGTGGTTCGCTCGGTCGGCTGCTTGCTCCTTTCCTGGCTTGTTTAGCTATGTTGTCGCAATAGAGTAGGACGGGAGCAGTTGAGTTTGGTGGTACTATTACCGTTACCGTTCGCTATCCTCGCTGGTGGCTCGCTTGGAATCTGCTCATCTGGCTTACCCCCACTGGGGTTAGCTCGCTTGGCCACTGGGGTTAGCACGCTCGGCCAAGGGGTTAGCTCACTCGGTTAATGTGCTTAGCATGCTCGGCCAATGTGCTCAGCATGCTTGGATTTTAGTGTTAGGGTTACGGTTATGGCTGGTTTAATTTTTAGTCTCTTCTATACATTAGTCATCCTATATGGTAGGCCTGGTATACCTAGGCATTTGTTTGCCCTAGGACTGCTGTCCATGACGTCGTGGTCGCTCTGACATCACAGCAGCAGATCTCCGAGATTTTGCCCACCCCGTATACGTAGAAGAGTGCTTGCGCAACATCTAGTCACGTGCGTCCTACTCCGTACTTCAACATTGGTGAACATAGTGACTCCCCCTTTTGAAACGACGCGCAAGCTAACTTTGGCCTAAGTCCTTGTCTCGTATACACCTGAAACGGCCTACTGACGGTGTTGGCTAGCTTTTGGACAGAAACTGAAGGAACAGTAGGCGGAAAACTGCCGTTCTTCAACGTCATCATAAAATGGCGTCTTGCGCGTAGCAACGTCCCGAAAGACTCGGTAACCCCAAAGTCTGAACAATACGCTTTCGGAGCCTATACTTCGAAAGAATACAGCTCGGTTAATTTTCAGTAGTTTTGTGTTCGAATTAGTTCGATAGCTAATTCTGTTCGTCAGTTACAGCTGGCGAAGAAGAATATGAATATGAAGAAGAAGCAGAATATGAAGACGAAAATGGATGTTTTCGAGTGTCATTTTCTCGCCGACAGACCGCGTTCGCTTGCCTTCCAGGTCAGTTTAGTGTATGAATATTTCGTATTTAGCCCTACGAAGCCTCGTTTTGGCAGTTTTCGACGCTTTTCGCGATTTCGTCCCTATACCAATGTATTGTGAATTCGAAACACCCTGTACCATCCCTACATAGAGAGTACTATCGTACCCTCTAATATGTAATATATATGCAACTTGCACTTGCACTGTATGATTATATTGTGTATGTTGAAATATTGCGATAATCTTCAATTTGCAAAGGCTAAGGGCTTATAAGTCATTCTATGTGGTGGCATTAGCAGTTTGACGTATTATTGTACAGTATACTGTGCATGACCATGGCTTATATGTACACAATATCTACACCAATGTAGGATCTCTCTGGTAGTGCTCTCACCCATGCAGCAAGCTGGGGTCACTATGAAATGGTGCAGCACCTCATTCAAAAGTACCAATGTGACTGGCAGAGATGTAATAAGGTACCCTTATTTAGCATTAATTTTATGTACATATTATTTTTGCTAGGATCTATGTAGTCCAGAAATGCGTTTAAGTTAAACAATATAGCCCTGAACACTTTCAAAAATTCCTATGTATGTAGCTACTAAGCATGAGTAGTTACTGTCACGTCACAATACATACTTTGGCTGCCTTAGATTATGTCTGCATTCATACAACAATGAAATGGTCTTTGGTCTGCTGTTATACTTGGGTCTGTATCTCAGAGAGAAGTATTTAGGTAGGCTATTTACAAATGTAATAAAATTATTACTTGGATAGGTTCTGGAAATATTTTTGTCTCTTCATTTTCAGATGCACGTTGAAATAATATTTTGTCAAGGAAAATAATTATATGCCTTAGCAAACATAACAAGCTTAAGTGCCACCATTTAATTCATTGATTGTCATTCTGCTTTATATGTGGAGCTGTATAGCATTTCATGAAAGAGTCTTTCAGTATTACTTTATGCTATGTATACCACAGTACCATTACCTGCTGATGGACACATTTCTCTAGACTGGTAAATATGAGTTTTAGCATTGTATATCAGAAGTCCTTGAGTGCTGCCATTTGCAATATATACCATTATGAACATGAATCCACGCTAAATCTGATGCTGTACAGATTCATTGCTGCATATTGGAGTTGATAGATACATGTGTATGAGCAAGTGGGTACTTAAGCAGATTATGAAACATTAAATACAATGTGTTTCAATCTGTTGATAATCATCAGTTGATCAAAACAAAGGTAAAAGTATGACTTTTATAGGGTATCTACAGGTGAAAAGGAAAGAGTGACATAAACAGCCTCAGGGAGAAAAGAGGAACAGAAGGACATAATAAGACATAGGGTGACATAATGGTGGCATAGTAATGTGTGGCATAAGTGCATGCTTAAATGGTGAGTAGAGTGCAATGGGGTCATGTAAAAATGAAAATTGGGCACTGTCCAAGGTCAGGCCACAGTCCATGCAGGTGCATGTGTGAAGTTTGGTACTTGGTGGATGTGTAGAGTTTCCACAATCCTTCAGTAAGAGAGCTTGGGCATGATGCCCTTGACTAAGACAGACGCTCACTCCACTTGGTGTCCAATCTTCCAAACATGCACAGCAATGCCGTTCTTCCTGTCACACTGCTGCTCTGTGTTGAGTGAGTCACTTCTTCAGAGTTATCCCATCTCACCAATGTACACATGTTCGCTTTCACTGCAGGGTACTTCATAGACAACTCCTTTCATCTCCAGCCTGGGGAAGGGCTATTCCACTTTCATTACAGGTTTTCTCAATTTGCCCCAGTGCCCATCAATATGGTCATCAATCAGACCTCCTTACATGCCCTATAAAAGTCACGATTTTACCTCAGTTTTGTACAACTGATAAAGATCTATGGATCAAAACATCGACTGCCTTGATCTGCTCCAGTTCCCATCTGCTCATCACACTTACACTGAAACTGAGAACTATAAGATGTAGGCTACCATAATGATACTGTAGCACATTGTATTATTATGGGTACAAACCACCTGCAATTTCTGCTGCTGCCTTTGGCAGTCCGAGATCAATTGAAGCTAGAAGTAGCACATTGCACTTTAAAGACTAGCATCTCTGCAAATAGCTCCATTTTACTCCATATCTTATAGTCACTGTGACTGGTTTATGTGGATGTGTCTGCAGATGTTGGTAAAGTTTAGATGCTCTGTTAGGCCAGTAACACTTCTCATCTATATACACAGGATGGTTGGTCTCTGTTGCACCTTTCCGCCAACCGTGGAAGCATTAATCTTGTGGACTGGTTGATTGAAAAGTATAATTTTGATGTACACCAGTGGACAAAGGTGAATGATGCACTCAAAAGCACAAGAGTCAGTAAGCTGTTCATCCCCACAGTCAAGCTGTACTATCTCTTTTATATTGTTCTGTCTGTGTTGCCTCAAATGTTTGCATAGACAAATTTACTCACATTTATCTCAATGTAGGATGATTGTCACTGTCTACTGGTGGCTGCCAATCAAGGAAATGCCGAGTTGTTTCATCATTTGGCTAACACGTACAATTGTGACCCTCACACATCAGTAAGCAATGCTATAACACCACATCCTAAAAACAGCAATGTTATTTACTGTATATATATATTGCAGTTTCTCTAAGATGACTAGATGAACTCAACCCTTTCCTTACATGTATGTACTTTGATTAACAGGACAAGCGTGAGCAGACTTCTCTGCATTTAGCGTCTGCTGGAGGGCACCAATCTCTTGTGAAAGATCTGATTGAAAGGTACCATCTGGATCCCAATGCAGTGATGAAGGTATATATGTAGTGCATGCTAAGGGGTACACAATGAAGCCATAGGACAAAATTTAAGGCTAGAGTATTAAATTCTGCAATTTCTACTGCTGTACAGGACATGGCATTTGCGGCACACTTTAGCATTCTATCATGCATATAAGCTATGTGAACACTGCATTTCCCACAGTTAGTTGAAACATCAGCAATGCAAATTAACTGGCCCATATTAAAATATGTTTATCCAGCTAGGAGACATGCTCCACCAGATGCAGATAGATTTCTACCTGTTGAGCTAGCAGCTTTTTATATGATATAGCAAGGAGCAAGGCAATCCTGTACTAGCCTTATGATGATCTGAGTGTTGTTGACCTATATATGTACTGTACAGAGTGTGAGCCTTACAGGTGCTGTAGCTAAAGTGATTATGCCAGATAACTACAGTATGTATAGTGTTGCAGTTTGCTCACATTCAGGCTAATCCACATCTGTTTGCATAACATGAGCTAATGTTTCCAACATGCATGCATTGATTGTGTTAGCAAGGACATAGCAATAGTTAGTGTTGGAGATTATGGTTGCCCTTTACTTATGTTGTTAGTCATCTGTACTTACCCATCGCTTATGTCGTGAGAACTGGTTAGAAGTTGTGGCAAAATCAGTGCTAAGAAAATGTAATCACTATTAATTGAGATGTGATCACTGATTTCAGCAATTGTACGCCTTGTTTCTGGCATCATTTATGTTTGGCTGTCTTACACATTGATTTTTATATATGCTGTTGTGTGCATATTTGGATTGAATTGGCGATATGTGTCCAGGAATGTATTCATCTTGCTATCTGACTAAGCAAGCAAGAATAGTGTTATTTCTGCTACAGCCATGACCATTACAGATGACATGCTCTAAGGTGTGAACTCTCATGAGCTATGTTTGCCTTCAGTCTGGACCAGATCATGTCCAATTTTACTGTAGTCTGAAAACATAATGGAGACTACTGACTAAGTGCATTGGAAATTCTAGTAAAGAGGTGCTCATGCTGCAGTTGAGTGGATGAGTTATCATATGTTTTTACTCCATTAGATAACTGTGTAATGTCCTTGATGTACATCAGCTGAATGCATTTAGTGCATTGTCAAATAGTTTCATGTAATACTCATGAATTCTGATATGCAACAGTCAGGCTCTGGAGATCTTCTGTAAGTACCCAGCAACTTCTTCATCTGTTGTCAGAATGGCAGCATTGGTGTCTACAGTGTTCATGCTCACATGCAGTCCCTTTTCAAGTAGTCTTTTATACGTCTATTAGTTCACCATAAGGCTTCTTACTGATGGGAATAGCCAGGCAGTGCATGACTCATAGTGTTCATATGCAGGATGGATGGAATGCCGTGCAAATGGCTGCTTTCAATGGGCACGTATCCCTTGTGAGAGACCTGGTTGAGACATACCATGGAACGGTGCACCAAAAGGCACAGGTGAGTCACACAGTCACAGATGTCGCAATCACTGATATGTCAAAGGTGTTCAGGACAGCAGTGTCACATATATCTTGGGCTTTCAAAATGCCTTCCTTCTTCCTCAGGGTGGCAGAACTGCAGTTCAGCTCAGTGCAGCCTTTGGACACAAGGAGGTGGTGGAACTGCTGATTGACAAGTACAACATGTCTGCTACTGAGAAGAATGATGTGAGCTCATACTGCATTGCCTAGAAGTTGGTTGCTTACAGTTTGACACACTGAGATTCACTGCTTTCTGCATAACATTCACACAAACAGAATGGAGATAGTGCAATGAGTCTTGCAGCTTGCAATGGTCGTCTTCAAATGCTGAGGCTAATGGTCAATAAATATGGCTGCAATGTGGAAGAGAGATCGAAGGTGAAACACTGGTGTTTGGCTTCTTGCAATCCGTCTTTGTTTATTGTGTCAGGTGCATATTGTACATATTATTGCAGAATGGCTACACACCATTGCTTGATGCGGCTCTGTTTGGCCACCTCCACATTGTCAGGGATCTGATTGAGAAGATGAATGCAGATGTACTGGCACAGACAACTGTATGTTGACATTGTGTCAAACATTTGTGAATGTGTTCATGTTTAGTCATGTGCATGCTTAGGACCTGCGGAATGCCCTCCATTGTGCTGCTACTGGCGGCCACTTGGAGGTGATCAGGTACCTTATGCCCAAATTTGGAGACAACAAGTTTGACCTGGACAACCTTGCTCAAAGCTGTCTCCACAAGGCAGTGAGGGAGGGCCACCCCAGGGTGGTGCGGTACCTCATTGAGGAGGGAGGGTTTGACCCCAACCTCAGGGACATGGTAAAGAGACATATATTGTATTGAGTACACTTTGGGCATGATCCCTTAATGCCAAGTGTACCTATTTCTGTGTGCAGGATGACCTAGACTGCTTCCTTCTGGCCTGCTACAAAGGAAAACTGGTCGTAGTCCAGGAGTTGGTGAACAGGCACAAAATGGACCCCCATGTGGTGAATGAGGTGTGTATTGGTATGTATAACTTGTACGTATGTGTATGTAAAAGTTGTGTGTGCTGGTAATGCTGATTAATCATTCGTTCCAAAATTATTATTGGTCCCCCAAGAGTGGCTGGACAGGCATCCTTGTTGCTGCGAGATGTGGATATGCTGACATTGTCGGTGAGTTGATCACCAAGCACAGGTGTGACAGGAATGCAGCCAAACAAGTAAGTTGGGCATGGCAACAGTCAGGATAGCAGTGTACCTGATGCATTGCTGTGATTTAAACCACTCTTTGGATAACATGCCCTGCAGGATGGTCTGAATGCCCTCCACCTTGCTGTCCGTGGTAATCATCTAAAGGTAGTGAGAGCACTGGTTGGAGAGTTCGGAATGTCAGTGACCCACAGAGACATTGTAAGCCATACCTCTCTGTATTGTAGTCATAGCATGCTGCGCAGGTGTGTATGGAAATGGTCAATATCACTCTGGGTATAAATAATCCGTGTGGTAACATTGTATGCTGGAGTGTGGTGGCATTACTTTCACACTCATCCATCACTCAATTACTTAATGCCAATCTGCACTCAACCTATAGGAGACTACTACGTACTTTTCTCTTTTACTACAACTTAACTTGGTCCTTTTCAACCTGTTCTTTTTTAAAGTAGAACATGGTGAATTAGCACCTCCAATGTGTATTTTCCTCACAATGTAGAAAGGGAAAACTGCTCTCCACCATGCGGCAGAGAATGGCAGCAAGGAGTGCTTGAAGCTCTTGGTCCATGAGTACAGTGCAGACCCAGAAGAAAAGGATCTTGTGGGTCATTAGCTGAATAGGACATCATTCAATTTCACTGCTGTACGTGTTTATCCATCAGTTTAGATAAAGTGAATGTAATGATGAGCGTTTCCTTACTTGTTTTACTACTTTTTTCTCTTGAAAGAACTAATTGTATCTCATTCTTTGCTTGAGACTTAGTCAAGCTTCATATTGTCTTTCATTCATTTCCTATGTCACACCTTATGATCTAGGTACTAAAGTGTTTGTGTGAGGGCCTCAGTTAAGTACTCTAACACTACTTATCTTTTATCTGCTTGCTCAGTTGGGCAAGACAGCCCTCCATGAAGCAGCCATCAAGGGTAATGCTGAGATGGTGTCCTACATGATGGAGCAAGTGAACCCAAATGTAGACGCCAGGGATTTGGTGAGTGGGATTGTCTACAATAACTCAATACTTACCTAATTTGACCATGCATTTGTACATTTTTGATCATGCCAATCAGTGAAGCAACTGTTGGTTCCACAGGGAGGCGGAAACGTCGTAGACAATAGTGTTTTAGAAGAGCTCTAAGTCGTAAAGTGAATATTGCATTACCAACGTACTCTTGCACACACACTGTATTCTTTTGCAAGAATTCTCACCTTTTTTCAGGGAGCTAAGAATGAAAGGCACACAGCAGCCACTCAAGCCACCTTAAGGAACTAGGGGCCTTGTTGTTGTGTCATTCCCAGTTTTATGTTCCACACTGTAGATCCTCCACACCCCTGTCCACTTGGCTGCTCATCATGGCCATGTTGAAGTGCTGAGAGTTCTTATTAAGGGCTACCATGCCGGCAAGATGGTCAAGGCAATGGTGAATGAATGCCAAATACTGAGAACTTGAATCACCCTTCACACCTGTGTGCATGTACTGACACGTACTTATTATGTTCATGTACAAACAGTAATGAATTTATATACACTTACATTCACTCTCTGTCTATTTTACTTACAGCATGGCCAAGTACCCCTCCACTATGCAGCTGATGGTGGTCATGTTGACACCATTAGAGCTCTAGTGACAGAGTTCCAGTGTCCACCTGACTGTAGGGACAATGTAAGTGGGGTCTACACATCAAATAATGTTTCTATGTACATAACCATTAACATAATAATAACACAGTGGAACCTGTCTAAGATTGTCACTGTGTAATGTACTGCAATCTACCTCTGTAGAGCGGCCACCTAGCTCTCTATAAAGGTCAGTTACATCTTGCCCATGGGTGGCTGTCTTAGACAGGTTGCACTGTACAGCAGAAGTGATGTAGGGCTTTCATGGAAATCTTTAGTTATTGCTAATAAGTTAGACTAAGTGAATTTATAGTTTACTGTATTGAACCTAGCTGCCATGAATAGTAAATTAATAGTCGTATTATGATGCCACCTGTAAGTTACTCTTCCCACTAAAGACTGTCTAACTTGTGTGGCTACGTATAATTCTATTGTTTCATTGCTACTCAGCAGCACTCTATAGGGTATAACATACGTATCCTGTAAGTGTCCAATGTGCCAGTCTCTTGTTTGCATGCATGATTTGTGATTGCACAAGTGGAATGCATAAACTTATTATGGATGGCAACCAGAAGCTGTTTGGTAATGTGAGCCTACACAAGTTGCATAGGATCCTTGTGTCTGAGCTTCAATTCATCGCAAAATATCTATAGCTATCCAGTGTAGTTCCTCCATTAGTACTGCAGTATTGAGTACAATCTTGCAATTGTGTGGCTGTAGGATGGTAACACTGCGCTGCACCATGCTGCCAGCAGTGGGAGGGTGGAGGCAGTCAGAGTGCTGGTGCAGGAGTTCAAGTTGGAGCCAAACACACCTGACAAGGCAAGATACTGTCAACAGTAATGCAGCACAATAGTCCAGTACATCACTAGCATTACTCAGTGTGCTATACCCTAACTTGTCTACCCTGGCCTTGTGTTATGTATACGCTGAGACTCTTATCTTTGGAGGTAATGTGTGGGTTGCTAATTTGTGTGCAATATCCTTAGTCACTGACAATGTTGCCCATTGTTGTTCTGTACTGTAGGGCAGTTCTGTACTGTAGGGTAGTTGTGTACTGTAGGGTAGTTCTGTACTGTAGGGTAGTTCTGTACTGTAGGGGTAGTTCTGTACTGTAGGGTAGTTCTGTACTGTAGGGTAGTTCTGTACTGTAGGGTAGTTCTGTATTGTAAGGTAGTTCTGTACTGTAGGGTAGATTCTGTACTGTAGATGTTGTCTTTACTGTAGGGTGGAAACACACCTATGGACATTGCCTTATCGAGTGGGAATGACTCACTTGTTTTAGCTCTTCTGGAGACATCTTGAGCAGTATTCAGGTTATATTACTTTGAATATCGTGTGAACTCATATACGGTGCCATTAAGTTAGGTTACCACAGTAGAGATAGTAGGCTGTAGAGACTGGATGCAACTTCTGCAATGTGCTGTATTGTACAGTATAATGTGCTATAATTATTACTAATGAATGTCATACTACGTTCAAGCAGGAAGTGATGAGCAATATACAGCTGTGATGGGGATGGTTTGCAGGGCATTTCACCTCGAGAGCCTTTGTCAACTGCTAACTGAGTTAGCTAGCTGTTTGAACCTTACAATTCACCTTTAATTTATGAGTGTAGCTACCAAATCAGCATACTACGTACTTGCATACCTTTTGTGAGAAGCAGTGTTGTAGCACTAACACACCGTGTAACGTTCTGACTTATTGATGTTGATATTTGATTCTGGAGACGTACGCATGTGCCACTGTCGTGGACATTTTTATACTGGCATGTATTGACTCTTATCCTCCCAACCCAACCTCTTTCACATTGTTGCTGACAATTTTCACTGCATGCATAATCTGAGACTAATTAATTCACCATCTTATATAATTAATAACTGATCATAATTTCAGTTTTACCGGCAAGCTGTACATACATTACACTGGAGGTCAAGGGGTAAATGTATGTACTTGTGCGCGCATGCATTTGGTACATAACATGTGTTGATGTGAAGGAGCACCTGTTATATGTCATGCAAGCTGGCCTGTAAGTTGAGGCTGTTCCCATTTAAATAACCACATGTACTTGAATCACTAAGTGTATGTCCTGTGAGCTGCATGACGTATATAACTGCTGCTTTGATCGGACACATCTTTTTTGGAAAAAGGCCTGCATGGAGGGCGGGGAGGGGGGGGGGGGTTCCAGGCTTGTACACAAACGAATGCTTATATATAGGTTGAAGGTAGTCAGCATGGGTTGAAACTAGTCTGGCCCACTAGACCGTCGACGTCCCGTAAGCGCCCAGTAGGCGCGTCCCTTCCCTTCTGCACCTGTAGGTGTTTATGTGGGACGGTCTAGCAAGCCAGACTAGGGTTGAAACTGGAGCCTGCAATACTATATACAGTGATATGTAATTCCAGTGAAATGCTGGGGAGGGAGCTTGAGTGCATGCTTGTGTGAAGTGTGCGTGCGAGGTTGTCATGCTGGGAGAGGCACCATGTGTGTCTGTTGACATAGTTGATGGTGACATGACAGTGAAGGTGGTGTCACACTTATTATAATTATAAGGGTGATTGAGGGAGTGACAGTGGGGGGTGCATGCAGGGAGTTCTAAGGTATGGACAGGTGGCCAACAGGTGGTCGAGGGATGCTGTGGTGGTGCCTGGAGCAGCTGGGTGTTATCATGAATTGTAGATTTCTGATATTTATGAAGGCCTTTACTAAGATAGGTTGTGTGTGAGGGTACATGATAAACTGAGTGAAGAGTTTGGTGTTAGGTTGGGTTGAGGCAGGATGTGCTCTCTCAACTTCGTTGGTTTTGCTGCTCATTAATGGTGTGGTGACTGGGATGCATGAGGGGAGATGTGGTACCGGTGTATAATGTGGTGGTGATATGGTTGCGCCCACTTCAGTTCTACAGCAAGCATGCAAGGTCTGCCTTTTTAATTTAATGTTCTTGCTAGACCACTGCATAGTCTGCCACTTGTGAGGAAGTAATGGATCACCACTTTCCGAGATGATTCCATGGCTGGGTCAAAGAGTACCTACAGTACCTGCCAAGTACCTGCAGATTGTCATTAAGGTTCAAACAATATAATGTATTATGGAGAATGTGGAGTGCCCAGGACAGTCTATCCGAGTGTGCATGGCATACTTAGTATGCTATACACTTAAGCTTGGAAATGCATTGCATCAAAATCCATGGCATAGGCCCTCTCTCCTGTAGTGAGTTCCACTTGATCCTGCATGATACCTCAGGGTAGGATTTTAAGGTAGGTCTTAGCGTGGTTCCAACCCACACTTGTGCATGCTCCACAGTTGTTTCTCTAGCGTTTTACATCACACCCTGCTACATAGCAGGCAATGCTAACTGTCAAACTTGACTCTACAATGCCTGTCAAATGAGATTCTTCTAACATCTCACACATACATCTGCTAGCTATGTATCACTTGCTCACCAGCGAGGCTCCTAAGTTAGCTTGCAGCTACTATATTATGTAATCATTGTAGACCTCTTATATAGTGTGCATCAGTAGCAGCTTATTGATCCACTGCACACCTATCTAATGTATTGGTCCAGTGCGGTCGGTCAGTTCTGGTTTGAAAATTATACATGGCCTACACGACACATAATTAAGTGCTGTTTTGCCTAGTGGAGTTTCTGCATTGATTTTTTGCTTGTGTCATGTCACTGCATGGCCACTTCTGCGAGATTCCCAAGTTCTTGTGGTGTCACATCTGATTGAGGGAGTGACAGTACATGGGGGAGGCATGCTAGTTTTGCTGCAAGGGTTATGAAAATTGAAAGTTATGGGGGTAATAATATGAATTGGTAATGGTCAACACCTGCCAGTAGTGTAAATTCTCCAACTCATGCAGTTGAGCCCGTACTGAAATGTTTTCGTGTAAGATTATTATAGTCAAACCTGTTCAAAAAGGAACTAGATGCTGAGAAGTAGTCTGTTTTGGAATCAGATGATGACACCTGAGAAGCTAGTGTCACGCATAACATACCCTGATCATGCATGCAAGATACTTGTGGTCAAAGGCATAGAGAATTTTGGAATCTAACACGTGAATGGCATTATTACTGCTACATCAACGCATCTTATAGGCAATTATGATAAAGTGCAATGTTTTCAGCCATGCAATTTATCAGCACAACTGGCACAATATTACTGATCCAGCAAATATTCAAATAACATGAAGTACATGTATTATAAGTGCATGTAAAGATATGGAAGTAAATGCAAATATACAATGAACTTGCTAGATATGTACGGTACTATAAGTTGACCTGTTCAGCTGACGGCAGCTACTGTCAATGGCTTGTCTGTATGGCCTCCAGTCATCTTTCTCATCTTGTCCTGAGGAAACAGGGTAAATGGAATAGACAGCTTCTTTGATTGCAGCCATTCTTCTGGGGGACAGAGGCCTTTTGTTCATTTTGCCTGAGCAGTTGGAACATGCCCTCTCCCTCCTGGTGTAGGCCCTTCTGACTAGCTGCACAGCTAGGTTCATCTGCGATTTTGCTGCTTCATGTGATTCTGAAATTACCTCCTGCTTGAACACTAGTGGCGAAGTGGATCCATAGTTGCGAAAAACTTTATCCAGCTCAGACAGCTCATCTTCACAAGATCTAGTCATGGCTTGCAATTGGTGGTTATGTGCTCTCCATGGTTGGGGCATGCAAGGGGTGGGGTGATGTGGTATGCGGACAGATTTTCCAGGTGGACAAGAGGATTTTGGGATGCTATGATGCAGGTTTTGGGGAATGTGGTTGGTAGGTAGGTGCCACAAAGATCGGCTTGATCTGGGTGGCTGTGATGTGCATGGATTGTGAGCAGCCGGGTATGGTGAGAAATGGGGCTGAACAGGTGGATGGGGAGTGGGAGCCAGCGGCCGTGATGGGTGCAGAATGGGGGCAGGTGAGTAAGATGGATAGGGGATGGGAGTAGGTGGGTAAGATGGATACATGGTGGGCACAGGTGGGTAGGATGGATACAACATGGGAGTGAGTGGGTAGGATGGATACAACATGGGAGTGGGTGGATAGGATGGATACAGCATGGGAGCAGCTGGGTAGGATGGATTTGTGGTGGGAGCAAGTGGGTAGGATGGATTCTTGGCGGGAGCAGGTAGACTTGATGAGTAATGTTTGTAGCGTTGTAGTGAAGGTGAAGGGGAGGAGTACAATGAAGAAGATGAAGGTGGGCTATAGCTAGGGGATGGGCATGAGCTAGGAGACAGTGGATCCTGCAGCTTAGCAGATAGTGGACTAGAAGGTGGGGATGTGAGGTCAATGATGTTCGTGATCTCACCAAAGATCGTTCTGGGCATTCTTGCAGTTGTTTCACTGGTTTCTGCTTCCAACTTTCCTGCAAATTTGGTGAGTGAGTCAGACCCCAATCGCAGCGGTTTACCAGCTGTACGCTTCGCAGCCCTGGGATTCGCAGTTTTGTTTATGGATTTCAAAGCTTCGGACTTCTTCGTGCTACACTGCGAAGCCCTCTTCTTGGCGTTGCTTGGCGGGGACTTGTGTTGGGTTCTGCTTCGCTTCTGTGGAGGTTCCCTGTCCAATAAGTCTTTTTCTTTTACCCGATAGCGACAGGAGCTTAAGTTACCTACAACTCCCATCCCTACAGTGGCACGGCTCATGCCTCCCAAGTCGTGCTTCACGTTCACTTGCTTCTTCACCTTGGCCTTAGCCTTTGAATCAAGCCATTCCACTGCTGTTCTGTTTCCTTTCAGTCCAGCCATCTGTGTCTCTGTCAACACTGATTTTACGCTGCAGCTGGGTTTCGCACCACACGAAGAATTGCACGACGTCACATTCCGAATGAAGTGTTAATTAAAATGCACTAGCGTGCATTTTATGGCAGCTATAATCATGCTTTATAAATCAGTACAGTAGTGCTCGTGAAACCTGTCCAGACTGTTTCTGCCCATGTTTGGCTGAAACCACAGCCACCATGTTGTTCGGACACTATAGCACTGGACTAGGAGCACATGCAGCCCATTAAGTAGACTGCATGCCATTGGTAGGGGATCACACTGCGGCTATGGCAATGAACAGCAAGGAAGATAACCAGACAAACCATGCTGCCAAAGTTGAAAAACAGTGCATGCAGGAGACTTTAAACCACCCCGTGTCTATTGGTCCGGCAGCCAGCTCAGCAAAATTATATAAAATCAACCCTAACCCTAATCCTAACCCTAATACTAAATAATTTATACAGGATAAAATATCGCAACCTACGGTGTTGTTTTATATAATTTTGCTGAGCTGGCTGCCGGACCAATAGCCACTCTGTTAATCCAAAGGGCTTAGCTATCAAGTGTTTCGGGAAAACAGGCTACCAAATCTACTGAAGTGTCTACAGTGCACGGTTGCTCATAATTGATCTTGAAATCATACACCTGTAAATGCATGGCTGTCGTCGCTAGCTATGTCTTGCTAGACCCATGATCACATTAACTATACATACGAAGTGCTGAGCTGGCAGAGCTTCTCGCTTCCCCTTGTGTCACGTGACCTGGGGGCTTCCCTATTTGATCCATTCTCTCTGTGGGTGATGAGTGATTCAGTGTCGGCGATATCCAAAGGAGGAAAGGGACCCTCTGAGCAACATGCACTCCTAAGAACTGCACTGGAGTAAGCGCCTATAGTGTAATCATTTTTCGGAAAAGCGGACTAGATAACATTGCTCCGCGTAAATACCATTTACTCTACGTTGAGTGTTAGGAATAGTATAATCCTCCACACAGATGCGAGCAAGAGATGTACGTTCTTGAGCCGTGGCCAGACCCCGATGACCAGGTACTGTTTATCTTGTTATTGTCCTAAATGTGTAACTACAATACGTTAAGATTGTGTGTGTGTGTGTGTGTGGTGTGTGTGTGTGTGTGTGTGTGTGTGTGTGTGTGTGTGTGTGTGTGTGTGTGTGTGTGTGTGTGTGTGTGTGTGGGTGTGGGTAGAGGAGTGTGGTCTATGTCTTCTGTGTAGTCCTGGGAGCTTGGATTGCCACCAAACTTAGCTTGTCACATCCAGGCCTATTTTATACGGTGAAAATGGGTCTGGCACATTGCCATACATCGAGTTGTGCGGGTTTCAGCCCACAGTGCCATCCAATCAGATTACAGATATGCTCTGGCATTACAAACTGGTTCACGACAGCCAATGAGATTGCACATCAGTATTTGTGCAGTTCACAAGTTTACTATGCAATCTGCAATCTCATTGGTTTTGTCTCGAGCCAATTTATGACGTCAGAGCGCATCTGTAATCTAATCGGTTACACTTATGTTGCAACCTGCACAGCGTGATGTATAACAATGCACCAGGCCTACTTTCCACCTGTAAAATAGGCCTAGATACGCGAGACTATGCCAAAATTTGGACTATTATGTATAAGCACGTGCACGGTAAGCCCTACAGTGTGGTCCAGGCTGCCCGGCCTGCCCATGTGGCTGTTGCAGGCACCACTTCCAGTACTCCCTATACAATGATCTGGTCTGGTCAATGAAAAGGTCTGCAATGACTCATTAACTTGTTCTGAATATGGCATGAAAGGACCAGATTGTTGCTGCATCCCGCCCCAACTTGCGCTGGTCGATGCTGGCACCCATTCTCTCTGACCTGCAGCAATTTGCGCTGGTGGTCTTGTTCCTAGTAGCAATGGCGCATAATATTATACTGCATGCCCATATTGCAACTTGCACTGTGTGGTAGTGGTAGTAGCAATAGCACATTAAACAAGTGCAGAATGGAACATTATTACTAATGTGAGAATTCAAAATGATCGGTGGTGGTAGGTTTATATCATTTATACTACGTACATTATAGAACTGTCTTTCTTTCTCTCCTTCTGGTGCAGGTGCACAGTCAGATCTTGGCTGCTGTAGCAAATGGCAATGTGGCCTCCCTCACAAGTATAGTGCAGTCACAGGGAGCCCAGGATGTTGTCCCACTAGTGGAGAACAAGGTGAGTGCTTTATAAAGTACAAGTTATGGTAGAGCTAGTACAGTGTAGGTACAGACTGCATTCTTAGCTTAAGGCAGGAATTATGCAAGTTCTATTATGTGGTCTTATACAAGTAGCATGTTTGCAGTAGCTGCACTTTGTTCTAACATGACACATTCGCCTGAATCTCTGTGGTGGCAATGTTTCTGACATCTATAAGAGCAATTGTTTTGCTAGCACTCATTGTGGATCACTGTGAGCTGACGGTGTAGCTGTAGGGAGCAACTAGCAAGGTTGCTTTGTGAATATGACTGAATGCCACTCACAATGTGTGGATTTTTGGTAATGGTGGTGGTAGTAATACTGGTGGTGTGTACATGCAAAACATACTATGTTCCTTTTTAGACCACTCACCTGCGTTTCTGTATTTTGATGTGATGTTTATACTGTTGTGTGCAGTATGGCTGGACAGTGTTGCATTTTGCTGCATACAATGGACATGTGATGATGGTCCGAGCATTGGTTGAGAGATACAACTGCCTTCCAGACAGAGCTGAGAAGGTGTGTAGAGTCACTTCTACAGTACAAGTCATAGGTTACTGTATGCAGTGTGACTGACTTAAATTGTATGTATCATGTACACGTGTGTGTGTGTGTGTGTGTGTGTGTGTGTGTGTGTGTGTGTGTGTGTGTGTGTGTGTGTGTGTGTGTCTGTCTGTCCATACATAGCACAAACTGACTGCTGCCTTTGGGGCAGCCAAGAGAGGCCACAAGGAGGTTGTGAAGTATCTGATTGAGAAGAAAGGCTGCAGCAAAGTCTTCTGCGATGATGTAAGTTTTACTGTGTGCTTGTCAAACTCTCTCAGTGTCTTTAATGCCACTTCTTGCCTTATCTACTGAATGTACGTAGGTGACCCTTCTGCATGCAGCAGCTCTGAGTGGCATTGTGGAGCTGGTGCAGTGGCTAGTGAATGAGCATAATCTCAAGCCTGAAACACAGAAGGTGACTGATGAAGTGCACCTAGTTCCTCCTACTGTTGAAGTAACATAACTTCCTTTTGTTGTTTACACACTATGTAAGTCTCGGAGTGGTTGGTTCTAGGAATGTAACTTGTTTGCTGTTCATCTTCTGCAGAGTGTCGTTCAAGCCATGGCTGCTGCAGCCAGTTCTGGGAACATGGACCTGTTAGAGTGGATGATGAAAGCATTCAATGTGACTTTAGCTGGAGATAACAGGGTACGGTAGTTGTATGATACAGTATAATGGAAAATATTGGCAGGGTTTAAATTTGACAGCTTGGCTGTTTTCGGAGAATCTGCCAAGTTTGAATTCCCGCCAATATTTCCAGCTGTATGGCACGTCCAGCGTAGGTTGATTCCACATCCATGAGATGGAATGCAAACTGTTCCTGTTTAATCATAAACTCCATCAGTATTTCTTCAATTGATACTTAAAAGTGCTGACTTCATGTATATATCATACAGCTGGTATTAGCCTTTTGTCTTCTTCAGCTGAAAGTAATCAATTGAAGAAAATGCATATCACAGATTTGGCAGTTTCTGTATGACCCCTTGTCATATGAAAACTGCCTATTGTAGTCAGTGAGTTTGATTGGCTTTAATGGTCAATGACAACTGGCTGTGGAACCCACTCAAAGGCTGTTCTTGTTGTGCATGTACTATCGATGAAGTTGGCTGGATATGTTATGTATACACCCGGTCATGTGTATACATCTTCATCATGCACAGGTTGCCTGTCACAGTTTGCTGTCAGAGGCAGCTTCACATGGCCATGTAGCAATGGTAAAGACCCTTTGTCAGAAGTACCAGTGTGACCCTATGGATGCTGTCAAGGTACTCACTGCTAACCTTAACATTAGTCATGCTATTCTAATCATTTTGGCTATATTCACTGGCCCTGTACAATACTGTCCATGATTAAATGTCTGATTGTTCTGAGTGATTTAGAGTTAGTATTTCAAGTGAAAGGCTGTGTAGAAATTGTGTGCGTTTCATGAAACTGCTGTCTGTGTCTGAGATTGTATATTTGCTGGAAGATGTTTCAGATTTGAGGCTGTATGCATCAATTGAGTGGTGTGGTTGTATCCTCCTGTGCAGGCAGGCAAGCCCCTCCTCCACATTGCAGCACAAGGAGGGAACATTGAACTGGTGGACTGGCTCATTGAAGAACACAAATTTGATGTGCACCAGTGGATCAATGCAAGTGCTGGCATTCAGCCTTGTACAGTATCATTGCCTGTATAAAGTGTGTTCAATTAGAGAGTGAAATGAGATCAGTATATACACCAGTGAAAGAAGTAGTTGCTCTGTAGTGAATGCGGTTCAGTGTGAACCAATGTGATACATGCTATAATGCATGTTACAGGGCTGAATTTACAGTAGAGATTCTTCAAGGATGGCGAAGTCGTGTGCCAGATCCCTGGGGAAAGCTCTGGTATCATTGCATAAGCCAACTTTTGTCCATGACAAGATCCTGTCCTGGCCAATTAGATTCACCGTTTATTATACTACGCCAAGTTTGTTGACCACTCCATCCTAGGCTGTGGAGAATCGGTGCCCAATATGGGATGGCGGCCAAATTATGATGCCACACCCCATACCCTGTTTACCATGGTAAAGGATGCATGTACTACTGTATAGCGCAAAAGTTTCACGGGAGAACTTTTTGCAAATTTCGCTGATAGATTGATAGATAGATCGCTGATAGATAGATCGCTGATAGATTCGCTGATAGATTCGCAAAAATATTTCCCACGAATATTTTGTATTAACTCTATGCTTTCACATTAATTGGTGAACTTGGACGGATGATGACATAGCTACTTGCCTGTAACTATACACCGCAGCAAATCTAGCCTAGCCGTGCATGCTAAGCAGGCACAGTGCATCGTGCCCCTGATCTTATTTATACTGCAGTGTATATGCAGTCCCCTAGTTGTGTTCAGTAGCAGCCACATCCAATATTGTGTGATTGTAAATTTTATGCATCTCCTGAACTTTACAGCTACTTAGGGTTACATACAGTATGAGGATCCCTCCAGTTGTGCTCATAATTCTATGTGTTAATGAATGCTTTTTTCTGCACTTACATCCTTACTGTATGACTTGCTTGTGCAGGATGGCCGCTTAGACTGTCTCCTGTGTTCTGCCAGATACGGAAGGATCGAACTCTTTCACCACTTGGTACAGAAGTATGGATGTGACCCCAAAGAGACAGACAAGAATACCTCTGTGAGTCTCTCTTAGACACGTGTGCATGCAACTTCAATGTTCTCATGTGCCACTCTCCCTACCCACTGAGACACCAATACTGGTGCAGTGAGATGGTAGTCATAACACCCAGTGTTTCTCTGTCCATTACCTAGCTCTTGCGTGGCATACTGCAAGGAATGCCTCTGTATACCTCGCTGCATACTTAGTTGTATCTTACGTGTGTCTCCTATCTACATATCTACATAGTCTGATGGTGGGTGGACTGCCTTCCACCTTGCCTGCCGGTATGGTCATCGTGTTCTCATGAATGACATCATCAGTAAATACAAGATGGTCCCTCAGCAGCAGACTATTGTGAGCAGTGTGATCCCCAACCTTTTCTTGCTGTAGCTGAATAATGACTTTCTCCTCTTTCAACACTTCTTTCCTTCCACTTCCCCATCCTTCCTCCCCCATCACTCCCCTACCTCCTGTCTCCTTCTGTGTCACTTTGTATTCTCATATGTACCACTGTTGTCTGCATGATGATGTCACCAGGATGGAATTCATAGCATTGAATTGGCAATTGTTGGGGGACACACAGACATTGTGGAGGACTTGGTTAGACAGCACCAAGCGGACATTTGGTTCAAGAAGAATGTGAGACTTAGGAGAATAGTGGGCACATGCTGATAACATTTGTACATGTTACACATGCAGACACAAAGTGCAGTGCATGCATGGCTAGCAAGCTTACCATGCACTCATGTTAATGTTACTGCATCTTGTCTTCATGATAAATTATTGACATTGAATAATTGCAAATGATGCCTCGTGCATTGTGTAAATACATAATTGCTTCCATATGCATACCTACAGTATGTTGTACGTATATAGACTGCATTCTTTGGAATGCCACCATATTTTCCCATGGCATGCAGAATGGAGAGACTGCTGTCATCATGGCAGCACAGAAGGGTCACAAGGATCTTGTGCAGCGTCTAGTCAGCCACTACAAGTGTCCTGCCCAGGAGAAGGACAAGGTGAGCTCTTTCCTTGGAGTCTTGGGTCTCCACATCACATATTACAGTATATGATGCACATGTATACGTACATAATAATTTATTGTTCTAGTGGATAGTTCTGTAACTGCGATTCTCTATCTTCCAGTGTTGCTGTAGTCTGGCCTGCTGCGACCGTCCCAACAAGCGCCCGGGGCGCGAGCTAAAGGAGGGACGGTCTAGCGGCAATAGCGATTAGTTAACACCTGTTTGACCAATCAGATGCGAGTACCGCGAATCGCGGCAACGATATTCATGACCTTAGCTGTTGCTGCTACGCGTGGGAACTGTATAATTGGAGGTGTGACATAGATAACCCAGAGGTGTGAACTAATCGCTATCCCCGCTAGACCGTCCCTTCCCTTCTGCGCACCTGGCGCTTATTGGGACGGTCTAGCTAGCCAGACTAGTGTTGCTGTGGCTACTGTAACCTGTACAATAATATTTCCTATCATCAGTAGTACACATTCTCTGTAGATGCTGTCTGTAATGTCAGGGTTTTGTGTGTGCAGATTAATCGGAGTGCCCTGTCACATGCATCAGAGAAAGGGCATCTTGCCATTGTCCGTTTGATGGTGAGGTCTTTTGGCTGCAGTGTGGAGGAAAGGAGCAAGGTGAGGCTGAGGATTGCAATTGTTGAATATTGCAGAATAAAATGCCTGCATAGCTTACTTTGGATGTGAATGTCTCTATATCTGTATGTAAGACATAGTATGCACAATTTAGTTGGTTTTCTATTACTGTGCTTAAGTATGTCTGTATTTATATAGACTGGATGGACTCCAGTACATGCTGCATCCAGATATGGTCAGTTGCATGTTGTGAAGGAACTGATCGGAGAAATGGGTGCTGACCCTTTGACCAAGAAGGATGTGAGTTGATAATAGTCAGAAGTGTACTTACAGATACGTATAAGGATACAAGTAGGCAAACCTGTAGGCTCTGCGGCTTACGTATGTATGTGTGTAGAAGGGGGAGGGAGGGTATTTTCCAGCCAAAGTGGAATGCAGTTGCAATGAATTGTGAGTAGAATTAGCAGTGAATTTGTAAATTGTATCAGTAAGCTATGTATCTGAGCTGGCAACAAATGATACAAATCTCAGTGCCTTGCAGAACTTACCCAGCTGTGTACATGGGAACAGGGATGTGAATCCCTAATTCCCTAACACTCTTCATCCCCCCCCCCCCCCCTCCCACAGGCCTGTGTAGGTGCTCTTTGTGTACACTAATTGTAGTCTGATTAGGCTGAAGATCAGAGACTGATTCTTTGATGTACGTAGCTATCCCGTATTACTAGACCACATCCTGGGTGTTATGAGTATTGCTTGGATGTTATGAATGCCGGCTAGAATGTAGATATATGCTAGCTGAGAATTATAAAGCAGATCAAATTTATTACTGAACTGCTTGTCCAATGGAATAGTGCTTGTATAGTACAGCCAGTGTAGCTACGTAACTGTTATCTATAACTTTAGAAAGACGCTCATTTGATGGAACAGGTGCAGTCCCAGCATTAACACAGTAACAGTCACTGAGTCACTCAGCTGCAGTGAGAAAGCAACTGAAACCCAATAGATCTCAAGTTGTAAAGCTGTGTCAAAGCCCCAGAATTAGATTTCACAGAACTAATCAATATAACCCAGCTGCATGGTGG
Source organism: Ianthella basta (assembly GCA_964019415.1). Classification (NCBI taxonomy): domain Eukaryota; kingdom Metazoa; phylum Porifera; class Demospongiae; order Verongiida; family Ianthellidae; genus Ianthella; species Ianthella basta. The sequence continues at coordinate 4,149,772 of OZ025876.1, forward strand.
ACTTCGTGCTCGCTGGATAAAGGTCTCCGTCTGCTCACCTAGTCTCAATCCACGATGAATTGTGCTAGCCATTGATTCAAGGGCTCAATGACAATGTCAATACAATATATACAATGTCACCACCTATGGTTCTTTAGGTTCTTCTTGCTGATGTGATTTTAATGTATCAGGACCTTCTGAATGTCCTTCACATTGTGTATCATCATGCAGTCCTCTCCATGTCTTGAGTCATGCATGTGCTATTGTACTGTGTAGGACATGATGAATGCTCTCCACCTTGCTGCCATTGGCGGCCATTTGGAGATTGTCAAGTACCTCATGCCAAAGTTTGGAGACAGCAGGTTTGACCTGGACAACCTTGCTCAAAGCTGTCTCCACAAGGCAGTGACGGAGGGCCACCCCAAGGTGGTACGGTACCTCATTGAGGAGGGAGGGTTGGATCCCAATCTTCGGGACAATGTAAGACCACTGGCTTTTGCATTGGTGCTGACTATTGTGCTGTGATGGTGATGTCTTGCTACAGAATGACCTGAACTGCTTCATCTTGGCCTGCTACCATGGAAAGTTGGAAGTTGTGCGTGAACTAGCTGAAAGGCAAAAGATGGACCCTCACACTGTCAATGAGGTGTGCACATGTGGGCGTGCGTGATCAGCATGTTAGTGATTGTGGTGCCTATTGGTATGACATATGGCTGAACTTGTCTAACCACGTTCATTACTCATGTTATTATCCTGTTGCTGTGAAAGTAGGTGACAAGTACTCCAGAGTTGTGTCTCCATGTCACTGTCCACGCATTTCACCATTGTTCATTCAACATGCAGAGTAGCTGGACAGCTGTGCTGGCTGCTGCTCGGTACGGCCATGTTGAAGTACTGAGGGAAGTGATCAGCAAATATGGATGTGACAAGAATGCAGTGAAAGAGGTATGCTGTAATGTACTGCTTAGCAAGTATGCTGTAATGAGTGCATGTTCTTGTTCTTGTACACACTTAGCAATCTCTCATCTGGAATGTGTCTGAGTCGTCTTTAATGCATGCTTAGCCACATGTTTGTTATGCCTCTGCATGCGTACATATGTGTATGTATGGTGTACATGTATCACTTAAGCCTCTGATCTGGCATGCTAGACCATCCCATCTAAATGCCCGGGTGACGATGAATGGGAGGAACGGCCTAGCGGCAGTAATGATTAGTTGCCTTTGCGTTATCAAATTCTCACCTATTGTGTAAGTGATAAATGATATGCTGCAGTAGTCCTGCATTGTCGGGGTGGGCCTTAAGTTGGGCGAGATCGAGAAGTGCAAGCACATTTGCATTTGCTGCTGCCAACCACTAGAACAGAAGTATAGGTTGTTGAAGACTAATAGGCTGTGGGATGAGCACTTGCAACAGCAGTTCTATTCCCTGCACCTCTGGCTGCCATTTTGAGTGGCACAAAGGTGGGTTTGGAAACTATCTGCTTTTTTCTTGGCCACAGTCTGGTGATCATCAGACACAAAATCTGATGTAAAATGGATGTTGTGCTTTTGCTATTGGATGGTGTTTAACCTTCAGTAAGTGGGTGATGATTTTGAAGCAAGAATGTGCACATTATGAAATTAGATTCTTTCTCCATGATTGACTGCTAGATCTCCATCCAGAAAACGATCTAAGACTAGCAATGAGGTATACAGAGGATACCTCAAGCCCTCATCCTACGTATTAAGTTTGTTTTCACAAGTCCCAAGCATGAAGCCCATGGCATCCTCAATGCTATCCACGAGTAGGCATAATACTGAAGCTCCTACAGCCAATGAATAAAACTAGCAGGAATTCCTGCCAAATGCAGCTGATTGGTCAAATAAGTATAAACTGATTGCTACTGCCACTAGACTATGCGTTGACTTCCCTTCCTAAGCGCGCCTGACAGTTCGATGGGATGGTCGAACAAGCCAGACTACTTACAGTATGTCTCACACTTACTGTACGTAAGTATGTCATCAGTTAATATATACCTATTGCCAAACAAACAGGTTTTATGGACATTAGGGATTACTCTGGATAAAGGGATGGTTCATGATCATGATCTTGTGAACTTTACCTCAGTGTTTCACCTGTGGTACATAGCATTCACTCCACAGTGATATCCCACATTTACCATGGTAACAGGATATGTACTATACATACGTACATACTTGCACATTATGTGTTCATGTTTTGTGTACATGCTTCTACCTATCAAGCCACTTTGTCTCTTTCTAGAGTGGAGCCAATGCACTGCACCTTGCCTGCAGTCATGGCCATGTTGATGTGATGCGAGCTCTTGTTGATGAGTTTAAAATGGACATCATGTCTAGGGACTTTGTAAGTCACATCCAACATCTTGTATGTTACACAGATCGTATCAGTTGTCATGTGTATGTAATCTATGCTGCTTTGGATCTGTGCACTACATGTAGAGAGGAAAGACCCCGTTTCATTATGCTGCGGGAGGCAGTGGACTGGATTGTCTGAAGCCAATGGTTTACGAATACATGGTAGACCCTGATGCCGCTGACTTTGTAAGTTTGCAGTACTATGTGCATGTAACAGCTGTCTTCTACAATGCATGAATGTACATGGCACACAACATATATGTATTATAGGTACGTATGTACTTATTCGTATTTTGATTTTAAGTTTGTGTGAAAGTTTGTTATGACGCTCACTGTCAGGCTACGTGTGTGTGTGTGTGTGTGTGTGTGTGTGTGTGTGTGTGTGTGTGTGTGTGTGTGTGTGTGTGTGTGTGTGTGTGTGTGTGTGTGTGTGTCTGCGTGCATGCGTATACGTATGTGTGTCTGTCTATATGTGTGCTTCAGGTGGGTATCACACCCCTGCATGAGCTGGCTGCCCGTGGTGAGTCTGACCTGGTCTTATACCTCATGGACAACTTCAATACCAACCTAGATGTGAAGGAGGTGGTGAGCTGTCATAACACTGCATACTGAACTTATTACTGCTTTCACTTCTTTTTAGCACATCCATGCTGGTATCTTAGTCTATGTGCATACATACACACATACATACATACATACATTCATACATACATACATACATACATATGTACACACACACACACACACACACACATACACACACACACACACACACACACACACACACACACACACACACACACACACACACACACACACACACACACACACACACACACACACACACACACACACACACACACACACACACACACACACACACATACATATATACATACACCCATGACTCTTACTTCCTGTTGTGAATGATGTGGGAGTGTGTATGGCATTTACGGAGCTCTGAGGAATTGTGATCAACTAATTGACTGTGGAATATCAGAGCAGCCTATGCCTAGTGGTAGTCCAAGGCCCTTACTTGCTATTGCACAGGATACTGTTCAAATTATATGCAGGAGGAAAAGACTCCTGTGCACTATGCTGCCGAGAGGGGGCATGTCAACGTTTTGAAGATCCTCATTCAGAAATACCATGCTAACAAGCTTGTGAAGGCGGGAGTGAGTACTAATTGTGTGTCATACCTTTACACTTTCCTCTAGCTATGTACATGCTATGCTATGTGCTCATTTGTTGTTTGGTCATTCTTCTGCAGGTTGGCCGTGTGCCCCTACACTATGCAGCGAATTCAGGAAGACTAGATGCTGTCAGATTTCTGGTTGGCGAGTGTGGTTGTCCAGTAGATGTCAGAGATTCAGTAAGTCTCTGACTGAGGTTTCCCTATCTGTTTATTGCCTTACATTTCCATCGTTTTCGATGTACATTATTCTGCTAGTTGTATTGTATTATTGTGTAGAGATGATTACTTCCAACGCTTGGGATGGGTTGGCGGTTTCATTGATCATGATGTATGAGACACTGTATCCACTCTATCCTCTGATTCAACCATTTTCTGTTGAAGAATGGAATAACTGCTCTCCACCATGCTGCAATGGGTGGAGAACCACTGTCCTGTAAGGTCCTTGTGCAAGAGTTCCACATGGACCCAGACACTCCTGACCAGGTGAGGAAGGGATATTGCCATGTTGATGCTCTGTGACCCCTGCTTGCATTGATATACATATTAGATAGATTAAGGTATTTTCCTACACTAGGTCAGGCTAATTTTTGTATATTTTGGATTACGTGTGTATCAATGTTACATTTTATAGAACCTCATGGACATTATAATTATGCTAATGTCTGTTCATATTAAATTGCTTGTACAGTACATGTTTCCATGCTTTGTAGCTAGTCAGTTATGGAAGGGTCTAGGCCATGCAGCAAGAGGGGACTATCAAAGCAGTCTAGATAAATATTGTCCAAATGCCTCATGTGAATGCAGAGTGGAGAGACAGCCCTGATAGCTGCTGCCCAAAAGAACAAGAGTGAGCCTGAAGTGTTTCAGGTCCTTGTCAATGACTGCTGCTGTAATAAAGACGCTCAAGACCAGGTTTGCTTGTGATGGCCCGTGCTTTAGGATGAATGTGGTGATATTCTTCTCTACGAATCACTAGATGTTATGTACTGTGTATGGAATGTTGTGTTTGTAGGCTTTAACTGTACTACTTGCATTGCTGCCATCTAAACATTTGGGGTTTCTGCACCTGCAAGTACCCATCCTGTTCTGACTTTTGACTTCCAGTTTTGTTATTCTTGTATGCATCGTAACGTATGTATTCTGTATTAGCTTGTTTCATGATCAGTGTAGCCTATCACTCTGTACACCCATGTAGTAAGCCTAAAGGTTCCCTCTCCTGACTTCCTGCAGGGTGGCATGACCGCTCTTCACCATGCTTCTTTGTGCAATAATATTATGGCAGTGAGAGCATTGGTGCGGGGGTGCAAAGCTGACCCTGATGTATTAGACAGTGTAAGATGTTTGTTGCAGACAGTCATTGTCTTAGCACACAGAGAAGCGTATGCTGTAGTTGCCAAATAGACACACACGTATATGCACTACGTATAGCCACACACCCATACACACACACACACACACACACACACACACACACACACACACACACACACACACACACACACACACACACACACACACACACACACACACACACACACACACACACACGCACACACACATGCGCGCACACACACAAACACACGTTGTATCTTTGTTCATGAATGCATAACATACACACAAGTGCAAGTGCACACACAAATATGCATAATTATATACTTTGTGTGCACTGACATATGTACCCATGATTGTTGTGCTCATGTACATGTTCACATGTGCACACACTCACACCCTCACATGGACAGGTGTATATAGTACAAATTTGATGTACCTTTGCATACAGGAACAGCAAACTGCACTGATGGCTGCTGCACACAGAGGGAATGAAGAGGCCATTCGTATACTTGTCAAAGAGGGAGGGTGCAAGAAGAACCATCAAAATGAAGTGAGTCACCGTATAAATGTGAATACCTGTATGCATGTACTCCACTGTGTATAGGTTTTGTATTTGATGTGCTGAGTTTGATGTGCATACCAATGCCTCACCAGGTTGAAATGAACCCTGCGTCCCATGCAGTGAACATGCTGGTTACTTCAGTGGTAACCAGGGGAGAAGGGAAAGGACTCGGGCAAAACTCACTAACCTCTTTGCCATATTTTTACGTATGCTGCTGTAATTGTATATGGCCCGTGCAGTTAAAGCAATCCTTACCCATACTCAGTGGTGTGGGTGATGGACGTAGACGTCAGTTTTGGTTGTTATGGCATCTAGTGTCCAAAGGATTTCATGCCTTTGGTTGTTAAAAGTTGCATAATGACTCCACCTTGATTTATAACATATCCAAGAAGCAGATGTTTCTTCAGTACGTGGATGGCATTTGTGAAATGGCTATTCTAGGATGTTCTTCAGAGTATGCATGATTCTTTGTTTATCATCAACAGCACAGTGCTGTGTTGAATTAGCTCATTGGATTGAAGATCAATTTTCCGCATATATTGATACTATTTATAGTATTTCATTTGTAGTTTGTGGTGGGTAAATATGTAAATACATACAGTGCAACTTTCAATACATTTGTATATACATCTTGATGCAGAAAGGGTTGGCTGCAGTTCACTATGCTGCAAAGCGTGGCCATTTCTCAGCATTGAAAGTGCTTCTTGAAGACTGCCAGTGTCAGTTGAGCCTCAAAGCAGAAGTGAGTGTATGCTATACACCCATACACAACTAAGTACTACAGGTGATTAAACGTTGTAGATAATGTACTGGATACCTGCATATGTACCATAGGTGTAGGAACCAGGGGGGCACCAGGGGCACGTGCCCCCCCTTGAAATTAAAGATTTGAGAGTGCCCCCCCCCCCCCCCCCCCCTTGAAGATTGACTTGTTTGGAAAAGTTTTAGTGCATTGTTTTGAATACTTAGTCAGCATACTGTATATTTCAGCAAATAATGTCACTTAATGAAGAACTAACCTTCATCTTTCCCAATAAATGAAATATATATATATATATATATGTGCCTGGACATTGGCTAGTCTCATGAGCCAAACCACCATTTGTTGCCTACGTACAATGTAGGCATCCAAATGGCGGTCTAGCTCACAAGAATAGACATTGGCCCACTCTAGTATGCAAGTGCCCCCCCCCCCCCCCCCCTCATCCTGAATTTTCTTCCAACACCCATGTGTACATACTTCATATATGCACACATCACTGTAATGCTTTATACATGGAGACACTGTTGCCTTTGCTCTGTGGAGCAATATACATATGTATACTGGGATTGTGTGTGTGTGTGTATGTAAGGCAACTGTGGGTAATTCAGAAATTGTCATGCTTTCATAATGAGACAAACGAATGACGTGAATTCTTTGAAAGTGAAGTACTGTTTACCAGTACCCTGATGGCAACCGTCTGTTCCAGAATTATTGGTGGTTTCCAAATGTCTTGTAATGGAAACACTGGTCAATACCCTGGATTTTGGCAATGGCTCGTTTCCATCATAATATGGTGTTTGTGTATAGGAAGTTTGAGGAGTAATTTTCTAAGCTGCATCCAACTGCATTGCAGGCATTGCTTCAATTTTCAGTGGACTCTTGAGCTCCTGAGCTGTTTTCTAATTATTGACTGCTTGCCCTTTCCAGTTTTGACTTCCTTCAAAGCTCTTCTACCTGCTCTAATTTGCCACCATTTAGACAATTTCATTCAGTACACTGTGAGCATCCTTTAATGGGATGCACGCTAACAAGTGGAGGTCACACATGGGGGCATCTCGAGCCATCTATGAAGCTGGCAACTTAACCGTGACGAAATAGCTAGGAGTAATAGTTGGTATCAATACAATTTACAACTTTATGTTGCAGTGTGTGCTGGCATATGACATATTTGGAGCGGTCTTGATGAGTTCAGCGAGCTGACTGTGCTGTTTAAGAAGTGCCAGCTGGCAGCACTGTGGATGTAGTTTGCGATGACTGCATTATCCAGTTCAATATTATATTTCAAAGTTTCAAAAATTACGCACTGTCTCTTTATGCGTTAAGGCCAGATCTAATACAAGTGTAGTTTTAAATGACTCCATTTCAATTGAAGCCAGTTGTGGATTTCTATAGCAGACAAGCACACAAAGGAGATCCAGTGTGTTATTGTGAGATATACACACAATGTTGTGTGTGTTTCAAATGATATGCTACATGTCTTCTGTTATGTGCAGTTTGGCAATACTGTTCTACACTTGGCAGCTATGTTTGGATTTCCAGAGATTATTGCTTACCTGATCACAAAGCATGGCATGAATGCCAATGAAAAAGATGAGGTATGTCCAAGTAATTTGTGCAGTGCCAGCCTTGCAGAGTATGCATAGATAGCATTGCTGGTTAGTTAAGTTTTCTCTCAATCATTTCATTTGTAGTTTGGACAAACTGCCTTGCATCTGGCTTCAAGGGAAGGGAACATTGGAGCAGTGAGGGAACTTTTAAAGTTTGACTGCGACCTTTCAATAAAGAGCTTGGTATGGTGGCTGGAGATTTGCACATGCATGTGGGCTATGTCCTCCATTAACAATGTGTCTTCGTGTCCACCAATTATTTGTCCTCATATTTCCCTATTTTTCCTTTAAATCATGTTTGAATGTTCGATATTTACTATGAACATGAAACCATAACTGTATACTTCTAGTGCATGTTAAACATGTGCTGGCAACATTCAGTAAATGTGAGTTATCGCCTTTAAAATGAACCCCATAAATTACTTATCGCTGAACTAACAATGTTGAGGAGATAGACAGCAAAAGGGTATACACAAGTGCACAAATGTATTATCTAATCAATTTTAACCTTATATATGTTGGCCAGCTTTAAAGTTATATACACGGCCATCTCCCATGTGAGTTGTAACTTCAAAACAGGTTAACGGTATGAAATGAACACTTGGAAGTAATAGAACCTTAGTAGAGTAGTAGAGAACCTTTGTTTTACCATTTTAGCCTTCAGCGTGCTAGTAGCCCTGTTAAGACCACCCTGTTTGGTATGCAATTCTATGATTGTCCTCTGTTTGCTCTGAAAACACTGTCAAATGATCTTCATGTTATTTTGCATAACTGTGTGTGTTTCAAAATGGCACCGGCATTTGTATGGATTTCACATTATACTACAGTCACTGACTTTCTCTTTTGGAGGTTCACTCCAGAGGAATATTTTATACTCTACTATGTATGTGTATCGTAAATCATGCATAGTGTAATTCATGTGTAGCTACAATAACAAACAAAAATGTGTTCAAACCACATGGTTATCATTTATGTAAACCATTGGCTTATTATGCATTTGAGCAACCTAGACTTGTGTATCACATATTTCACTTCCCCTCTTCACTTTCATATACATACACATAACTATATATACACATTCGTGAACACACACGCATACACACTCACTCCATGCAGACCGACAGTACTGCTTTAGACTTGGCACTTGAAAATGGTAGGGAGGCAGTAGCAGCGGCTCTGTTGGATGCCTCATGAAGAACTTGACCTTTGTATGTAGCCTTTGTACAGGTCATGACTATCATAAGTTATGTATAGTTTTATATTGATGTTTTTGACTATTAATTAACACCATTGTTGTTTCTTTAGCCATGGCATTGTTGCTTTTTTCTTTATGATGAAAATCATCTTATGCACTTGCATCAATTGTTAATTGACTGTGTTACATCTATTGCCATGTACTGTATGTGTGATGCATTAAAATGTTGTTTTTAGAAAGATGCCATTCACAATAAGTGTACACAGTTAAATGCTCTTACTACTGTATCTCCCGTGTACTCTAGTTAATACACATAAGTACGGTGCATGTACCACATCTGTCCCACAGTTTTGTAGAGGGCCGGGCACACTATTGTCATAATTTATGCTCAATAAATATTATACAAATTTAATAATGAAACTGAGTGAAATTAATTGTACCCTGATAGGCCTCTGCAATGCCTTCTACAGTTTCCAATGCATGCATGCAGTTAATATAACAGTTTGTGCATTTTCCTGTGTTGGCAGCAGAGTTACTTCATCTATATACCCATGTACATAGCAGCTCAGGGTGCTGAAGGTGCTCATTATAATATATATAGGGGCTAGCTATTATGCTGATAAGCTGGTGAAGGCTACATAATTATAATGTCAGTACGTACGTACAGTATACACCAAGCCTGCACTGTGATGGTATATAAAGTCAAGATATACAGGAATGTGTGTTTGCTCAAATTTGTTTACTTACTGATTATTAAATGTTGCAATTGCCTAATCTCTTACTCTTCTGTGTCTGCTAGATTGGATGCCCCTCCACTATGCTGCTGATGGCAGTCACATTGAAGCAGACAGAGTCCCAGTGTCCACCTGACTGAAAGGGCAATGTAAGTATTCAAATGCAGCTGGAAGCCTGGGCCTGGTCTTTACCACACACCCCAGTGTATGCAATATCTAAACTAATTTGTGAAGATGCCTTATTTCTTAAGTTTAATTGTTCTTGGCCTAACTTTAGCATTTTATTAGGCAAAATGCTTCATATGGAGTTGAATATGCAGGCTGAAGTGTGGTTCATCTTACATACACAAAGTGTTTACCATGTATTTGGGCAACATGCACTGTCATCATGTATATAGCATCGTATTTACCATGCGATTATTTTTTATGTGTGTTTAATTGTTGTTTGTGGCTTCGGATGGTATGACTGCACTTCACCATGCTGCCATCGGTGGGCAGGAGGAGGCAGTGAGAGTGTTAATGCAAGGGTTCAAGGTGGACCCAAAAATACCTGATGTGGTGAGCATCTCTAGACAACCTCCTACACTCCTGCATATGCAATATCCTTTATATAAATTGGTGTTAGAAGTGTTAGTTAGTACCTAGGTCTTAGCTTAGGACATTACTGGCAGTGCCTTCTGACCCGGCTGCATGTGTTTGGCATTTACAATGTATATTGTTCTTTGCAACCTGTTAATGATCTAGGCATAAATGTTTGCATGAGAGCATGGGTTATGTACATTAGTAGCTTGTGTACCTATAGTGATCCCACTTTGGTACCGTGTTCATCAATGTCATGCGCATTGGACTTTGTGCAGAGAGGTAGACTACTGCATGGCTTTCACATGGCAGCTTGGAGCTTGACAAATCCATGTGGTTACAGTAGCTCCTAGCTCACAGCCAAACACTACAAATGGACATGATGACACAACCTGAGTGATGACTTGCTAGCTATAGCTACATCATGTACCAGGCTAGCCAGCCAAGAAGGCAGACATGAACATATATAATGTTGGGGGGGCAATGGGAAAGTTCACAGCCCATTAGCTCTTATATAACTTTATGCATCATTATAGCGTACGCGTAGAATACTCGTGTTAGTTCATAGGTAATCGCACGAGCGCTATGTATAGTGCTGAGCTGGCAGAGCACGGCCCCTTGTGTCACGTGACCTGGGGTCTTCCCCATTTGATTGATCCGCTTCTCATTTGTGGGTGATGAGTGTGTGTGCTTCAGTATCGACGATATCCAAAGGAGGAAAGGCACCGTCTGAGCGGCATGAACTTTTAAGAGCTGCACAAGAGTAAGCGTCTACAGTGTATGATCATTTATTGGAAAGCAGACTTTAATATAGATTGGTATCCGCGTATGTAGCTACCTTACCGTACGTTGAGAGTTAGAAATAGTATAATCCTCCACACAGATGCGAACAGGAGATGTACGTTCTTGAGCCGTGGCCAGACCCTGATGATCAGGTACTGTATATCTTGTTATTGTCGTAAATGTGTAACTACAATACATTAAGATTGTGTGTGTGTGCGTGCGCGCGCGCGCGTGTGTGTGTGCGTGTGTGTGTGTGTATGTGCGTGTGCGTGTGTGTGTGTGTGTGTGTGTGTGTATGTGTGTGTGTGCGTGTGTGCGTGTGTGTGTGTGTGTGTATGTGTGTGTGTGCGCGCGTGTGTGTTTGGATGTGGGTGGAGGAGTGTGATCTATGTCTTCTGTTTAGTCCTGGAAACATGTATGAATACCACCAAACTTAGCTTGCTGCATCCAGGCCTCTTTTATACAGGAAAAATGGGTCTGGCACATTGCCATTCATTGAGTTGTGTGTACAGCCTACAGTGCAATCCAATCAGATTACAGATATGCTCTGGCGTCACAAACTGGCTCACAACAGCCAATGAGATTACACATCAACAATATTTGCACTCAGAAGTTCACGAGCTTACCAGGCAATCTGCAATCTCATTGGTTGTCTCAAGCTGGTTTATGACATTAGAGTACATCTGTAATCTGAGTGGATTGCACTGTAGGTTGCAACCTACACAACACAATGTATGGCAATGTGCCAGGCCTATTCTACCCATATAAAAATAGGCCTGTATGTGCAAAACTGCCCAAACTTTGGGTTATTACACAAAAGCACACAGTAAGCCCCACAATGAGATCCAGGTTGCCTGGCCTGCTAACGTGGCTGTTTGCAAGCGCCACATCTGGTGGTTCCTACACTGAAGTCTGCAATGGCTCACTACCTTGTGCTGAAATTTGGCATGAAAGGGCCAGGGCCAGAGCTTCTCATCTTGGAAGCCCCATGTGGTAAAGGTGTTTGGGGGAGGGGAGGGGGAGGGGGCTGAGTTTGCCTATTATGCTGTTTCATTGACTGTATCCTTCAATTTAAGTATTCCCCTTCTACACCCAATGGCCAGTTGTAATCTTGATTTCTGGGATGTTTGTCCATTTACAGCCCAAGGTCCTTAAGCTGTACTTTAATGATACAACTTTGTACTAGGCTATAAGCAGAGACTGAAGCAAGCCTGCTGCTTGTAGGTATTATATTATTTGAAAGCAACATACTGCACTGTATTACTAATGCATGATTATTAACCACAATCACAATGGAACATGATTGTGAATGTGAGAAACTAATATCATTTATGATACATTATAGAACTGTCTTTCTTTCTCTCCTTCTGGTGCAGGTGCACAGTCAGATCTTGGCTGCTGCAGCTAGTGGCGATGTGGCCTCCCTCACAAGTATAGTGCAGTCACAGGGAGCCCAGGATGTTGTCCCGCTAGTGGAGAACAAGGTGAGTGCTTTATAAAGTACAAATTATAGTGGAACTAGTACAGTATAAAATTAATGACTGCATTCTTGGTTTGAGGCAGGAATTATGTAAGTTCTATTACATGTCTTATGCAAGTAGTATGTTTGCTGTTGCTGCACCTTGTTCTGGCATGGCACATTCGCCTGAATCTCTGGTGGCAATGTTTCTGACATCAAACAAGAGCAATTGTTCCACTAGCACAATTGGTGAATCTTTGTGAGCTCACAATGTTTCTTTAGCTATAGGTGACAACTAGCCAGGCTGCTTGTGAACGTACCTGAATAACTAAGCAGATGTTGCCACTGGCACTGTGTGGATATTTGGTAGTAGTGGTGGTAGTAATACTGGTTGTGTGTGCATGCATACAACATACTATGTTCCTTTTTTGTCCGTTAACTTATGTTTCTTTTCTGTATTTTGATGTGATGTTTGTACATTGTGTGCAGTATGGCTGGACAGTGTTGCATTTTGCTGCATACAATGGACATGTGATGATGGTCCGAGCATTAGTTGAGAGATACAACTGCCTTCCAGACAGAACTGAGAAGGTGTGTAGAGTCACTTCTACAGTATGAGTCATGGGTTACTGTATGCAATTGAGGCTGACTTAATTCTATGTATCGTGTACACGTGTGTGTGTGTGTGTGTGTGTGTGTGTGTGTGTGTGTGTGTGTGTGTGTGTGTGTGTGTGTGTGTGTGTGTGTGTGTGTGTGTGTCTGTCTGTCTGTCCATACATAGCACAAACTGACTGCTGCCTTTGGGGCAGCCAAGAGAGGCCACAAGGAGGTTGTGAAGTATCTGATTGAGAAGAAAGGCTGCAGCAAAGTCTTCTACGATGATGTAAGTTTTACGGTGTGCTTGTCAAATTCTCTCAGTGTCTTTAATGCCACTTCTTGCCTTATCTACTGAATGTACGTACGTAGGTGACCCTTCTGCACGCAGCAGCTCTGAGTGGTATTGTGGACCTGGTGCAGTGGCTAGTGAATGAGCATAATCTCAAGCCTGCAACACAGAAGGTGATTGATGAAGCAGTGCTTAGTGGGAGAAAATGGGACTTCCTTTTGTTCTGTATGCGCTAGGTCTTAAAGTGGTTGATTCCAGAACTGTCATGTATTTAATGTTCACTTTCTGCAGAGTGTCATTCAAGCCATTGCCGCTGCAGCCAGATCTGGGAGCATGGACCTGTTGGAGTGGATGATGAAAGCATTCACTCTAACGTTAGCTGGAGCTAACAGGGTATGGCATTTTGTATGTTACCAGGAGTGCATAATTATGCACTCCTGATGTTACATACTGTATGTGTAGTGGGAAATACTAGCAGGGTTATATATTTGATGGTCTGGTGGTTTGTGGAAAATCTGCTAATTTTAAGTCGCCACCAGTATTTTTAGCCTTTGGCGTGTCTAGTGTAGGTTGACACCATATCTGTGCAATGCAATGAGAATTGTTCCTGTTTAATCATAAACTCCTCCATCAGTGTGTTATTTTCTTTAAACTACACACTTAAGAAGTTAGCAGAAACTCACATGTGCCACTTGCGGGTGAGGACCAGTGAGCCCTACCGCCTAGACCAACGAATTGCAGTGTCCGTGCGAGAGGAAGCGCGGCTGCAGCGCTGGGCACGATGAGGGCAGATGACAGTGATAGTGTTTTTATTATTAAATGATTCACGCATGTTTACACAGTCACACATATGCAAGCATGTACTCGTACAACCTGTACTGTCATTTTTATTATTCACTGTTCAAGTATACATTATGTTTTTTAGCCTTACATACCGGTTAGCAGGATGCGTTATTCACCCAGTCATGTGTATACATCTTCATCATGCACAGGTTGCCTGTCACAGTTTGCTGTCAGAGGCAGCTTCACATGGCCATGTAGCAATGGTAAAGACCCTTTGTCAGAAGTACCAGTGTGACCCTATGGATGCTGTCAAGGTAATAATAATGCTAATACCAATTAACACTAAATATTATGAATTTTCATGTGAGTAAATTAGTTGTTACTACGTTCAGCCCAGATGATTTTGAGTCAATTTATCTGATTGAGGACTATGATTACAACGTGCATGTGGTTCATGAAACTGATTTCATGCATGCATGTGGAATTTGCACACTACAGTTGCATCCAATTTCCCTTGTAGTGTTGGCATGTATGCATCAATTGAGTGGTGTGGTTGTATCCTCTTGTGCAGGCAGGCAAGCCCCTCCTCCACATTGCAGCACAAGGAGGGAACATTGAACTGGTGGACTGGCTCATTGAAGAACACAAATTTGATGTGCACCTGTGGATCAATGTAAGCGCTGGCATTCAGCCTTGTGCAGTATGTACTATCATTGCCTATACCAAGTGTGCCGAAGTACAGAGCAAGATTAAGGTAGGACCTGACCATATTTTAATGAGGTGTGAAATCTGAAATACCAATGTTCTACTGTGAGCTTACAGTTCGTACTTGATATCATTGCGAAGCCCTTTCTCTGCCTTATACACTAGTGAGAGTAGCAGCTATGTCCGTAAATCAATGTGGTATGCACATGTTATATTGACTGTACTGTACTCAAATGTGGCATCAGTTAATGTAATATACATATCTCATCGCTAATTGAACGATTGCTGCTTTATGTGTTCAAATGTATTCAACAATTCAAACAGTCTTGCATACATTTAAACAGTTTAACAGTGGATCAATTTTAAATACTAGTACCGGCAGTCAGCTTTCTATAGTGCCATTGCCATGGGCTATACAGATAAAGGGTTGAGGAAAAACTTTCTATTACGTATACGTACATATGTAGTGACAATAGTAAACTTAACGAAGTACTGCATAGCAATGCTAGAGGATGAGTTAGTGTTGCTACAGGACTGTACTGTTGGCGGTGCTTTATACAAGACAATCTCTGTTCACCTTTACTTCATTTCTCCATGATTTCACAGCTGTATGACATTTGTTACTGTAGGCATTTCTTGCACTTTGAGTGGCTATGGTGAATCATTGTATGACTTGCTTGTGCAGGATGGCCGACTGAACTGTCTCCTGTGTGCTGCCAGGTATGGAAGAACTGAGCTCTTTCACCACTTGGTGCAGAAGTATGGATGTGATCCCAAGGAGACGGATCAGAATACCACTGTGAGTCTCCTTGCTCAACCTGTGCATACATCTCTATGTCTTACTCATGTTGTCATGTGCCACTCTCCTGCATAGCCTTATTTGCATAATTTATGGAAATGTGATGTAATATGTATACTCTCCCACATAGCCCGATGGTGGGTGGACTGCCTTTCATCTCACCTGTCAGTATGGCCATCGTGTGCTCATGAATGACATCATCAGAAAATACAGAGTGAACCCTGCACAGCACACAAATGTAAGTTGTGATACCTAACAATATGTATGATACTGTAGTATGACCATCTGTCTTCGTGTATTTTCATTGCTTATCAAGAATGGTTTCCTCCACTCTTTGCTTACATGTTTCTTATTACTGTTCCTCTTCCTTCTGCTTCCTCACCCTCCTCCTCCTCCGTCCCTTTTCACTTGGCTACTACCTTCTTCTGTTCCATGTTCCCTTAACCTTTGTGCATTATGAATCAATTAGAGTGGAGCCCACGGTATTGAATTGGCCATTGTTGGGGGGCACGCAGATATTGTGGAGGACTTGGTTAGACAGCACCAAGCGGACATTTGGTTCAAGCAGCAGGTGAGACTGTGTGATGATTAGTGATAGGAATGTGGAAGTTGTGCCCACAGGTATGTATGTGAACACAGCTGTAGCTTTGAATTATACTGACTGCCTCTGGCACACTATTTGTACTAGTACAGTGTCTACAGTACAGTACAGTCTACAGTACTACCTGTCTAAGATGGCCACTTTCCTCTCCAAAACAGCCAACCTTCCTAGCACAAGCGTAGTATTTCAGCCTACCTCTGGCCCACAAATGGCTGTCTTTGAGAGGTTACGCTGTAGTGTATCAACGCAACTGACTCACTCTATTTTTGTCTCACATCACTAGCTTCCCCAATTTTTATTAAACTCCACCCCTATGCCCTTTACCTCTGATGAAGGCAGCAATGAGTTGCCAGAATGTTTTGATAAATAAAAACCTTTTGGTGGTGAATTCCATGGATTACCCCTCTGATGACTATGGTTAGATTGACAAGACTTGTCGGTCCAGCTAGGTTGTACCACTGGTAGTTGTCTTGGAAGTCACTAGCCAAAGACCAGTTATGGGGTATTTCAAGTTACACCATACAGTACGTATATACACGTATTAATCTGATATTTAACTTCATTAGGCTTCAGTCAGTTTTATTTACAAGGTTTTTTAAAATGACAACCACGCTAGTATTTGTCATTATCCTGTGGCATGCAGAATGGAGAGACTGCTGTCATCATGGCTGCACAGAAGGGTCACAAGGACCTTGTCCAGCGTTTAGTCAGCCACTACAAGTGTCCTGCCCAGGAGAAGGACAAGGTGAGGTGAACTCGGTGTGAACTCAGAACATCATGTGTACGCATATAGCTGTGTGTGGCCTGCCAGTGGTGTGCTGTGTATCTAGCCTTGCTTGTCATTGGCCTGCACATGTCACATTAGCCACTCTGAGTCTCTTCCAGCATTGCTGTACTCATTAACCTTGTACATGGATTATGTACTGTATGCGTACAAATTTTTGCAGTGTGTATGTTTTACGAATGCCCCTTGCCTAAGAATTTTCGCAATTTATTTCAGTTTATCCTCTCAACACCTGTGCATTGTACGTGTCACATATGCTATGTACCTTAGCAGGCATTCTTTATAGCTTATTGTGTATAATGTCATTTTTACTTTTGTTGTGTGTGTGTGCGTGTGTGTGTGTGTGTGTGTGTGTGTGTGTGTGTGTGTGTGTGTGTGTGTGTGTGTGTGTGTGTGTGT
>OZ025876.1:4172292-4392292 GCA_964019415.1 Ianthella basta
TGGAGAACCACTGTCCTGTAAGGTCCTTGTGCAGGAGTTCCACATGGACCCAGACACTCCTGACCTGGTGAGGAAGAATTGAAGTTGCTACGTATATGGTTTTGCTTTGAGGGTGCAAATTAATAGTAATCTGAAATGTTCACATGTCTCCTGAGCACAGACCGGAGATACTGCCCTGATGACTGCTGCCCAGAAGAATATGACAGAGCCTGAAGTGTTTCATGTACTGGTAGCAGACTGCCACTGTAACAAAGATGCACAAAACCAGGTGTGGTTGTGACATTGAGTGAATGTGATGATAGAATTGTCTATACTTTTAAGTGACCTCTGGCAGAATTGGATGCTACCTAAGTACTGTATTTCACACTTCACATTTGTAGACATTGTTATGGTTAAGTACAGTTATACAGTGAAACCTGTCTAAGATGGTCACTGTGTGATGCAGCCACCTCTCTGTCAAGACTAATTATAACTGGCCCACAGGTGACTGTCTTAGATGTCACAGGTTCCACTGTATAACTAATCTTTAACTTTCAGTGTGAGGAAATTGCTCCTGCATGATAGAAGTTTACATGTGTGTCCATGTACACGTCCAAGGTGATGTGTGTCCATGTACATGTCCAAGGTGATGTGTATGTTACATGTACAGTTTGTGTCTGCTGCATGTATATGGCCTGTGTTCAATTAATGTAGAAACTCAGCTTGTCAGCTTGACATTGCCCCCTTGTGTTGAGGGCAGTTTGGCTCATTTAATTTGAATACTTTTTGGGGCGCCGAAGGCGCCCCTATATTGTTTTCAGATTTAGGTCTTCGTATGGCTTCATGTTCGTATATATATATATATATATATATATATATATATTTATATATATTTCTGTCATTTTGCAAATGGCGGCGCTCACGTCGTTCTTTACAAAGCTTTAAATCCTCTCTAATGATGTTTCGCCGTGTTTGAATCGAACGAAATGTGGTCATAAACATGTGTTAATAGAGTGATACTAATAAAAAGCCTAAGGAACGTCTCTTCTGCGAGATACAGCTCCAATTATCACTGACGGACATTGTAAAATGGCCGCGCGCTCGACGCTTTCTGTTTGCTAGGCTCAAAACCATTCTCTTTAGATTTCGCCGTGTATCCAAAGAACGCAAAGTGTTTCTAGAACATGTTTAAGTAATATTATTGTGGTAGGAAGCTTACTTAACTGTTTTTCTGCGAGATACAGCCCTAAATACAACAGAAGTCTAGTGATCCCCGTAGGCCAATAATGGAGGACCAGCGAGTCATGACACATAATTATAGCCATGATTCGCTCATATAGTCATCATAAGGTAGCCTTTTAGCCAGCACACTCCTCCTCCAGGCACAAAGTGACAATTGCTCATTTAGAATGTCATATAGGTCAAAAAGCAGAAGGCAAACATTTGACAGTTTGGTAGGGGTGCTTTCATTGGATATGACTGGCTGCTCTGGAGACTTGAAACTCTTGCAAACCCAACGGTCTAGTGTGTCTTGATGTATCTTTCAGGCCAACAACAATACTGTACCCCCAACTATCTGATTTACTGAACGTACATGGGAAAATTGCTAGCAAGTAGTTCGAGGTTCAGGGGCGCCCTGGCGCCCCACGAGTTTTTTAACTCGAAATACTTGTTCAGTTTCTCTCAGTCAGTATAGCCTGTTGGTCCTGCAGCCTCTGTGTGCTCTTGTAGCTTGTATGCCTTTCCCCTGCAGGGTGGCATGACTGCACTACACCATGCTGTTTTGTCTCACAATACCATGGCAGTGAGAGCATTGGTGCGGGAGTGCAAAGCCAACCCTGATGTATTAGACGGTGTAAGTTGCTTACTGCTGGCCGTGTGTATTAGCACAGCCTATCTCTGCTCACATGCTAAAGCCATACAGTGCAGATAAGCACAAGCACATACATAGGAACTCGTGTACACATAACATTCGCAAACACACTCACTCAAATGCACACATTTGTACAGAGGCAGACTCTTCATGCACTCCATGTATCATTATGCAGGACCAGCAAACTGCATTGATGGCTGCTGCACACAGAGGGAATGAAGAGGCCATTCGGATACTTGTCAAAGAGGCAGGATGCAAAAAAGACTTTCAAAGTGGAGTAAGTCAGTGTAATCAGATGTACACTTTATAGTGTGTTTAATGAAGCACATGTTGTTTATCATCTCCTGCCTGAATGGATGCTGTTAGCAAGATGGAAAAAATGTAGTGGTTCAATGCAATATGACTATCAGACGCCACACTTGTGATGTATCCTTAATATATTTAATCTCTTCCAGTCTGTGCGTCCGCTTGTGCATGGCATTAATAATGTGCATTTCATTGGACGACGCAATGATGTAACTGCAAACATGGTCACTCTGGCGGTGTGAATGTGCCTCGCAGCCAACTGTTTCTTAGACACTCCGCGCTCCTCAGTTTGGGCCTCCCAGGCACGACGCGCATTTATGCAGAAGTTTACTGTTATTTTCTGGTGTGAGGGAACTGCTCTGGCTACCGGTACGTGGGTATTTTGTTTCGCTACTTGGGTACTTTAGCTGTCAGCGATCTGGACTACTGAAAGCCCTTTCTCTGTGGCAAAGTAAGCTATTGGGCAGAAAGCTTGCTTGGCTTAGGCACTGCCTTACTGGTTGGAGAAAGACATGACCAAGCAATTCTTTTAACATGGTTTATATCTATTAGGTGTAGCTAGCTATATGGGCATGCAAGTGCATGACAGTGGCCAACGTCAGTGCAAACAAGATCAGCACTATACCCAGGCAGTGACACCCAGCTACAATCACCCAAATGGTGATGGATGGCCTGCATTGTCCACTGGGCGACGCGACGTGGAGCGAGAGCGGCCAAAGGCCGCCCTTGCTCGTATTTATAAAAGTGCCCCATAAAATGACTACTTAATGTATTAGTGCACTTTGGCTAAACTAACCAATCAGCAGTGGCAAAGAGCAATGCGAAGGCCACAAATAGGCTTCTTTTGATGCATTTACATCATAATGCCCCCAAAGCCAGCCTGGAGCAGACATAAGAGAAGGGCGCCTTAGGCTGCTTTTATCCCGTTTTTCTTTTCATTTTGTCCTCTTTCCTATGGAATTTTCTGGTATCCCTACCACATAACACAGGACACCTACGGATCCAACATGTGTAAATATGAGGACTCCAATATGTGTATGAGGACTTATTCTACTAAACTGCCACATGCTGTAAATTCTTTGATGAATGGATAGTGTACATGATCAGTCAGTATTGTTTTACACGTATACTGTAATGTGAATCTTATGTGTAGGGTTTCTGTGTGTAATCAATGTATATACAGAATATGTGTGTCTCTGTGCAGAAGGGGATGACTGCTGTTCACTATGCTGTGACCAATGGCCATTTCTCAGCATTGAAAGTCCTACTTGAAGACTGCCAGTGTCAGTTGAGCCTCAAAGCAGAAGTGAGTGTATACCTCTACTAGACGCAACCTCTGCCCATGCATGGCACTGAAATTTGGTGGCAACTAAATTTAGCATTTTAAAAACTCCAGGATCTGGAAGGCACTAATTTTAGTGACATTCAGATTTTGGTGTATAATTTTTGCCTGTACAAAATTGCTGGTACAATGTTTAACAATTTATGCACTATGCGCTAAATTCAGTAAAATTGGTACCTCTTAAATTAATAGCGTATGCTACCTATTTATATGGTAGACAATTACTGTGTACTGGATTTGAAATACAGCCAATCACATGGCAATATGCACAGTAGAGAATGAGCAAGCATGCACTGTTGAACAATCCCTGGATTTACATGAGTATTGGTGTCTCAGAGAGGCTTGGGGGCCAAAGCCCTATTGGAGTTCCACTATGACCAGTGATTCCTTTCGCCCAAACATTGATCTTGCAAAGAGCTTATACATGAGCTAGCTAGCTGGTGTTGAATTGTCTCTGCGTGCATTAAAAAAGCCGCCTTAGGATAGACTGTACATGTGGGGTGTACGCCTGACATTGCTCAGACACAATATTTGGAATATGGCTGCTTTCTATGCATGCTGCAGGATGTGAGGTTGCACACATCTTCAGCTCCCTTACCAGTGTACAAGTCACTGTGTGGTTTGCAAATCTATATATGTAATTCAGTTTGTTTGTTTGTTTGTTTGCTCGCGATTCGGGCAAAAACTACTGAACAGGATGCCACCAAACTCTCAGGGATTATAAAGTGGGCTCTAGAAGTGTCCTCCATGGGTTAAAATCACCCGTCTTGCAGTTCTTGAAGAGATATCCTTCAATTTCTGGCTTTTCGTTTGTGGCTGACAGCCATTTTATTAATTATCGCTCCCATGACTTCCGGTTGTCAGGTGGTGTGAGTTGTTATAGCAGCTACCCCGTTGCTTACAGCGCAGATTCTTTCGAATCAGCCTGGGTCGGACTCGCTGTCATGTGACTTGTCATAGCAGAAGCCCGCCGAAGGCGGGCACCCTGCTAGTTATACATAATTTTAATATAATACATATCTATGATGGTTGCTAGACTACAGGATAATTGCTGCGTAAAATTGATTGAGAAGGAAAGAGTTCTAAATGTAATCGCAGCCAGGCCCAATGGAAGGGGCTACGTCTGAAGACCTTAAGGCAACACGTCCAAACAAGACACAATCTGCATTGTTACTGTCTGTAGATCTTTGAAACAACATAGGGTTGGAAAGAAAGTAGTGCCACCAGGAATCGAACCCTGGACTCTAGCTTTACCTGCCAGTGTTCTAGCCACTGAGCTACAACGTCCCACCAGCAAACATCCACTTTCCAGACCCTATATAGACCATGCTTGAGGTGATTGTTGCCAGACTACAGGATGATTGTTCAGTGGATAGAGCACTGGCAGCTAAAGCCAGACTCCCAGGTTCGATTCCAGGCAGCACTGCTTTCTTTCACCCTATGTTGTTTCAAAGGTCTACAGACGGTAAAGACGCTGATTATGTCTTGTTTAGTCGCATTTCCATAAGGTCTTCGGACGTAGCCCCTTCCATTGGGCCTGGCTGTGATTATGCTTTCCTTCTCGATCTATGAGGGTTCTATATTAAAAAGAGTAACAATGTGCTGAGTATTCAATAATTGTTCTACTTGCTTTTCACGTTAGCACATATCAATTGTGTATGTGTGTTGTAACAGTTTCTGATTACACTATCTTTCATTATCCGCAGTGTGGCATTAGTGCTCTACACTTGGCAGCTATGTTTGGATTTTCTCAGATTGCTGCTTACCTCATCACAATGCATGGCATGAGTGTGAGGGAAAAGGATTTGGTATGTCATAGTAACATTGCAGTGCTAATTGCCAATGTAAGTATTACACTGCTTCATTCCTTCTTTAATAGTATGGACACACTGCCCTGCATCTAGCTGCAAGAGCAGGCAAAGTTGACACCGTCAGGGAACTTTTGAAGTTTAACTGCGACCTTTCTATCAAGAGCTTGGTTCGTGTGTCACAATCGCATGACATCTACACCATCTGTACCTAAGTAAAGTGATGTGTTTCTGCTTTGTTCATTTTGCTCAAATTTTATACACATCCATTTCACACTCATGCATGCATGCACACCCACCCTCCACCCACCTGCACACACACGCACGCATGCACGCACGCACACACACACACACACACACACACACACACACACACACACACACACACACACACACACACACACTATAGAATGGTCGTACTCCTTTAGACTTGGCACTTGAAAATGGTAGGGAGGCAGTAGCATCAGTCCTCTTGGATGCCTCATGAAGGATGGAGCAATGTACAAATCAACTTTTTCAACACATTATTTTCCTATTGGCAAAACCTGTATTTGTAGGATATGACACAATAATGATAACAACATTCTGTAAGCATGCATCCTGGGTGTATAACTACATGTGTTGCTATTTCTAGTAATTTTTATTTACTATTCCTAGTTGCCAATTGTGTGACATGCTCTATGCCTACTTTATTATATAATTGCGTTACCCTAGTCTCGCATCCAGTCGCTGCTTCTCTACGAGCTTATTTAATACTATACCACTGGAACATATATATGTCACTCAAGACTAGGACTAGCCTTCCCCCAGCTGTAGGCCTATAGTATGTATAGGAAGGCTTTGATTATAATCCACTGCAGTTGTTTGCTGCAGTCGTTATGCGTACATACATAGGCACTAATGATTGGAGTTAACATGAAACCAGCTACATATAAGCAAGGTGATATGATCATGATTATTGGCACCATGTCTTATGATCAGAGTGATCTTAAGACATGGCCGCAAGGACAAACACCCGGTGTATTATAGAATTATAGCAGTTTAACCAACGTCATGCACTCCATATTATACAATGCATGGGGTATATAGCTGCTTAGCACAAGCTTCTATAGCACAAGCATGAATGCACAATAACTGCAATGGACCGGTGGTCCCCTGTACTTAGCAGGCACACCACACCATAGTGCATACATGTGGCCCAGTAACTGGACAGAACAAATAAGTGACTAGAGTATATAGCTGCTTATTCTTCTTTCTTTTTCTCACTCTTAATTCTAGGATTTATTTCACCATAATATACCTATATACAGCCTGACACCATTGTAATTGTTTGATGTCTTTGTAATCTGTGTTTCTAATTATAAGGTAAGATATGAACTTGTTGTCACTTGGCCTGTCCCCCAGGATTATCCCTGCTAGGAGGGTCCAGTGTATAGTATGTGAGCTAGCACCAGTTTAGGTCAACTGCAAAAGACAGAGGGTATAGCTATAGTATAGGCCCTGCCCGTGCACTTAAGACAGGTTGGCTGTCTAGCTAGCTACGGCTGGTAATTGTATTAGGCAATAGCAGAGCAAGATATACATAGCACTATGAGGATAGGCCTGACAGCAGAGCTGCATGCATGAGTAACAGGTGGACACCCAAACATGCACTGAGGGTGTATATGGTGGGTGTGTGATCATGAATTGGAGATGTAGGACATTTTAATGGCAACTAATGTTGTGCTTGGTGGTATTGATGACATTAGTGAAACCAGCCTTAAATAACCACCTGTGGGCTAGTTCTAGCTGACCTTTATTGAGGTGGCTGCTCTATAGAGGTAGATTGCAGTGTTTTAGTGCTATTTGGGGCAAGCTAGGGAAACTGGCTGTTTCAGAGAAGTGGCTGCACGCCTAACACAGTGATCATCTCAGACAGGTTGCAGTGAACAGGTATACACACTAGATACATAGCTGTATATCTACTTACATAATAGGGCTTATCAACGTCTGGAAGACAGTTATGAGGCTTGTTGAAATGACACCCTACAATGCATGGGTGCTCAAAACTTATTTCATGAAAATAATATAGGTACAATCATGTAAACACACCTAATGTAATCTCATTGCTGTGCTGTAGTTGGGGTCTCACATTGGCATGTGGGTGTATAGCATGCTGTCATATTCGAATGGAAGCTAAGGTAGAGGCCATTACAGTGTTGTGAAGTGTGTGCATACATGGTAGCATGAGGTGCAGCTTGATAGATTTATAAGCATGCACATTTGTATGCTGATAATTAGTGTTGCTATTCCTCATTCGTGTTAAAGGTTGGAAGCACTGTCTTGGACATCGATCTTTCCGGTTTGAGGAATCCAGCTGACGTGGCTGTGTGATCTTGTGGGGGATTTTTCCCATTTCGTAACAATTCGATCACGTGATCTCTATGAAAATGGACAACAGGGAACTCGATCTTGCCGTGCCTGAAACGAGGACACGGTATCAAGTTGGCAGGGATGATCTGGACGCAGGAAAAGAAGATGAATCGATAGTTCCAGTGGAGACTCTCGAGTAGGTGACATATGGCCACTCTTGTGCGCCTGTTGTATAGTCAATGGGCATTCGATCAATTAATTCACTAGCTACCAAGCACCTATTAAGATATGTAGTCACGTACAGTAGCACTAAGACATTATATCTATTGGTAAAGTAGATTTTAACTAGCTGACAATTGAGTGGTCCCTATGTAGCCGCCATCTTGTCATTGGCATGTATTAGTGCATTTAGTCCAGCCAGCTGTGGACCCACGTACGTCCGAAAGCACCGAAGCACTGGGGGGGGGGGGGGGGGGGGGGAAACGTGGGTCCAGCAACAGTCGCATGGATTGCACAATGTTTGACCAATGAGATCGATTTGACCAAAATCTTGGTCAGTAATATTCATAACTTGTGGTTTGCAATAATAGTACGTGTATACCCTTTGTCTTTAGGAAAACGTGTTTGACAGTGACAAGCCAGATTGTAGAAGAACGTTTGTTGCGGTCAAACGCCGTCTTCTCAAGGACAAAGAGCCCACACACACCACCACCACAAACCACAGACCACGAACACCATGCACTGACCAAGATTTGGTCAAAACGATCTCATTGGTCGAACATTGCATAATCCATGCGACTGTTGCTGGACCCACATTTTTCCTGCCTGCATGACCCTGGCTCTTTGGTGCTTTCATACACACGTGGGTCCACAGCTGGCCAGACCAAGGCGCACCATGCACATAACATCCACGCGTGCATTTAAGGGGGGAGGGGGGCATTTGCCCCTTTTCTATAATCTTGCCCCCCCCCCCCTCATTGGAACTTTAGCAAGCCATAAGTCAGCATATATCCCCCCTTATTTGGAACCTCAGTCCCCCCCCCCCCCCCCCCGCATTGAGGAATTTTTTAAATACAGCACTGGGCTTGGGCATTTCAGCCAAGTGTATAACTTGTTTCCATATATAAATTGTTAGTATTTGTGTTGTGTTCTTCACCTCAAAAGGTTACTAACCGACATGAACACACCTGTAGCATGGCCTGATCCGGAGATTGAGGTAAGGTCACTAACAAGCGCTGTCTCTCAGCTCACTCATCTCTGTGAATGTGTTCTTCAGTCACACAATCAGATCCTGAGGGCAGCTGCTAGTGGAGATGTGACCGCACTGAGACAGTTTGCTAACGAGACTGACCCTGTTCTCATTACAGCAGTACAGAACAAAGTACGTCTTGCACTGTATAGTTGTCTCTTGTAGTGGTATAAAGAGTAAAATGCTCTGTTCTTATTCAGTATGGCTGGACAGTAGTGCACTTTGCTGCCTACAATGGTCATCTGGAGATGCTGAGAGAACTTTTGGAGAGATTCAACTGTGAAGCAGACAAGAGAGATAAGAAGGTGTTTGCTTGGAGATGATGGGTGTCTACTGAACTACAGTGGAACCCAGATAAACGACCACCTCTATAAAACCACCACCTTAAAAATAAGACTGCTTTGGTTTAGACACAAATCCATGTATACATGATTTATGGTTCTCAGAACTAAGACCGCCTTGAAAATAGACCACTTTTCGTGGCCCAGACAGTGGTCTTATTTCTGAGGTTCCACTGTATACTGTACATGTGTACATGTATGCACAACCATCATGCGCCCATACGCCTAGACCCATGCACTCATGCATGCTCACACACTTCCATAATCACAGGCATGCACACTCTCTAGAACCATATGCAAACTGTCAAGCATATGCGTATATTACATATTGTTACTTTTCATGCAGCTCAAGTGGTCCCCACTGTATGCTGCTGCTGATGCTGGCCACATGAAGATTGTGCAGTATTTGATTGAAGAGAGAGGATGTGATTCTACAGTTGTGACTGCGGTTAGCAAACATTTGCCTAAAACACAACATAATTATGTCATGCTATTTTATCTTTAGTGCAGGAGCAGTGTTGTAAGTATAGGTTATTGAATGAGGAAGAGGTTGAGATGCGATAAATCGCATCTCAACCGATACTGAATTCAATAACCGTCTTACACAACGTGGGCGTGGGCGTTTACTTTGAATGGAATGCGTGTGCTTGCAAGGTCATGACGGACCGGCTACTGGAAGAACTGCTTGGCACTGCTGCTTCGGACACCCCTGTACAATTTGGGAGAACCCTCAAATGCCGAGAACATTGCAGAGGCTTCAATCACTTCACTGGCTTCTTAGAGTTATGCTCCAGTGGCTTTACAAAAGACAAAATCTTCACAGCACTTGCGAATTCAACCCTGATTCAGCAAAACTTGACAGCCGCTCTTCAGTGCTGTCGTCCTGGAAGAAGCTCGCCTTTCGAATAAGAGCCTAGACGCGCTAGGCGGGGTATATATCACTTATACCACGGCGCTTCAGTGCATATGGATTTTAGATGCATTCGTGCGCCTAAAATCCATATACACCTCAGTGCCGTGGTACAGGGTTTTGCAAAATGGTTGTCGTGAACGTCATTCGACTCACGACTCGCCTTTGAACTTTGACCTTATACTTTATACTGTAGGTGTGTGATAAGGAGTGGGTTCAAAGGTCAGAGGTGAGTGGCATGCATGAGTCGAATGGCATTCGCACGACAACCATTTTGCAAAACCCTGTATAACTAATACATACGCCATACTTTGTACATGGCCGGAAATATTGGCAAGGAATTTAAACGTGGCAGATTTTCCAAAATCAGTCAACCCACTAATTTATTATCCCATCAATATTTTTTCTGTTCTGTACTTTGCTCGTTAGTCTTGCCTCCCCTTATTGTAGACAATTTGTAACTTTATCATTCTATGATGTCAGTACTTCCATAATCTTATGCTTTGTCTCATGTTCTGGAAACTGTTGTAAATAGGCTGGTTAGTTACAGTTGTATGTGACAATATCATGTCTTATGTTTATTGTATGTACCTGTGTAGCACAGAACAATTTACTACAGTACTACACTGCTTTCAATTGGTTGCATTCCAGCTCCATGAGCAAGCTTCGGGCCTACAGGACATTGCTACATGCATGTCCCCATTTTTGATGACGTAGATGACCGTTTGTACTTCGATTGTTTGCCTACTCCTCCCTCAGTTTATTATTTCTTGTATGAATATATATACATATGTTACAAAATACTATAAATATTTCGGGATGAATGCTAAATGGCTCATTAAACTATTTCCCGTGACTCTGTCAATTTACATATTAGACTGGCTCCAATGTACTAAGTGCTGCAGTTACAAGTGGCAATGAGGAGCTGGTTCACTGGCTCATTGATGAATGTGGCATTTTTCCTGTTGCCAGAAAAGTAAGGGAGTGCTTGTGTGGAGCAGCTTTGTTCTGCAGAATATGTACTTTTGATATGTGATGACCACTTCTACCCACAGAGTAAGGCTACTGACCTCTTTGCAGCAGCATACTCAGGCAACACTGATATCTTTGACTTGCTTGTTCAGAGATTTGACCTCCCACCAGACCAGTGGACAGAAGTGAATTTACCTTAGTTTATGTTTTTGATTTATATTAAGGTGATTTCCCGATTTCCCCTTCACATAGGATCAGTGTTATAGTGCTCTCGCACAATCAGCAAATTGGGGCCACCTTGCAATGGTGAAGCACCTCATTCAAAAATACAACTGTGACTGGCGGAAAATCAACAAGGTGTTACATTCACTCGCAATCCTTGTACATTTTGTGTGCTTCCTCGATCACTTTCACTATATTGTTTATATTTAGGCAGGATGGACACTGATTCACTTTGCTGTGCACAGTGGAAGCATTGAGCTAGTTGACTGGTTAATTAAAGAGCATGGCTTTGATGTGCAGCACAGGTCAAAGGTCAGGTGTACTATTGATAGGTGTAGTTTCATTATTAGTGTCTTGAGTAAATTTGTGACAATGTACGTACCTTACAGTACTTGTAATCATGTACTCAGAATGGAGCAACCTGCGTTATGGTGGCAGCGACGTTTGGCAATGATGATCTCTTACACCATTTGGTCAAAGAGTACAAATGTGACCTAAACTCTACAGTGAGCTGCTTATATGCATTTGCATGAGAGCTTGAAAGTGTGAGTGGGTGTGGGGCATGATGTTATGCAGTGAATTGTCATAAAACGATACATTCACTATGGCTAATTGTACATACGATTTGCTAGTCTCATCCCCAGACCCTTCCCGTGGGGGTGGAAGGGTCTGGTGAAAGTGGGCAGAAAGTTTGGGCACAGTGGAATGTAGTTATGCAGTAATGCTGTGTCACTGTGTGATTAGTTATGACTTCTCCTACACTTCGATCGTGAGTTTGACACCTGGTCCTTCATGAGGGCAATCAAGGGACTCACAACGATGGCAATCGAGGTAGGGCTGGAGCGCTGGTGTAGAACATCATAAACGGCGGGCAGCAGAGTATAGCACAGCGATTTTCCACCGCCTGTTGGCAGACTTACGAAGACAGCAAACGAGCTCCGACACTGCCTGGTACTGCTTGCCCCTCAACTGTCTATATCCAAGCTCTTTAGCTGCTCTGGAGATTACTGCGCTCACTTCTTCAACTGCGAATCTGCTAGCGTACATACTTGTATTATAACTCGTTTGTGAGCTGAGACGTTGCACAATATTCCGCTACTAGCAATCTGATTGGCGCTGCCCACATTCCGGCAGTGGTCACGAGAACCTGTCTATTTTCACCAGACCCTTCCTCCCCTTGCTCGCTTGTGCGCGCTTTGGGAGGGTCAGGAAAGGAGACTAACGATTGGCAAGTTGGTTGTATTTATGAGTAATCTATTGAAGGTTGTGACTCAAATGAACAGGCAAGGAAGGAAAATTTGCCACCAGCTGGTATCAAATCTGGAACAACCTAAAGTGGAGTCCATCTGACCTGGCGGTGACAATTCGCCCTTCCTTACCTTATATGGGCTAATTTAGAATGATGAAACAGTTCAACTAACCTTGCAGCTTGGAAACCCTGAGAACTGTCGGTCTAGTTTGGGATGAAAGTTATTGCTACTAATCAGCTTGCTAAGATGACACTAGGCATGGTAGGGAAGAAGTTGGTTCCAGAATAGTACTACTCTACCAGTGTCAAGCGAAACAATTCTACGTGTAAATGTCATTATTGTACGTATATTGCAGTGAGAAAGCTTCCAAAGGCTGTTTTTCGCAAACGCCATGCTCTGTACTCTTCTCTAAAGTAAGGAAGGAAAGCACTCAAGCTGAAGCAAGTACAAACTATTTCATTGCATTATGTAGCTGCCTATGCAAGATATGGCATTAATTTACATGAAAATGCTGTGTGAATGCATGAACACCGGCACCCAGGCCTTCCATCTGGCTGCTCATTTAAGCTCAAACTGTAGTGCATACTAAAGTGCCACTGAACCGAAATTTTTTATTTCATTTTTAATTAGTACAAACCTTCCTAAGACAAACCTATCCTTTGTGTTGACGAAAATGGCTCCTTCATACCGTTTTTTGACCATTTACGCTTGCTACCCAGCACCAAAAACTGGCGACAGTGCCACACCCCCGTGACGTCACTGGGTTTGCAAAGGTCCCCGGTGTGTATATTTACAATGTATTATCATAGAAGTTCATTGCATCGTTGTTCAATCGTATAACCTCGAGGCGACTTGATATTGGGCAGGTACATAGCATAACCCATCACAACGGACTATAGAGGGTTTCGGCTTCGTAGTCCTTCGTTTAGTGACGCTACTAGGTGTGCAAACCGCCGAAGGGTGTAGCTGTGTTGAAGCATAGCGCAACGTGGGATTCTGGGCTCTATGGCTGAAGAAAGCGTTGTTTCCTCCTCTTCCTCTGTTACATACACCCGATGGAGAGTTGTCTGAAGAAGATCTTGCCGAGTACTCGTCGCTCGTTAGACCCTATCAAGACGAACCATTGGCCGGGGAAGATACCACGGAAAACGAAGACGAACTCGACGCAGATGGGCTCTCTCCGGGAATCCTGCGGTACAGATACGAAAGAGCCGAGACTTCACAGTGTCATTATTACATGTGGGAGAGGCTGCCACTGTGTCTTACCTGCTTTGTGTGTCTTCGTTCTCCTCTCTGGTCGCGATCCGTATAAGATAGCTGGTCTTCTGTCGGTGGAGCTACTGTGTCGACGTTCGGCACGGATCCCTGCTTCAGAAGGGTACGAGGCGTTTTATCGACTGCTTCATCTCAAGATAGCTTGCGCTGGAAGCAAGTCGGCTCGAAATGTGCGGAACAGAGAGTAGAGTGTTCCGATGGTTCGAATGACGCCGGACGAATTGAGTCCACAGTCTCCGTAACCGGACATCTTTTGGGAAGCGGCGCATTGAAATGCCAGGGGTATAGCTGGTGTTCTCGCAGCTAACTTTATTCGGCCCACTGGCTACGCAGTACCTTCCACCGTGCTTGACAACGTTTTCAGCCATATCTTGGCAATGTAAAAAGTTTCATTTGCAAACCCAATGACGTTTTCTGACATCACAATTATTGCGCAAGAATGGTCGACAGTTTTGGTGCTGGGTAGCAAGCGTAAATGGCCAAAAACGGTATGAAGGAGCCATTTTCGTCAACACAAAGGATAGGCAGTTTGTCTTAGGAAGGTTTGTACTACTTGAAAATGAAATAAAAAATTTCGCTTCAGTGGCACTTTAATATTTATCCCACAATAATGGCCACTAAGGCACCATGTTTACTTGTTCTTGAAGCTAACTGTATATATGATAGTTTATTATTATGTTCAATTGTTCAGGATCTACAGGGCTGGACTGCACTACATTATGCCTCTCTCAATGGCCATGCATCACTTGCAAGCAACCTGATTTCCAGGTATCAACTTAGCCCCAACGCTGCAACGAAGGTGAGTGAAACAGCTATTTGGATGTGTTGACACATGCATTTCTGGATATATTGTATATCGACCAGAAGAATGTATGTATTTGTAATTGTTTGTTTTGACATATGTAACAGGCACAAATTGGTAGCACTTTTATCTATGCCACATTTGTATAGGTAAGCATTCCATAAGAGTATTTATTCTTGATAGAATAGAGATTCATTACCACGTCCGGATATTCATAAGGAGAGATTTGTTGAGCGTCAAACACGTGGTACACTTTTTAAATTTTTTTACCAACAGGCAAAACGTTTTGGCCCCAAAAGGGCCTTCTTCAGTTGCACAAGAGTACAAAACAGAACACCTTTTATGTTCTGTTTTGTACTCTTGTGCAACAGAAGAAGGCCCTTTTGGGGCTGAAATGTTTTGCCTGTTGGTAAAAAAGTGTACCACGTGTTTAACGCTCAACAAATCCCCCCTTATGAATATTTATTTCTTATAGTGATATCCACAATAATTTCAGGTACTATATTATACTTGCTCAATGTTTTTAGTAAAAGGTTTCTACCACACATAAATTGTAGGATGGTGTGACTACAGTGCACCTTGCTGCTTCTGGTGGTCACCTTTCCCTTTTGAGAGAGATTGTGGACACCCACCATGCCAATGTACATCAGACAACAAAGGTATGCTTGCGTTTGCTTTCTTCTGGTTCATTACTACCACATGCATTTAATGGACAATTTATGTTGAAGTCTTAGAATACTGAATTTGTTTGTACTGTAGCTTAGAAGAACTGCAGTGCATTGCAGTGCAATAAATGGACACAAGGAGGTTGTGGAACTGCTGATTGACAAGTACAACATGTCTGCTACTGAGAAGGATGATGTGAGTGCAAGTTGTGTTGTATGAAGCAGGACTATAACTTTAGGCTTGGTTCCTCATCTATATGTACAATGTTATGTATATTTAGAATGGTGAGTTAGCTGTGGGATTTGCGGCTATCAATGGTCACCTTCCTGTGCTAAGACTGATGGTTAGAAAGTATGGCTGCAGTGTGGAGGAGAGGACAAAGGTGGGTTTGATCTACACTGACAGTAGCACACTTGTAGAGCTGCTTCTTTAATCAGAAAGGGTTGGTTCTCCAATACCAGCTTCACAACAGGGTTGGAAATCTTGCCAATGTTTCGACCAGATGCTCTGCCTGGTCTTCTTAAGGGCGAAGATCTTCGCCCTTCTTTGCTCATCTTCGCCCTGAAGAAGACCAGAGCATGTGGTCGAAACGTCGGCAAGGTTTCCAACCCTGTTGTGAAGCTGGAACTGGAGAACCAACCCTTTCTGATGCCTGAGCCAGCTGAGAAGCCCTCACTCCTTCTTTAATTATTCAATTCAGTAGTGCAATCCAGTTGATACTGAAGAAGAAACTTTGCTGTTGTATTCAGTCACCCTAAATGTGATGTATCATTCTGCAATTGACACAGCATGCCTATTAATTGGCTACCTATTGTGGAGCTCATATTAACAACTTTTGGAATATTGTTCTTTTGCAGAAAGGCTGGACTCCCCTTCACAATGCTGCTCGATATGGTCATCTCCACATTGTCAGGGAGCTTATTGAGAAGATGAATGCTAATCTACTGGCACAGAAACCTGTATGTGTGGATCTGCCTCCATTCAACAGCCTTTTACAGATAAATCATGGAGTATCTTATATTTGCTTAGGACCTTCTGAATGCTCTCCACCTTGCTGCCATTGGCGGCCACTTGGAGATTGTCAAGTACCTCATGCCCAAATTTGGAGACAGCAGGTTTGACTTGGACAAGGCAGGTCAAAGCTGTCTCCACAATGCAGTGTGTGAAGGCCACCCCAAAGTGGTGCGGTACCTCATTGAGGAAGGAGGTTTTGACCCTGGACTTAGTGATGAGGTAAGGAGGTATGATAGCAATTGTGTATGCCTTGCAAACTGTCATAATCCCTCATATATCGTCATGTGCAGGATGACTTTGATTGCTTTCTTCTGGCATGCTACCGTGGCAAGCTACAGTTGGCTCAGGAATTGGTGGATCGACATGGAATGGATCCAAATGCAGTGAATGAGGTGTGTGCATGTATGTAGGCATGAATATGTGAATATACGTGCTGTGTGTCCTCATATATGTCTGTGTAATTCTTGAAACGATATTTCTTGACACATTACAATGGTGAACTCAAACTGTTTTTGGCATCATACTTGTTGCATAATAATTATTATTGTCTGCAAACCCATTTATCTGTGAAGAATTTGGAAAGTATCTACTTCAGTCTTGTGAACATGTTTGCAAGGTCTATGATATTTAGAAGTAGTGGGCGTGGAATTGTGTGGTATAATTATAGGCAATAATTGGCCTCTTCATTTCTACGTCCAAAGAATGGCTGGACTGGCGTCCTTGTTGCAGCAAGGTATGGATTTGCTGACATTGTACGAGAGCTGATCACCAAGTACAGGTGTGACAGGAATGTGGTGAAATACGTGAGTGTTACCTAACTGATGTCTGATGCATTACTGTGACTCGTGACCTCTTCCCGGATGATGTACTGCAGGGTGGTCTGAATGCCCTCCACCTTGCTGTCATTGGCAACCATGTTGAGGTCGTAAGAGCACTTGTTGGAGAGTTTGGCCTTTCAGTGACCCACAGAGACGATGTGAGCTGAATCCAGTCATAGTGTGGAAGTGTGTATGCGTTCAGGAGCAGTGTGACATTTTGAAGACAATGATAATGGCTGATTAGAAACAAGTGCACTCGCAGTTTTTACTGATTTAGATTGCATGTATTCTACTTCCTGCTGCATGGTCGATAAGTGCTAATCTCAGCTGGCATGCAGCAAGTATAAGTTAACAAGACGATCATGCATGAAGAACAGAGTTTGGTGAGGTGTATACATGTAGCAAGTTTATGTTGTTCTGCAACATGTAGAAAGGGAAGAGTGCTCTCCACCATGCGGCAGAGAAGAGCAGCAAGGAGTGCATGAAGCTCTTGGTCCATGAATTTAAAGCAGACCCAGAGGAAATGGACTTTGTGAGTTATTCTGACTGTGGTAGCTATCACCCATAGTGCTTTAGACCTTACAGTGTTTGTGTTAAGTGGAACGGAGGTTAACAAGTATATAGTTGCCCCTGCATCTGGTACTTTGGCAGTATAACTCTGTCATACTGCCACTGTAGCACTATAGCTAGTCTACTGCACTTCCTAGAGTTGTGTTCATATCACACTGATTCAACTGCTACATCTTTTGCTTGTTCAGTTGGGCAAGACAGCCCTCCATGAAGCAGCCATCAAGGGTAATGCTGAGATGGTGTCCTACATGATGGAGCAAGTGAACCCAAATGTTGACGCCAAAGATGTGGTGGGTGGGAAGTTGAGAACTTTGTGTACAGTACATATGTTAGTACGTATATGTGAGTTAATTGTATCTGACAGCACAGTGTAATGCTGTCTATGTAGGGATGGAGGTGATTGTTGGTGTACGGTAATGCAAACGAAAAGTACGCTATTACCGTATATGGCACACTAATAACGTACAGAAACTATAAATTTCTACAAGAATAGTAAGGATGTACGAATGGCATAATATAGACATAATATGGATGTAGGGATGGCATAATAAAGACAGAAATACTTAAAGGCTGCTACACAGTGGAGCGTTAGTGATGGTTCCTAGATTCAAGCAATGACACAGAATATCATTGATTCAAGGGTGTAGGACTGTATATGGCATACTTGCATGTGTGGACCATGGTCAATGCTCCACTGTGTAGCAACCTTTACTTGTTTCTGTACCTTTTATGCCATCCTTACAACATTACTGTTGTCGTATATTATTGTATATAATAATTATTTATATTACTATGAGTAATTGTGAAAACGAATGTACAACTGAGTATTTTTTCTAAATGAGTAGGTCAGTATAATGCATATCGCACATGGGCATGGTAACAGCATTACCATTCTTATACATATAAGGTAGTCACTGAAACTTTCAATTTGCAGTTGTTCACTGCCAGCTAGTGACCTATGAAGGCTGTGTATGATATGTTGTAAGATGAAAGAACTACACATGGTAAGTAAAGAAGGGGGGAAGGGAAAAATGGCAGTGAACCGGACCAGCACCGGCAACCTCCAGCCGACCCTTTAGCAGCCTGGTCACTGGTCACCGCCAATAGCCACTGATCCATTCCCTCCTTATATACTGATGTGGGCGGGCTCTATCCAGAGCCTCTTTTGAAACTCCCACATTGGGCACTGACTAATCAGTGACACTCAGAAATGCTAATTAAGATGGTCTATGTACCATGGTGACACGAATGAAAGATAACGTTTGGAACTACTCATGGAAAGGAAAGAAGGGGGAGGGGAAAAATGGCAGTGAACTGGACCAGCACCGGCAACCTCCAGATCTTTAGCCGACCCTTTAGCAGCCGGGTCACTGGTCAGTGGAAAGCTGACTTATGTAATAGTTAAATCTTCAGATACACCGATTGGTCAGCATTTAAGTGTTATAGATCCCAATAATTGGTCAAGGAGCGGCAGCGAATTGGTTTACCTACTAGTCATTGCGTCATCACGCATCTTCCAGAAGTAGTTTGCTATTTCTGACAATGGCTGAGAAAACGTCGTTTGATTCGGGTCTCAACTTGGGCTGGTCATCTCGCAGCAGACGTTTCTTACAGGTTGGCAGTGGATGTGGCGTGTCAGCTAAGCGTAAGCTTACTCACTTTCAGCCACGTCAGCCACAGCGTTTCTCAAAGCGGTGTACACAAAGCCTGCTCCCAGCTCGTAACCAGTTCATTTCTCAGCTCTGGTTCGTAGCCGGATTGTTGCTTTACCCTGTTTCTCGACAAAACAAGTAAGCTGGGCAACCTATACATCGTAAGTTGTGGTGTATTTTAATAAACAGCTGCAGTTCTCTGCTATTAAATTCCTATAAAATTCCCAGCGCTAGTTAGAGCCTAGCTAGATGAAATAGAAG
Organism: Ianthella basta; assembly: GCA_964019415.1. NCBI lineage: Eukaryota > Metazoa > Porifera > Demospongiae > Verongiida > Ianthellidae > Ianthella > Ianthella basta. The sequence goes on from OZ025876.1 coordinate 4,191,955, forward strand.
TTGTGGCGTGAAGGTACAGCTGGGGTGTCTATGAGATTTAGAGATCGCGAAAAGAGGCCTGTTGCCATGGTAACGGGATCTATGGATTTGTAGAAGAGGTGACGAAGAGGATTGCTGCTGCTAAGTGAGATTACAACTTTTCTCAATCATGTTGCATTCGTGGAGACCTGCAAGAAGAGTTCAGGAGCACTAATGTCAGAAATCATTGCATCACCTCTTATAATTGAGCAATGTCTCCACTAAATCAATGGTCCCTTGTATGCGTACACTGGTTCCTTTCATGATATTTATGCATTATGTAAGAATTTTTATGTTTTCAATGTGATGCTTACTGTGTACGTCACTTTTTTTAGAAAGATGGCCTTCATGGTTACCTATGCAGTTGCACACTGTTGTCTCTTTTGTACTCTTGTTTGCACATACGCTGTACAACATCTGCCCCATAGTGTTGTACAAGGCACACTGTTGTCTTATGCGCACTATACAATTAACTAAAGTTCTGAAATTTTACTTGACAGGCCTCTGTGCAATGCATTCTACAGTCTCCATTGTACAGTTATTATGTTCCTGTATTCGCTGCAGAATTACCTAACACCAATTCACCTAGCAGCTCACTTTGGCCACGTTGAGGTGCTGAGGGTGCTCATTAAGGGCTATCATGCTGACAAGTTGGTGAAGGCTAATGTGAGTACAGTATGCACCAAGCCTTTGTGCACTGTGATGAAAGTTCGTGTACATGCAGGTATGTGTGTTTGCTAAAAATTATCTGTATTTCTTTCTGCTAGAATGGCCGAGTGCCCCTCCACTATGCCGCTGATGGTGGTCACATTGACACAATGAGAGCACTAGTGACTGAGTTCCAGTGTCCACCGGACTACAGGGATAATGTAAGTATTCAACTGCAGCGGAAACCTGGTCTTTTTTGCACAATCTGGTGCATGCCATTTCCACACCCAAGCTTCATTAATTATTCTTGGCCTAGCATGAGCAGTCTATCAGACATAGTGCTGCTCATGGAGCTAAATATATGCAGACTAAAGCGTGAAATGTACACAAAGTATTACCATGCATTTAGGCAGTGTGCCCTCTCCTTATGTAACACTGTATATACCCTGCACTTATTGTGTGTGTTTAGGATGGTATGACTGCACTTCACCATGCTGCCATTGCTGGGCAGGAGGAGGTAGTAAGAGTTCTTGTGCAAGAGTTCAAGGTGGACCCAAACATACCTGACGTGGTGAGCACCTCTAGGCGACCAGAATGGTTGAACGACTGAGTCATGTGTCGGTGGCTTCTGTACCACAGTACAGTAACTACTTTGGTGCCACTTACATCAATGTCTCTGTATGCAACATTCTGCAGAGAGGCAGGCCACCTCTGATGGCTGCTGTGTCAGAGAACCGTCCAGGTGTTGTCAGAGTGTTGGTGAATGAGTGCAAGTGCAACAAGGCAGCTAGAAATCAGGTGAATGATGTGAAGCAACGTCCACAGTTAATGCAGTGTGGCTTGAGTATTAGTCAGAAGGGTGTAATGTGTATGCTATGTCCTGCTATGTGTGCTTTGTGAAGTCCCTTCTGTCCTGTTGACTTTGCAGGGTGGGCAGTGTGCACTGTTCGTCGCTGCATTGAGTGGACAAACTGACATGTTGAGGATGCTTCTTCTTGAATTGCAAATGGATCCTAATTCAAGAGACAATGTGAGAGTGTACTACAGTGAATACTTCATTCCTTTATGCTACCGATCGGAGAAGTGTAGAATTCGCTTTAGCCTGAGATATTAACAATTTCATAAAACAAGCTCCAATTATCAAGATGCTCTTTTGTGCATGAAGGAGAGCTGTGTTTTCAGTGAATCGAACATAGTAGTTAGCTCTTTTTAAAGTGCCTTGATTTCCTCTTGAAATAGGATCCTTGGGAAAAGACTGTGAGTCTGTGTTTGCCTTACTGTAACTATATTTTGTGCACTTTTATCAATCCTCAAGGACCTACAGCTCACATCCATGCTTTTAGTGTTGGGATTGCCACTGCTTCAAACTAGTACTTTTGCTTCCCTGCTATTGTCTCTGCTCTCGTGCATCATTGCCCCTACTTTTTGTGTTGTCATTCCAAATGTCCTTGCCACCTTGCCCCCCTTTTCACATCTTGTACACTCATCTTTATTCCCAGATACACAGTCTTTATAGCATTCTTCACCCTTTTCCCATCAATCTGTCTTTATTGCACTTGGGTGGATCCCCCCTGAAGACCACTACAATGTTTGTACTGTCCAAAACCATCATGACATGGTATTCCTCGAGTGCACTTAAGCTCCCATTTTCACTTGATGCCCCTACATATCTGTGTAAGGCTATGTACGTATATGTTTTGTGTATTCCACTCACTGTGCAGGAGGGTCGGACTCCTCTAATGGCTGCTGTTCAGGAGAACAGAACTGCTACTATCCGAGTCCTCATCAATGATGGAAAGTGTGACAGGAATGCAACCAATAATGTATGCACTCTTGTTGCGTGTGTAAGGCATGACGATACATGTTTTACACATCAGCTGTTGTTGGCCTTATTCTGTTTGTTTCTTTTGCTATTGGCAGCGAGGATCCTCTGCTGTTGTTTATGCACTTAGGAATGGCCATCTTGAAACTGCAAAGACCCTCTTGGGAGAGTACCAGTGCAAAGCAACCAAAAATGCAGTCAGTATACTGTCTTTGTACTGTATATGCGGCCACCTTAAAACTTTGAGTGTGTAAATGTCATATTGTATGCACTTTAAGTTTCCCAGAGTTAATGTGTGATGTTTCACATTTCAATCAGCAACCATCCACAGAACTTTTGTGTGCAAACATTTAGATGTCAATTGGTTCATAATGTATAGACTCCAGGATCTGTGAATTTAAAAAGCAAAATCTGCAGAAATGGTAACCGTGCAAATGGTACCTTCGTATGTTCTTGTAACTATACATGTATATACACCTGCCAGAAATGAGCTGGGCCAATGATGGGCCAAATTCAGACATTTCCATCATCTCCTTCAGTGAATTAACAATGCATGCACAACTCAAGAAGAGTGATTGTTATACCAGGTATGTGTACGATGGCAGAAAAGTGATGGTAATGATGGTATGATTTAAATCCGGGAGTGATTGACCTGCAATATAGGAGACAATTAAATACAGCACAGTTCTTCTACACGTGGGATGTCAGCCTACCCAACAGAGGGGATAGAATGGTCACCAGATGCTTTGAAAGGTTGTAAGTTGTAGGTCGGGGAGTCAATGAAGGAGTGACCAATTGGACTTAGGAGTATCTCCGGCTTGTAGACCTTTGGTAGTCCATAGAGGAGGGGGCTATTTCCAGCCTAAGTACACAGCCAATCAGAGAGAAAGTGCCCTATTGTACACAATCTCTTATGATCCAGAAATATAAGTCAGACAGCAGTAGGACAGACTCTTATTATAATTATTCCTGTTTTTTTAATTATGTCATCATCACCATCCATCATTTTCCTGCCATTGTACATGCATGTCTAAATATCATCCTGCATGTGCTGCACAGTATTAATTTGAAGAAGAGGGCCCAGGATAGGGCTCAAGTGTCTGAATTTAACCCCTAACCTCGGCCCTTCATTCCTGCCTATAGTTAGTTACAAGAAGAACCTTATGTTAAACAGACTTAGCCATGCAGAAATCATAAAGAGTATAATACCCACTCTTTGTATTAGCGGGTTTCCACTGATCACCCATTTGTATTAATTTTGTCCTTGTTACCCTTTTGTCAGCTATGAGTTCAGTTGTCTCCGTATGCCCTACCACAGCTCGGTGACTCTCTCCTCCATGAAGCCGTGAATTCTGGCAACTTTCATCTCATTGGCTATCTTGTAAATGAGCTTGGACTGGATGTCAATGAAAGCAATGTTGTAAGTGCATCTATTTCTAGTTGTTTCTGGTGTGTGAATCGTTGATGGCAAAGTCTAGTAGTCTGTGGTAATGTTGCTAATCAGGAATGCTACCACACTCCCTTTGTAGGGACGGTATACGGGTTGTTTGCTCTCCTATACATTGGTATAAACTCCTGAGAAGAACTGAAAACCACATAAACAAGACTTCAAAGAGTTATACTGTTATACAGACAAGTTATACAGACCACTCTTACTCTTTTTAACTTCGTATTCTAGCTCCTCTTTTGCCTGCTGTCACTGAAAAAAGCTTTTGGACTAATTCTAAACAAAACTACTATAAATTTTACTAGGCTGTATTCTTTGTAGGATGGGTGGCATAAAGTACTCTCTGTCATGATGATTTTCATGGCTCCCAGTGACAGAGCTCCATTTTATTAATCCGTCATTTTAATAATTATACATTGCAACTTCTGTTAATGTTGTGAATCCTCAGCTGACGCTTGTGTATGTCTTCGCTATTTATTACTGAAATGGGCAGCAGTTCCTCATTTCATTGGATAGGGGGCGGAGTCTTTGTTGTGCCGGGCAGCGGCTAACATTTGCTTGGCGAATCTCCCTTCAGGTGCATCCCGGGTTGTGGTGGCACGTGGAAGACACAATTCTGACCTATATCTCTATAAAATGCAGAAACTATGTACATAGAGAGCAAATACGTAGCATGATATGCAAGAACGGTGAAGATCTAGAGTGGCACTAAAAGTACAAACGTAAGAAGGGTTGTGACAATGTAGAGCATTAGCCATGGATCTTATATCTGTAGAGAGACTGCATGCCAACACGGTCAGTTGCTTCTCACTCTAACATGTAGGATCCAGTGATGTGGGCAATGCCACACTTTGTATCATCATTCCTTGTTTCTGTACTTTTTGCACTCTCCCAGCCTTCATCTGCACTATAGGTATAACTATAGAAATGTTTATTGTTCTCCAGTGTACTTATGGTAACATGCTGTGCATGTGTGGCTGGTAACAATTCCCTCTGATTGGCCATGCCATGTACATAGCTGCTGCTGTTGCATTATTCGTAGTCAAGTATTCACCGTTTCTTTGTTGGTCTTGTATGCACCTTCTCTCTCTCTCATCATCCACTGGCGCTACTCTACAGTTTAGGATGACTCCCATGCACCTTGCTGTAAATGGGAGGGATGTGGCTGCAGTCAGAGAACTCCTTCAACTCAACTGTGATTTGTCCTTGAGAGATGAGGTGAGGAAAGGTGTTGAACACAATTTTGTTCATGTTCATACTTTTGCAGTGTTCTAGATGTGTGAACAAGCATAGCCTCACACTTTGTGTAAACAATGAGTTATATGGACATAACATATGGTGAATACATAAGTACTTTATGCAGATACTCCCCAGTGCACACTGCATGCATGGGAAAATGCTCATACCTGTCTATTACCTGCGGGAATGCCACTCATTGATTGAATATGGCTTACTACAGCATTGCAGCATATACATAGTTAATGTACATGAGCATTGGTTACCATGGCAATGATAGAATACTTGTTTACAGAGCTTGAAAATTGCTCCCAAAGGTTTGATTTGGAGCTTTCTATAATTGTCATGTAGCACCTCTTCTATTTGAGAAATGCTAGTATATATGTATCTAGCTGTGTAATTTCTGTCTTCTTAATTTTACAATGCCTCCTTCCCTTTCCCTCTCACTCCTCCTGCACGTTCTTGAGCTCTGTCCTTACTCCACATGCATCTTCCCACTCCCACTCCCCATTTATCATGATTCCCTATGCACATATCTGCAGACTGGGAGCACTCCTCTGGACTTAGCCTTGATGAGGGGAGAGGAAAGCATTGTGATGGCATTACTGGATGCCTCTCAGTCATCATGAGGAGGATAGGCAGCAGTGAACACAGCTACAAACAGCTGTGACTTCTCTGTGAACACAGCTACAAACAACTGTGACTTCTCTATGGACCTCCATTTATCTCATTTGTTGTACGAATGTTGGTGTCACAGACTTTGTGTCATAACACGTGTTTGCATGTGGGAAGTTTCCTGAGCGCTTAATGCCAGGGATCGCTGCTATATACTGTACTTGTTCATGACCATTCAAGAGTGCTATATATAGGCAGACAACTGGAGCTGTGTGCATAATTCATGTACACATACGTACAGATAGGCATGCAATAGCAACCTTGATGACATTACCTTTCTGATCGAGGTACTCTTACTCTAGATCACGAGTGCTATGTGATAAGCATGGCCAGATGAATGTACGTATATATATATATCCTCTTCTTTAACTCCTTTGGAATAAGGCACAGAGAATTATATAGAAACACTGGCCATCTGCTGTGCCGTGATAAAAATCATATATTTTGCATTATATGTAGATAAGCAAACTTGTCAATTGCAGCTGTTTTTAGTACAAAGGTACACAATGTAGCTAATATAACAGGAAATGGCTAGTACTAAGTGCATAATGTGTAACTACCAGGAAACAGTACAAGTTTGTACAAGTTGTACAACCTGCAGCTGCTAAATATAACATTAATTTTAATGTCTTATATTAATGCTGCAAAAGTATTTAAACACACATGACATATTCTTTTGCACTATTCTTCATTAATTTTATATAATACCTTTATTACCATAATTATTATTATACCGTTATGGTAATTATACCAATATTACCAGTTCTACTGTGAATGGGCATTCAGGCAATTATATATACCCAGCTAGTATTTTGGGAAATGAGCTTTTGTCTGCGCATTGCTGGTAGCAAGGACCCAGCCCTCTGTATAAGTGATTAAAGTAGTTAGTAATCTTATGGATGTAGTACCCTCTCATCATCTTAATTGAGTTTGGGAGGAATCTAAATCTTGGAAATCAAACATGCATGATTGTGAGATCTAGGGTCCATATAAGTGAAGAGCTTCTACCCACTAATGTGGCTTTTACACAGTGTTGCAAGGACTTTGGCCAATTAACTGCAATAAGCCTATAGGGAAATTAAGTGTGAAATCCCACTTTGCTTGTATACATTACAGGCCATGATTGCATGCATGCATGCACCTTCCAGTTTTCTTTCATTACTAGTGTATATATAATGGACACGTATAGTTTGGGTGTTTCATGTGCTTGCATGCAGTGTACCCTGGTGGACCTCGTGGATTTGGTGAACCTGGTGGACTTGATGTAGCTGGTGAACCCGATACCAGTGGCCCTGGAGGATATGGTGAACCTATCAGCACCCGGCCACGCATGCCACAACCCACACTAAGACCAACACTGGAAACAATGCACTACTCCAATCCTTCACCATCATCTGGTACCATGCAGCCTCCAAGTCAGCCGCCTCTGGCTGGCCCCAGTGCTACATCTCCTCCTCCACGCTTCCAAACACAAGTGGGAGAACAGGCCCTCTTGCACCAGGGGATAGCTCTAGGGTGAGTCATGTACTGACATGCAGTGTGTGTACATGCGCATATACATATGCTTAGCCAACCTTACCTTCATGTGAGCTATACTTCTCTCTGCACAGCCAAAGTGCAAGAATTCCCAGTGACAGAGACCATGTTATGTAGAAGGCAGCAAGGTGTTCGATTACTGTGGCGAGAGGTGCCGAAACTCACATGCAAGCTAATCAAATGTATTCCTTCAAGTACCTTTGGCATATAGTATGTGAGAGTTAATTATATGTGCTTTAGTTAACACCCAATACATACCATGTACATACACAAACACTTTGTGAGTTTTGAAGGAGTCTGAGCAATGCTGAAGTGTAATTAAAGCATCAATCACTGTGATGAACTTTGTTAAATAAATTGATACTGGGATGAACACTGCAGACAGTTTAACATTCTAATTGTCTGAAGTGACCTTGGCACCTCCCCCTTTAAGGACCCCATGGTAGCGACTCCACATGTAATGCCTGTGATTGGGACATACTACAGACAGATATAATGCATTGGGATGTTCTGCATTGATGTGTGTCCTCAGCATTAGCTGTGTTTAATAACATTGCTTATACCAGCAAATATATATGCACATACAAGTACCATCCAGAATTCAACTTATGCACTGAGGGACTGTGTGTGTACAAGACAGACATGTTGAATGTGCAGCTACATCTTCAAGGAGTTAACTACCTCCCCAGATTGCACACTGACTGGTTCAAATACAGAGTGAGTCAACAGTCATGTGTTATGTGTGGCATTCCTTGCCAAGTCTGTGCTCTGGTATATGGAATATGGCTATTAGCTATAACAATTGAGAGGGGCCACAGGGCTTGTTTTAGTGGGCTGCTACAATTGGCTATAGCTTAGTATAAACCAGCCTGCTACACCAGTATTAATAATAGTGCCTCAGGGGCATGGCTAGCTAACTGAAGCCCTATCATTGACATGCACGCGCCAAATAATTGTTTGGAGATGTTGGATATGGAGATGTTTTTGGTTGGACATGCTGGTAATGTAGCTATATCTCTTCAAGGTGTTAACTTCCTGCCCAGCTAACAGATTGCACACTGCAGCTGACTGGTTCAAATACAAAGTGATTCAACATTCATGTGTGTATGTGTGGCATTCCTTTGCCAAGTCTGTGCTCTGGTACAGAATATGGCTATTATCCATCAAATGATATGCGAATCATGCACGGCTGCTTCACCCTCACTGGAGATTTTTTGGTGTGCTGGTGTACTGATGATTCATGTCGGATGTCAGTCATCACAAGTTATAAACACAACAGATAGAGTCAGACAATGAAAGGGAAGGCTATAGCTAGCTATTAAAAGTTAACTCTTGCAATACTGTAGCATGATGTTGGTTGATGTGGCCACAAAAGTGTTCCATTAATATTGTGGGTCAGTTTCTTATACATCACTAGCTGTATTGAATTCACAGAGGATAGGCTGCAGCCAATAATACCATGGACACTCCATGCAGGGCTACGCATTGGGCATGCACCTTGGCGGGCCATGCACGTGTCACATGATATCAATTCAGTTTCCACGCCCCCTGCATTTTTCGGATGCCTAACGCTATCTCTTCACTTGATTCGGTCTAGCTACAATGCCTCTTTCTTCGCTGCTCGCCCGTCTCGGGAGCCTTCATCCGCTGGAAATTATCGGAGATCGCATCAAAGGAGCGAAGAGTCGCTTGGGAGTCGGGTTGTCCAGCGGATTTAGCCGGGACCAGTTCAAGGAAATAGCAGGCGGCATTCTCGTTCCCCAAGACGAAGACTTGGAACGTGTGGCAGGGAAAGATTACAGCCTTGTCATTGATTTCAACGAACTGTGAGTGTATTTCTACTCACTTTAGGTTTAGTGGACTTAGTGATCGCTCTAGTTTATTCCTTTGCTGACCGCCAATTCCTCACGTCTCCCATCTCTATAGAGTTCTGAACCGCAGTGGGATCTTTGATGCCCGCCCCTGGCCAGATCCAACCAACGAGGTATAGCTACGTGTGTAGATTCTTGGACAGTTGCAGGAGATGCGTTTGGTGTAATCTTAGGGTTCATAGCACTCGTAGCTAGCTACAGGTCAACATGTTTTGCATGGTAGTATACCAATCAGTTAGCTACGTATCTAGCACTTGAGCAAAATTTTCATCATGTACTTTAGCTTTAACACAGATGGCAGGCCAAGCCATGCAGTCTAGTTCAGATTGTTAAGGTTTCATGTGTTTGTTAAAATGAAGCCTTTCAACCTTGTTTACAGCTCTTTCCTCACTTGTCCTTGTCTTTATCATCAACTGTCATTTATAGAAGCTGTGTAGCAATGTCTTAGACTGACCCTATCCTATGCAGTATCCAGACTTGAGACATAGTATGATTGATAGCTATTTGGACACTTCAAACACTGCATGGACTATTAATGTCTGTATGTCTGTTTGTCCACCCACTTTGTCTGTCCATGCATGCAGCTGGAGTGTTCACTATTGAAGGCAGCCACCGAAAGGAGGTGGGAGGTTATCCAGCAGGCCTTCCACACACCCAGCCAGGAGGAAGTGGTCCAGAGAGTGAGAAACAAGGTGATTTAGGCAGAAGGACTTGTACCATGCTTTTCTATTCCTTACCGTTATACAAACAGTGTGTTATGAATATTAATTTTAGCTACAATGGTTGTCCTATTGTTCCATCTAATGCAGTTTGACTGGACTCTATTGCACTTCGCTGCCTATCATGGCCATCGTGATTTAGTCAAGAAACTTGTGACTGTGTGCAAATTTGCCCCAGACCTTCAGACCAAGGTACAGGTGGACTGTTTGCATGTCTGTTAGAGGACACATGTACCACAGATGTTCAGTGGCAGCACATGCAGCATCATTGAATTCTCTATTGTGTGTTCCCTACAGCTGTGTTCACTCACTTGACATTGCATGTTGTCCTCCCCACCTGTTAGCACCAGTGGACTCCTGTCTTCCTGGCTGCCTGGTCTGGGCATGCCAATGTTGTCAAGCACCTTGTGAAGGAGCAGTGCAGTGTGGCAGTCATGGATGTGGTAAGACTTAGGAAGACAAAGGATTGTCTCATGAGTATTATGTACTTCTCCTTTTATACTATTTCTGTCCCTTCTCCACTGGTCACTGCCCTGATTGTAGGATGGTCGCTCTCTTCTCTATGCATGTGTACGGAGTGGAGACACTGAGCTGGTCAAGTGGTTCGTCAAGGAGTACAAACCACCACCAACACTCACAAAGGTCGGCTGCAGTTTGCTAAATTGTTTCCACATACTGTAGTCCTACTTGTCAATGATTGAAATGTGTCAATATATCTTCTTCCTCTACATCCATGGTACAACTCACTAGTCTGTTGAGTTGTCAACTTCTAGAACTGCCTGTGTTGTGTCACTGTGCTTGTCTCTTTGGTGCTATAAGTATACCTCTTTCCCACAGGATGGAGGTAGTCTGCTCATTCCTGCTGCCCAGTCGGGCAGTTTAGCACTTTTTGATTGGATGGTGGGCAGATTCGTACTGTCCCCCCACCAGTGGAGTGAGGTGGGCTATCAGTAGTCTCACCTGTGTGTTACAGTATGTGTATTGTGTTTCGCCACATTGGAGTGATGTAAACAGCATGAGATTGAGTGCATGCACATCTGTGTGTGGGTAGTCCATTTCCTGTTCTTCTTGATGTATTCTGTTATTAGAATGGTTTTGAGCACCCACTACACAGTGCAGCTGAGTATGGACACTTTGAACTTACCCAACACCTCATCCACAAATACAAGTGTGATGTGTACTGCAAAGACAAGGTGCATTAATTTGTCTGTTGTTGTACACAGTGTAAATAGGCGCTGCATGTGTATGTGTTTGTGTGCAGCACATGTACTGTATGTCAATATCTGTTGTGTAGAGCAGAACAGACACTCTCCTCTGGTGATGTGTGGCAAGTGTGTGTATAGAGTGTGCTCCTTGTGTGATGGTATGTGTGTCACAGATACATGTCCACTTCTCTTACAGTATGAGTGGACTCTCCTCCACAGTGCTGCATTAGGTGGGAGTGTGGGGCTGATTGAGTGGTTGATGGCAAACCACAAATTTGCAGTGGAAGCAAAAACAAAGGTATTGCTATGCCACACATGTTACACTGAAGTTCATGGACCCTACACCCTTTAGAAGAGCTAACTCTGTACAGTGTAGTGATTGTACTATGCATAAACTACTACTTCTGAATGTATTAAATCCCTTTGTATGTGTGTGCACGTGCCTGTGTGTGTGTGATATCATGATGGGATGTTGTAAAACTTGTATCACACAGATCATGGATCAGGGAGCGGATTGTGAGGGGTCATGAGATTGTCACATCATGTCGGTGACATATTCTGCAATTATTAAACAGTCCTACTAGTAGATGCTCGATCTCTTGGTCCAGTAGATGAATCGGTCTAAGCTGATTATCATTTGAAAGCACATTGAGTGACAACAGTATTCCCTGAAAATCATAGGTACTGCTCTACATGGTCATTGGCATGACCCCTTAACAGGCACCAGCCGAGAAAATTGATTGGCAGCTAGAAGGAATGTATGCATTAATGAATAGCAGCTTGTAATTTGTACATGATGGACAGATACTCAAGTTACCACTATGACACAGAGGTTCACTCACCCTCTTTATACTGACATATGATAGAGGAAGCAAGCATCTTTAAACTGTACCAGGTGTATTACTGGCCACTGTGAATGCACGGATTGTATGCTCTCACTAGAAGCAGGAGGTGCAAGCAGCGGCATAGCCGGCATACAGTATGATATAGGCAGGTGGTGTAGCCAACATAACTGCCGTCACCTACAGTAAGTCCTCACGGTTGAGGTGCCTTTTCAGGCAGAAAGTTGGCAACTTGAATGTCTTTACGTCATTTTGTTACACATGGCTTGCCATACAATTCTTGGGCATACGTGTTGGGCATTTTAGACAATTGCACAGCAATAATGTATTCCACATTGGGTAACTCTCCTCGTACCAGGTTCAAACAACAGATTGAGTTGAACCTTGCTGAGGTATTGACCAGGTACTGGTCTTTCTATGTATGCGTGAAACTACTCATGCCCAAGCCAGCTGAGTAGCCCTCACTTAATTCAGTATATTGTATGCCTTTACATATTGATTTCAAGCACAGTTGATATATACGTAACTGTCAATGTCAAAGTCATCCATGCATGGATTTGTGATACCCAATTGACTTGCAGAATGGCTGTCATTACTGTACGTGGAGTGTCTGGTGGGTGAGTTATTTTAGCAGTGTTAGTATGATCTCTATACTACTGGCCACAAACAGTGCCATATCCCATGGTTAGTGACACACTGGTGCCTTTGTTACAGTTGCAGACTGTGTTGCTGACATCATGTCTCAGTGACAGCCTTGTGCCTGCCTGCGATCTGCTCCCTGATCCATGTGATCCATGTTTTACAACATCCCCATCATAAGTGACAGAGCTAAAAGCCCCAGTCCTCAATGTAGTCTGTCTGACGTCCCATTTTGTGGACATTTGCTCTCACATCAGTCAGTGCACTCCATTACCCAACAGCAAACCAACATTGATTGTGTTGTACAAGTTGTTGGCTGTGTACTGTATTGACCATGTCCCACCCAATCCTCAGAATGGTAGTACCCCACTGATGATGGCAGCTCTAGGTGGTCATCTTCCAGTGGCCAGACTCCTTGTAGAGATATACCACTGTGGTGTGAATGAGGAGAATGGTGAAGTGAGTGGATGGGAGTTAATGGGAGGAGTGAGTGAGCACTCAACTTGTGTTCGTTCCCACATGTGACCAAGTGACACAGAAGCTGGAACACAAGATGCACATTACTTATGTGTGATCGTAGTTTGTGATTTGTATTTACTTCTCAAAATATGCCACCAGTAAGTGTGTGTATGTGTGAGAGTTACCAGTGGAATATGCAAAGTGAGTGGATGGGAGGAGTGAGTGAGCACTCAACTTGTGTTCGTTCCCACATGTGACCAAGTGACACAGAAGCTGGAACACAAGATGCACATTTCTTATGTTTGATTGTGATTTGTGTTTACTTAAGAGATTATAATTATTAAGTTGTAACTTAGCATAATGTGCTTTGATACTGAAGAGCAAAAGAATAGTGCATTCCAGCAAATGTGACAAGGGTTCAGTCTAACAGGTATTGATCACAAACATTGACAGCATTTTATATGTTCAATGTAAGACTGCACGAAATCCCATTTGTGTACTCATGTGAAGCCATGACTATATCAGTCTGTGAAAGTATGTACATACATGATGGGAAGTAATGGCAGGGTTTAAATTTGTCATTTAGGTGGTTTGAGAAATCTACGTACCAAATTTAATTTCCTGCCATGACATGAAACCAGACCCAGTCTCCTTTGTTTGCTTCATTGCCATATTCTGTGATGTCATTAGTATTTAGAACTTGGAACTGCTATTCAAGCCTTTTGTGGCTATTAGCCACCAATATTTCCTGCTATGTATACAGTGTTGGGTCTATGTCAGTCATATGTGGCCAGCCCCTTTCATTGGCTTCCATATATTTGCATAATACCCATGGAAAGGGCCTGGGAGTTTCTCTAGTTGTCTTGTGAAGTGTTATGCAATAGCAAAGATGATGCCTAGGAGATGGCCATGTAAGAGTACAGCAATGTCGACTACTCACATACCACTGGTGCCTTTGATCCACTCCACACCCTGTCACACACACCAATGTGGTAGTGAACAATGTGATGTGATGTGGAGGGTGAGTGAATGGTGAGAGTGGGTATTGGAGGAGGCAGCATGTGAATTCCTGTATCACTGTGTGAATACCATTCGATTGTTCTCTCCTGTAGTCTATGACACCAGTGATGTATGCTGCACGATATGACCATCTTCCTGTACTGAAGATGTTGGTGGAACATGGAGGAGATGTGTTTCACAAGAGACGAGTGAGTCACACTCGTCAGTGTCTACCCACAACCTACAGTACTGATTAGAAATACTGTACCATAGTGAGTGCGTTCAGACCGCACATACGTGCTAGCAGCGTGTGGGTACGCGCGAGTAAGCGCAAAGTTAACACTTCGATACGTGCAAAAGGGCCGCTGTTTCGTCATCGCTCTGACGTCATAGTAAAAATGGACGCAGGCGGCAGCATCTATGCGCGACTAGGTAATAGGTGTTAATGCCTTGTACGCAATGACGTAGCGAACGAAACTTAATACAGAACGAAGATGCGTCGTGTCTGATCGAGCGTCGACGGATTCATGTCGATTTCCGAAAAGAAAAGCCTGTTTAAAAGCCCTTGCCGTTACAATAATTTTGTATAAATAATTGTGCTTACAACTGCGTGTAACTGCGCATACCCGCATAACACGTACGCGCGCGTGCGGTCGCCAGCGTTTGGTGTGCGGTTTTATGGTATAGTATTTCTAATCAGTACAGTAATATAACATTCCACTCATGATACTAACCATGTGCACAGGTTTCATCCACTGCCCTTCACCTTGCTGCCAAAGGTGGATCCCTCGAGTGCGTGGAGTACCTGTTGCCCCTGTTTGGAGAGAGGATGTTTGAGATGGATGAAAATGGTGCAACATGTCTTCACTATGCAGTGTTAGGTGGTAGCCTCTCAGTGATGAGGTACCTCGTGGACCAGTGTGGATTTGACCTCAGCTTGAGAACTACAGTGAGTTGTAGAGTGGTACATAACATTGTGTTATTTGTTCACTTAAGATGGTATTCATTTTATGTATAGTATGGTTATCCATGATTCAGAGGATCGAACCCCCACACATGCACTTCAATACACACTATGCACACACGATCACACATACACTCACACACATCGTACATGTATCACACATACACACGTATCACACAAACTGCTACACACTACACCAGTAAACAGTGTACTGTAGCTATTGCACACACACACATGCAGCCCAACAGCACGCCACCACCATTCAGTATATTTACATTCAGTTCATTTGTACAAGCAGTTGGCTGTGTACTGTATTGACCATGTCCCACCCAATCCTCAGGATGGTCTTACCCCACTGACGTTGGCAGCTCAAGAGGGTCACCTTCCAGTGGCCAGACTCCTTGTAGAGACATACCATTGTGATGTGAATGAGGAGGATGTTGAAGTGAGTGGATGGGAGTTAATGGGAGGAGTGAGTGAGCACTCAACTTGTGTTAGTTCCCACATGTGACCAAGCGACACAGGAAGCTGGAACACAAGATGGATAATATGTAATCAAGATCAAATGCTGTCAGACCCATGACAAGTGTTATTATCACTGAAGTACTGTTACTTACAAGTGTTTCACATGCAGTGCCTTGCAGTATATTATGTATGTACATGAGGGTGATTTGGGGTTTGTGTTTACTGTACAAAACTCCCACTAGTAAGTGAAGGCATGTGCAATTTGTGAGAATTAATCCTCATGTTGTGAGTTTGTTGTTTGTGCATGTCTCTTAATGTGAATATAGTGTGATATTTGTGAAGTGTTGGTTGGGTGTTTTATTTCATCAGTGCTAGTGTCTCTACTACTGGCCACAAACAGTGCCATACCAAGGGTTTGTTTAGTGGCACACTGGTGCCTTTGATCCACCCCACACCTTGTCACACACACACCAATGTGGTAGTGAACAATGTGATGTGATGTGGAGGGTGAGTGAATGGTGAGAGTGGGCATTGGAGGAGGCAGCATGTGAATTACTGTATCACTGTGTGAATACCATTTGATTGTTCTCTCCTGTAGTCATGGACACCAGTGATGTTTGCTGCATGGTGTGACCACCTCCCTGTACTGAAGATGTTGGTGGAACATGGAGGAGATGTGTTTCACAAAACACAAGTGAGTCAGACTCGTCAGTGTGTACCCACAACCTAATACAACACTCCACTCGTGATACTAACCATATACACAGGATTCATCCACTGCCCTTCACCTCGCTGCCTATGGTGGATACCTTGAGTGTGTGGAGTACCTGCTGTTCCTCTTTGAAGAGAGAATGTTTGAGATGGATGAAAATGGTACGACATGCCTTCACTATGCAGTTTTGGGTGGTAGCCTGCCAGTGTTGAGGTACCTCGTGGACCAGTGTGGATTTGACCTCAGCTTGAGAACTGCAGTGAGTTGTAGAGTGGTAAATGACATTGTGTTATTTGTTCATGTGAAAAACATACTAGATCACATGCACTTAAATACACACAGTTCTTATTCATGCACTTAAATACACACAGTTTACTCTCCCCCCCCCCCCCCACACACACACACGAAGACGACAGCATCATACTAAATGGAGGCTGGAAGTGGTCCGGCTTGAGACTAGTGTTTCCAAATATAGCAGTGCTCCATGTGTGAACAATCATAGGCGTAGGAAGCACCGGGAGAGGGGGAGGGAGGCACCAGGGGCATGTGCCCCCCCCTTCAGAAATCTCTCTTAAATTGTGCCCCACTGATCTCTAAAGAAGTAAAGTCTCTGCCCAGCCCTATTCCTCAGTCAGGAGCTCCTCTATAGTCAAAGCAATATCTACAGCTAGCTATGTCAATCACTGCCTATGCCCTTAATCAGCTTCATTTGCCTTACTTGCCTTTGACTATATTCCAGTAGACACTAGCGGCAGCCATTTTCTTTCCTTAATTTATGCAAACTTAGATCACATGACATTCATGTGCCCCTCAAATCCAATCTGCATTCCTATGCCCCTGACAATGTACCATTACATTAAAGATAGGTGAGTAAGAGCTAGCCCACAGGTGATTGTCTTAGGCAGGTATCACTGTATCAGATACCACTCCACCATTTTTATGCCACTGATATCATGTCTGCATGGTTGCTGTAGCAATGAAATAATGATGTCATTGTTGTGGGCAGTGTCCAGATGCCATGCCTACAGAATGTCTAGATGCTGCTTGCAGCCAAAGTCAAACCTCACTGATTTCTCTATTTGTACCTTTAATACATGCACTACCGACCAATTATGCATGCACAGTTGGGCACTATAGGTGGTATATATACTCTGTGTATTACACCAAGACATGACCCGGACTCTGCACATAATGTCAGACTCTGCTTATGTTTTGTACTGAGAGTATGCCAAATATGGCAGTGCTCCATGTGTGAACATGTGCCATTACATGCCTGCACTGTCCCACAGTCCCACTCTGAGATAGTCATCTCACTAGTGGTCACTCAAACTTGCCGAGTACCAAGGACAGACTGTGTCCCACTCATCAGTGCACTTGTGCATTTGTGCAGCCATATGTTCTACTGCTCATGCCTATGCTTCCCTCTTGTCAAACGACACTACCTACTAATTTGTACGGTGCAGAATGTCTCTGTGTCCCACATGCAATGTCTTGTGAAGTGGTAGTTGCACTTGTACTTCTGCACTTGTCACATCCAGTCTGTCATGTCTACCAACCTTCCTTCAGGGTGGCCAGGACTGCTTCCTGTTGGCTTGTATGAGGGGCCATCAAGAGATTGTCCATGAACTGCTCACAAAAGACAAAATGGATCAGAATGTGGTGGACAATGTGAGGAATTAACCAGTTCACTGTATCTTTGTCCACTGTGTCAGAGTTTGTGTCCCACACTTGCAGGATGGTCGTGGTGCTGTACACCTTGCATGTAAAGGTGGTCATGCCCTAGTTGTGAAGACACTGGTGGAGGAGTGTGGGATGTCACCACATGTCAGAGACTATGTGAGCATCTTGACAGTGCATGAGCTGATACCTTATACCCCTTTGACATGTAGTACATGAGCATACACCTTACACCCATCCCCTTTGACATGAATACACAACTGGGTCAAACCTGAGTCAGCTAGACCCGGTTTTATCTGTTTCTGTTCACATGGCCACAAATACTGCTATATATTTCATAAGTGAACTTGGCCACTCGATATCTTTCCTGTCCGTCCTTCATCGGAGGCACGTGGCAGATAGGCATGCATGAATGGTTGAGGATATGGCAGAGAGAGCACGTAGATGTCACTTCTCTCGACACTACTTTTAGTCATGGACAAGCCCTGCCTGTGTTGTTTGACCACAATCTCCCCATCTTGCTGTATGCCTATGTCTACCCACTTTGCCAGCAAAGCTGAAATCGTGTGCACACATTCTAAATTTATCTGCATTCATGAAGCAAGGTTCCAGTTTTGCAAATTCTTTGCTTACAAATGGTATAATGTATACGCATTCACTTGTTGCTGTAGGCTGGACGGACTCCAATTCAGCTTGCACCAGACATTGCACACGCTGATCTCCTCAAAGCTCTTCATCTGGAAGAGGGTAGCAGTGTTCCCCAATGTATGTCATCTCACAAGAAGCTTCTCACCACTGTACACCTACTCAGTTAATGAGTTAACTTCAGCCAACCTGTAACATGTCTGCACATGCTCAATGTTCACTCTCCTCCTTCATATCTCCTTCATCCTCTAGCTGTCCAAAGTCTTAT
Source organism: Ianthella basta (assembly GCA_964019415.1). Taxonomy (NCBI): domain Eukaryota; kingdom Metazoa; phylum Porifera; class Demospongiae; order Verongiida; family Ianthellidae; genus Ianthella; species Ianthella basta. Next base: position 4,210,802 of record OZ025876.1, read on the forward strand.
CCACTCCTACATAGTCCATGAGTCTGTCCTGGAGGATGTCTGCTGGATTCCATCAGGGATAGAGTCCCTTTTCATCACACCATTTGGGGGAGTGTTCCCCCTGCAGCCTGAGGGTGGAGAGGAGGAAGGGGATGAAGGCATGATCCAGCTCCATGTACCTCATGGGGCAGTGAGAGCAGATGGAGAGGGAGTGTTGGAGGTCCGCTATGCTGTGATTCCTGATGGTCCATTCAAGACACCAGAGGGCTACAGGCCCTGCAGTATGACAGTCTACCTCTACTACGACCCAGCCCAAGCCACCAAGCCCTTCCACCTCCTCCTCCCCCACTGGTCTGGTGCCCCAGACCACCCTACATTTGTCACCTCGCCCCACACCCTCCAAGAAGGGGAGCTGTGCTACCCCTTTCGTTTTTTGGAGGGAGGAGAGTTCGGAGAAGAGTATGGGCTCCTGGAGGTGGATGGTCACTCCTCCCTGTTTGGAGCAGCCTACCGTCTGAAGGACACCAGTAGGTACCTTGCATCACAGTGGGAGAGGGAAAAGGACAACATCTTGTACTCTAAGGTGGCAATCACCTTTGACTCCAATGTCTGGATCAGAGTGAGTGTGTGCTGGGTCTTGCTGCTTTAGTCCTTTGATATCATCTAGTTATTCCATGGTTTAGATTCTGAATAAGCATTGGAGTGAGTGGAAAAAGCAACGCACTGCTTCATTCCAAATGAAAGAAGACTGTGTTGAAAGCAGTCTGACTGAGTACAGTGGGAGAGGGTGGAGTGCTTCAGTTGTTGGCATGAACCGGGTGAGTAGGTGATATCTGTGTTTTGTGTAATATTCCATATTTACTTGTGGATTGGTTTATTATTACATGTTGTTGCATAGTCTCTTCTATAACTTTTGCTTGGTGAAGGTGGGCCCCAAAGATATTGAATACAAGAAACGCTATGACAGAGATGAGACAGAGCTGCAATTTGCTGTGGAGGAGCACATGTACCCTCCGGCCATTTCTCTTGAGGTTGTGCAGAGAAAGGTGCCCAAACACATGCGATCACGCAAGCGCATTCTCCTTCATATCCATGGTGCCATGGGAGGAGCTATGCACTTCCCAGTTGACTTCTCTGAGGAGAAGGAAGGTATGTCTTGACTGTAGTGTGTACTTGTACTTGTGTACATTCATGTGCTGGCAATGATTCAGGCAAATGTTTACCATTCAACAGCTACTTACATAGCTACGTTTATACAGTGTTATACATATGTGGTGTACTATATGTAGTTGGGTCACATTTGCAGCTTTACTGTCCTTCCACGCAACTGTATGTATGTCCTCACTTTACTATAGCCCCCTCTGTTGTGGCTACTTGTGCACCTTCAGAGGAAGATTCTTCAGAAAATTCAGTTTCACCAACACGTCAGGCTCCTGCTACTGGAGGTGTGTGTGCATGTGTGCATGTGTGTGTGTGTGTGTGTGTGTGTGTGTGTGTGTGTGTGTGTGTGTGTGTGTGTGTGTGTGTGTGTGTGTGTGTGTGTGTGTGTGTGTGTGTGTGTGTGTGTGTGTGTGTGTGTGTGTGTGTGTGTGTGTGTGTGTGTGTGTGTGTGTGTGTGTGTGTGTGTGTGTGTGTGTGTGTGTGTGTGTGTGTGTGTGTGTGTGTGTGTGCATGTGTGTATACAAGCTTTACACCATGGCTAATTCTAGAAAGTGTGACATGTGTAGTGACATTCCTTTGAATGCCTTCTTGGAAGGTGCACCTGTAGTATAGTCAAGTACAATCACCATGACTCTGTAACTTACGCTTGAACATTGCATTCAATGGTACACATCAAAGACATGTATGCTGAGTGTATGTCTTATAATTTGGTATGTGGGGCTAATGTCATCAGTTACCATTTCAACTTCGCCCGTCTGTTGTGTGCAGGTGAGAGGGAGGTTGTCCAGAGCATGTCTGAGGTAGCTCTCATTGACAGGGACCCTGTCCTCTCACAGCCAGTGCACTGTGAGTGAACATGTGTGCTTGTGTTGTGTTCAGTGAAGCACTACAAAGACAACCTCACTGTTGTGTGCCAGTTGCTGTGCTCAGATTACAGGGTTTGCTCAATAGTGCCACCTTTTGTCTCCTTTGCAGCTTGTGGGAGATATACTGTGCTCTTCAGAAAGTATGTCAGCAGACAAGGTGCTGGCAAGGGTAAAGCGATCCTTGAGTGGGTGGGGCTTTCCCCACAGGAGATTAAGTTGTGTTATCAAAGCAACCCTAGTAACGAGGAGGAAGCAATTCAAGATGGTCTGATCAAGTGGTGGGAGACTTGTGGTGATCGTTGCACATGGCAGGTCCTCCTTGATGCGATGAAGTTTGCAGGCATCGCACAGCAACACTGCACAGAGCTTGTGGAAGAGCTCCATCAAATGATGCAAGGTGAGGTTACCTTTCCTTTGAAGTACTCTTGTACACACTGCCAGTTGTAGCCTCGTGTGTGTGCTACGTACTGTAGGTGTGACATGTGTCCCACCTCTACACCTGTGTGATTGGTCTTATTACGTAGGTAACAAGTGACCAACCCACCAAACAACAGTCGTGTGTTTGTTTCAAAGAGTAACACTTGCACAGAACATTACTGAATTACACAATCTGTGTGTATTGTGTGACACATGTGCCCAGCACACATTTTATATTTGTATTGCAATACAGTTACATTTGCCATGTTTCCTGTTTACACTGTTTGTATTACTACACTTCTATTGCCCAATGTGTCTTACATTGTACAGTGTATTTGGCAGCATGTGCCACATCATTATACATGATGTATATATCTTGTAACATTGCAACCAGTACCAGTGCATGGTCAGTCATGAAGTTCATGTGATGTGGCTGGATGTTTGTAGTCCAAGTCCCAGGCTGTCCAATGACATGACATTACAAATCACTACATACACACACATGTACACGCTGCAGCTACATACATATATGCCATGAGTAGGGATTAAGCAATCATTCCCTTGATTGACCTCGTATGCATAGTGGATGCAATAATTACAGTATACCTATACAATATTATGTACATTAGCCTGCCCATGTGGTTAGCTAGCTGTGATTGATCAGTGCATGCATATATACATACTGCATGATATTGTGCATGTGATGAGCATGCACCATGCAGTGTAAACGTTTACACTTTGCAAACTGACAATGACCAATGTATAGTGGTACAGATTTGCAGGCATGTAGCTGATATTGTTATAACATTGGTCTTATAACCTTTGACCGTGTGCATTTCTTGCCAATGTCTATACAATGTTTGCCCCCTAGCTAGCTGTAGTGTCCTGCTCACCAGTGTTATTAATTACACTTCACTGGAGTGCTTTACACCCACATCTACAGCCTCATCTGGGGGAGGTCCCTTCTTTACATGACTGTTGTTGTTGCTATTGCTGTTCCAACACATGATGCCACTCAGTGCTACAGACCGTACTGCCCCCTCTATATCACACCACACAGATAGAACAATGGAAACCTCCCCATGCCAGCTATAGCGTCACACACTATATACTGTATGTACTTAGTCTACCATAATTATTGTTTCCTTAGCTGGGTGTAGCTACAAAGGCTGCACTGCTCCGTTACAACACAGGTATGTATACATTATACACAGTGTACCAGTATGTAATGTGTATGACTACAACAATGGGCAGACATACTGACGTGTACTTTCTATACTGCTCCACTGTCAAGGAGGCAGTGTTTGACAGGGGTATGCCTACAGAAGACACACTTCACTCTGCTCTATGCAGGCTCAAACCCATCACATGGCCCACGGATAGCCTTCTTCTGTGCACTTGCCGCGTAAGCTCCCCTGCCTATCCTTCCCCATTTTGGGCGATATTTTGGGCCACTACAAAAGAACGCCAGTTATGGGAGTGTGTCGAGTGCATGACGTAAGGAGAACAGTTGCCGTGTCCCTTCTTATTTCCGTGCATACTACACAGCCACAAGATGCGCCCCACTGTGAGCTCGAGTAACTGGCTATCCATAGCGAGGCGTACTTGTATCATTCCCCTAGCTAGTGATTCCCTCCATTCCATTCACGTGTATCCCTACAAGCTTAAGAATGGGGAAGGATAGGCAGCCATTCCCCCAACACACCCAGCAGCCACTGGACCAACCCATCCAACAGCACTTGCTAGGCAATATGGCTACTTGTGCAACTTTCCTGGTTGCCAGAAACCATGCTTTGTGGAAGGACAGAAAGTGCATAATTTCTGTGGATATACACATGCTTCTGCATATTCTGAAAGTGAGTTTGCATAATTGCATAGCATGTGCCATGCACACGTATAATGTCATGTATGTATAATAGATACTTATAGTTTGGGTGTTTCAGGTGCTTGCAATGCAGTGTACCCTGGTGGACCTGGTGGATTTGGTGGACCTGGTGGATTTGGTGGACCTGGTGGACTCGGTACTGGTGGCCCTTGAGGATATGGCAGACCTATCAGCACCCGACCATGCATGCCACAACCCACACCAAGACCAACACTGGAAACAATGCACTACTCTAATCCTTCACCATCATCTGGTACCATGCAGCCTCCAGGTCAGCCACCTCTGGCTGGCCCCAGTGCTACACACTTCCAAACACAAGTGGGAGAACAGGCCCCTCTTGCACCAGGGGATAGCTCTAGGGTGAGTGATGTACTGACGTGCAGTACATGTACACGTGCATACACATAAATTATGCTTAGCCAACCATACCTTCGTGCACATGTGTAGCTACACCTCTCTCTGCACAGCCAAAGTGTAAGAACCCCCAGTGCCAGAGACCACGTTATGTTGAAGGCAGCAAGGTGTTTGATTACTGTGGCAAGAGCTGCCGAAACTCACATGCAAGCTAATCAAATGTATTCCTTCAAGTACCTTTGGCATATACGTAGTATGTGAGGGTTATGTGTGCTTTAGTTAACACCCAATACCTTCATCCGCTGGAAATCATCGGAGATCGCATCAAAGAAGCAGAGTCGCTTGGGAGTTGGGTTGTCGAGCGGACTTAGCCGGGACCAGTTCAAGGAAATAGCAGGCGGCATTCTCGTTCCCAAAAGGAAGACTTGGAGCGCGTGGCAGGGAAAGATTATAGGCTTGTCATTGGCTTCGAAAAACTGTGAGTGTATTTCGATCTGCTCACTCTAGGATTAGTGGACTTAGGGATAAATCTAGTTTATTCCTTTGCTGACGGCCAATTCCTCACATCTCCTATCTCTGTATAGAGTTCTGAACCGCAGTGGGATCTTAGATGCCCGCCCCTGGCCAGATCCAACTAACGAGGTATAGCTACGTGTGTAGATTATTGGACAATTGCAGGAGATGCATTTGATGTAATCTTAGAGTTCATAGCACTCGTAGCTACAGGTCAACTTGTTTTGGTACTAGTGACAATCAGTTAGCTAGCTAGCTAGCACTTGAGCAAAATATTCATCATGTGCTTTAGCTTTAATACAGATACAGTGGTTTCACGATTTCTATTCCCGATTGACATTTGCGCATTGCACTCAATAATGTCAGTAAAGTAGTGGAAAGATAAGCTCACACATAGATCGACGCACATGCTTATCCCATGCAAGCCTATCCTTCCAATACTTTACTCACTTGATCGAGTACAATGAGCAAATGTCAATTGGGACTAGAAATTGTGAAACCACTGTAGTAGGCCAAGCCATGCAGTCTAGTTCAGACTGTTACAGGGTTCATGTGTTTGTTAAAAGTGAAGCCTTTCAACCTTGTTTACAGCTCCTTCCTCACTTGTCCTTGTCATTATCATCAACTGTCATTGAGAAGCTGTGTAACGAAGTCTTAGACTGACCCTATCTTATGCGGTATCCAGACTCCAGTGATAGTAGATGATTGATAAAGGGGGATTTGTTGAGCGTTAGACACGTGGTACACTTTTTTACCAAAAGGCAAAACATCAATCAATCAATCAATCAATCACCACAGCTTATCTCCTATGCAGGAGGTCGCCGCTATCTTTACAGTATTTAAAGATTTATGACATTGTCATAGTTCAGTGTAACATCTACATATGCATAGTCTATAGTCAATATGTAGTATTATTCAAATCTGTAGCTAGAAACTGTCAATCCATTTCTTTCTAGGTCTTCCTCTTGGCCTTTTCCCTGCAATTTCCTCAGTGTACACCTTCTTCACTAATCTGTTGTCTTCCATCTGCTCCAGCTTCTCCTTCCATGCTCTTTGTTTCCTTTTTACTTTTTCCATCACCTCCTCTTGTTCAACTGCCTCTCTCACATCTGCATTTCTTACTCGGTCCATCCTTGTCACTCCTTCGACTCTTCTCAAGTAAGCCATCTCTGTTGCCCCTAGTCTGCTCTCATGTCTCTTCATCACTGTCCATGTCTCACTGCCATACAGCATGGTTGGTAGCACTATCGCATTGTACACCCTCATCTTCGTAGCTTTCTTCAACTCCTTCCTTTCCAACACCTCCTTCCGCATTGCTCCTATCACTCTGGCTGCTGCTCCCACTCTCTGTTCAATTTCCTCTTCACATGTCCCATCTGCACTCAGGATAGCTCCTAGGTATTTCATATTCTGCACTTGTTCTATCTCTTCCCCATCCACACACACTTTGCATTCTTCTCCTTTCCTACTAACCATCATCACTTTAGTCTTGCCCCAATGTATCTTCATTCCCCAGTTACTCATTGCCTTCTTCAACTCCCTCAAATTTGCCTCCATGTCCTCCTTCCTCTCTGTTAGTAGCATCACGTCATCTGCAAATAGCACTACACCCACTTCAGTAGTTGACATCTTCACACCTCCAACAAAATTCTCCATTCCTTCCCTCACTATCTTATCCATGAAGACATTAAACAGCCATGGTGACATGACACAGCCCTGCCTCACTCCTTGTGTTATTGGGAACCAGCTTGACAATTCATCCTTTACTCTGACACACCCTTCACTCTTCTTGTACAATGATCTAATGGCCCTCAGCAGTCTTCCCTTCACACCATATTCCTCTAGCACTTTCCATAACTTATCTCTACCCACCCTGTCATACGCCTTTTCCAAATCCACACATGCCACCACCATCTTCTTGTTCTTCTCTATCATCTTCTCACTCAATTGTCTTATGGTAAAGGCAAAACATTTCAGCCCCAAAAGGGCCTTCTTCAGTTGCACAAGAGTACAAAACCAAACAAGTTCAGTTGTTTGGTTTTGTACTCTTGTGCAATTTAGCACTTTTTGATTGGATGGTGGACAGATTCATACTGTCCCCCCACCAGTGGAGTGAGGTGGGCTATCAGTAGTCTCACCTGTGTGTTACAGTATGTGTATTGTGTTTCACCACATTGAAGTGATGTAAGCAGCACCAGTGTTTGTATGCATGCACATCTGTATGTGTGTAGTGCATTTACTGTTCTTCTCTGATGTATTCTGCCATTAGAATGGTTTTGAGCACCCACTACACAGTGCAGCTGAGTATGGACACTCTGAACTCACACAGCACCTCATCCACAAGTACAAATGTGATGTGTACTGCAAAAACAAGGTGTGTTTGTAGTTGTACAAAGTGTAAATAGGCACTGCATGTGTATGCTTTTGTGTGGAGTACATGTTCCGTATGTCAGTATCTGTTGTGTGGAGCAGAACAGACACTCTCCTTTACTGATGTGTGGCAAGTGTGTGTGTAGAGTGTGCTGGAGCTCTTTGTGTAATGCTATGTGTGTCACAAATACATGACCACTTCCCCAACAGAATGACTGGACTCTCCTCCACAGTGCTGCATTAGGTGGGAGCGTGGGGCTGATCGAGTGGTTGATGGCAAACCACAAATTTGCAATGGAGGTAAAAACAAAGGTATTGCTAAGCCACACATGTTGTACTGAAGTTCATGGATCCTATACCCTTTAGAAGAGCTAACTCTGTACAGTGTAGCAATGTTACTATAAACTACCGTATGTATGAACTGCTTCTGCATGTGATGAATCCTTTTGTGTGCATGTGTGCATGCCTGTGTGTGTTACATCATGAGGGGATGTTGTAAAATGTGGATCACGTAGATCACGGATCAGGAGGCGGATTGCAAGGAGGTTGTTGCATGATGCTGGTGCTATGTTCTGCAATTATTTAACATTCCACCCTATTATACAGGGGATGATTAATTTCTTGATTCAGTAGATAAATCGGTCTAAGCCAGCTATTGGTATTGTATGTATTGCTCTCTGTGGTCATTGACATAACCCCTTGAAAGGTGCTGGCTGAGAAAATTGATTAGCAGCTAGACGGAATATATGTATTTGTGGACAGCACCTCGTAATTGGCACACAATGGACATGACACTCCCATTTTGTGGGCATGTGTTCTCACATTAGTCAGTGCACTGCATACCCAATAATACACCAACACTGATTGTATTGTTGGCTGCGTACTGTATTGCCCATGTCCCACCCAATCCTCAGAATGGTCTTACCCCACTGATGTTGGCAGCTCGAAGGGGTCACCTTCCAGTGGCCAGACTCCTGGTGGAGACATACCATTGTGATGTGAATGAGGAGGATGGCCAAGTGAGTTGATGGGAGCTAATGGGAGGAGTGAGTGAGCACTCAACTTGTGTTAGGTCCCACATGTGACCAAGTGACACAGGAAGCTGGAACACAAGATGCACATTACTTGAGTTTCATTGCAGTTTGTGATTTGTGTTTACTTCTCAAAATATCACTTATAAGTGTGTGTATGTGTGAGAGTTGCCAGTGGCAATTGCGCCTTAGCTGAAGATGTCATAAATGGACAATGGATGCTGAAAATTTTCAAGTGTGAATTTGTTAAAAGCTGCATCAAATGAAAGTGTCGGACATTTTTAAACCCATTGCACAACAAGAATGCATTCCAAGTTGGGTAGTACTCCTCATACAAGGTTCAAACAACAGAGTTGAACCTTGCTGAGGTATTGACCAGGTACTGGTCTTCCTATATATAAGCGAAGCTACTGACGCCCAAGCCAGCTGAGAAGCCCTCACTTCATTCAGTAGTATATTGTATGCCTTTACATATTGCACAGTTGATATGTATGTAACTGTCAATGTCAAAGTTGTCCATGGATTTGTGTTACCCAAATGACTCGCAGAATGGGCATCATTACTGTACGTGAAGTGTTGAGTGGGTGTTGTATTTATCTGTTTTTTAATGTGCATGTAGTATTGCTCATTAGAACATCCATGCATGTACAAGTAAACAGTGAAGGTTATATTTTAATATAATGATGACCAATAATGAGAAGAAGTTTTATTTATCAGTGCTAGCGTCTCTACTACTGGCCACAAACATTGCCATACCCATGGTTGTTTATCAGCGCACATGTGTAATCATGGCTTGTCATGGGTTTAGTGGCACACTGGTGCCTTTGATCCACCCCACACCCTGTCACACACACCAATGTGGTAGTGAGCAATGTGATGTGATGTGGAGGATGAGTGAATGGTGAGAGTGGGTATTGGAGGAGGCAGCATGTGAATTCCTGTATCACTGTGTGAATACCATTTGATTGTTCTCTCCTGTAGTCACGGACACCAGTGATGTATGCTGCATGGAAAAACCACCTCCCTGTACTGAAGATGTTGGTGGAACGTGGGGGAAATGTGTTTCACAAGAGACCAGTGAGTCACACTCGTCAGTGTGTACCCACAACCTAATACAACATTCCACTTCTGATGTTAACCATGTACACAGGATTCATCAACTGCCCTTCACTTTGCTGCCTATGGTGGGTCTCTTGAGTGTGTGGAGTACCTGTTGCTCCTCTTTGGAGAGAGGATGTTTGAGGTAGATGAGCGTGGTAGGACATGCCTTCATTATGCAGTTTTAGGTGCTAGCCTCCCAAAGTTGAGGTACCTCGTGGACCAGTGTGGATTTGACCTCAGCTTGAGAACTGCAGTGAGTGGTACATGACTGTGTGATTTGTTCATGAGACATGTCTTAACAGGTACACATGCACTTGAGTGCTAAGCACATGCACACACACACACGCACACACACGCACGCACACACACATGGCACTAAATGGCACTGTGTGATCTGCTCATTATGATGTTGTGTGTTTGATGTACAGTATACACATATACCCACACACATCGTACATGTATCACACACACACACGTATCACACAAACCTGCCACACACTATAACAGTAAACAGTGTACTGTAGCTATTGCACACACACACACACACACACACACACACATGCAGCCCAACAGCACACCACCACCAACATTCAGTTCATTTACATTCAGTTCATTTGTACAAGTTGTTGGCTGTGTACTGTATTGACCATGTCCCACCCAATCCTCAGGATGATCTTACCCCACTGATGTTGGCAGCTGTATTGGGTCATCTTCCAGTGGCCAAACTCCTGGTGGAGACTTACCACTGTAATGTGAATGAGGAGGATGGTGAAGTGAGTTGATGGGAGTTAAATGGGAGGAGTGAGTGAGCACTCAACTTGTGTTAGTTCCCACATGTGACCAAGTGACACAGGAAGCTGGAACACAAGATGCATAATATGTAATCAAGATCAAATGATGTCAGACCCATGACAATTGTTATTATCACTGAAGTTCTGTTGTTTACAAGTACTTCACATGCAGTGCCTTGCAGTATATTACGTATGTACATGAGGGTGATTTGAGATTTGTGTTTACTGTACAAAACTCCCACTAGTAAGTGAAGGCATGTGCAATTTGTGAGAATTAATCCTCATGTTGTGAGTTTACTATTGTGCATGTCTCTTAACGTGAATATAGTGTGATATATAGGTATGTGTTAAGTGTTGAGTGGGTGTTTAATTTCATCAATGCTCTACTACTGGCCACAAACAGTGCCATGCCCAGTGTTTGTTTAGTAGCACACTGGTGCCTTTGATTCACCCTACACGACCTTTGAACTCAAGATGGCGGATCGCGCGAAACTGAGGTTGACGATGACTGTGATCTTTGTGATCCTGAGGTGGATCCTATCCTTTGAAACGATTCTGGATCCTAGGACTCATCCATTGGACCCCGAATGTATCCTGTTTGCCTCCAATTTCAAGCCGACAGGTCTAGAATCCTTCGCTATCTCCTGGCGTGAAAGAGAACTCCCGCGTGAGGTGAGACAACTCGCTAAAGGCGCTAGGTCACCTATGCAGTCAATCCTGTTAATGCTAGCAGGCGACATTGAGTGCAATCCAGGACCAGCCAAACCGAACTACAAATTTCACTGTGTTGAGTGCATGAAGCCAGTCAGATCAAACCAGCGTGGAATCGAATGTTCGCGCTGCCTCAAGTGGACCCACCTGAAATGCTCCGCATCCACCGCTATTGACTATGCATCACTGGATGGTCAGGAGTGGTTCTGCTCGTCCTGTATCTCCACTGAGCTACCCTTTTATGACTCTGACATTGATTATCTCAACACAGGAACAGGTACGTCTGACCAGGGGGGGGAGTCATTCCCTTTCTCTGAGAGTGAGCCACAACAACAACCCTCATTCCCATCCAATGGATATGCTTTCTGTCATCTTAATGTCCAGTCTTTGACATCCAAACTGAATGAGATCTCAGACTTTCTCAGCAGAAGTGAATGCTCGGTTATCCTTGGCATCAGTGAAACTTGGCTGGACAGCTCTGTGACCGATGCTGCCGTAACAGTGGAGAATTTCAAGCTATATCGAAAGGATAGGAGATATGGTAGGGGTGGAGGCATCCTGGTTCAAGTCCCTGTCTCCATTCGAAGCCACAGGAGGGAAGATCTGGAGCGTGACCACATTGAAGCTGTATGGCTGGAGCTACGCATCGAGAAGTCTACCATTTTGCTTTGCCACATCTATCGCCCCCCCCAACTCTGCTAAATGCATTTTAGAAGACCTGTCTGATGTGCTTGAACAAGCCGCAAGTGAACGAAAGGAACTGATGATAATGGGGGACCTAAATTGCAACATCCTGGCACCAAATGCAACCACGAAGCACCTCACTGCGATTATGGAGGAACACCAACTCTCTCAGCTCATCTCCGAGCCTACCAGGGTGACTAATCAGTCACAGACTCTCATCGACCTCTGTTTTGTTTCTGCTCCCATGTGCTACACTTCTGGAGTCACCCCACTAGCAGGTAGTGACCATATGCTAATTTATGCATCTAGATCAGCGAGAACTAGAAGACCTACACAGCCTGTTAAGGAGATTCGGTCTTTTAAGAAGTGCAATGTGGACACCTTGCTAACTGATCTGCAGGAGGCCCCCTGGGGAGTCATGGATGTTTTCGATTCTATGGATGACAAATGGGATTATTGGAAGACTCTCTTCATGAAGATTGTAAACAAACATGCCCCTATGATCAGGATAAGGCCAAGAAAGCACAGCCACCAGTGGATCTCTGCTGACATCCGTATGATGATGAAGTCTCGGAACTACTATCGCAATAAGTATAGGAAGACACGGGATGAACAGGACTGGGAGACCTATCGTAGATTGAGGAATGCAGTGAAAATGAACCTGAGGGAGTCCAAGAATGATCATTTTGAGAGAGTCTGTAAAAACACGTCCAGGCAACCTAAGAAACTATGGGATGAGCTGAACAGAGCCCTAGGTCGTAAAGTGAAGAGTGGCATAACCCAGCTAGAGACCAGCTCTGGTATTCTCACATCAATCAGGGAGATCGCGAACCAGCTCAACTCCTATTTCACCAATTCAGCTAAACAACCTGCCCATCATTGTACACCACCTGCATTGCACCAGGCCAAGTCAGAATTCACTTTCCACCCTCTTGAAGAGGATGACATCCTGGCTGCTTTAAAAGGGTTGAATGTGCATAAATCAACTGGAGTGGATGGAGTATCAGCTCGTCTCCTACGCATGGTTGCTGAAGCCATTGCACCGAGCATGGCTAAGATGTTTAACCAGAGCCTGGCTGGTGGTGAAATCCCAGAAGAGTGGAAGAGGGCAAATGTCACACCAGTCCCCAAGTGTACAGTAGCATGTCAGCCATCTGACTTCAGACCCATCTCTGTTCTCCCAGTCATAGCCAAAGTCTTTGAGTCTCTTGTTCACAAGCAGCTCTACACCTACCTGACAGAGAACTCCTTGCTCCATCCCAGTCAATCAGGCTTTCGTCCCGCCCATTGCACCCAGGACTTGCTACTCAAGACTGTTGATGATTGGAGAGCATCGCTTGACCGTGGAGAATGTGTCGGAACTGCAATGATTGACCTGAGCAAGGCCTTTGATTCTATCGATCACAACCTACTCCTTGACAAACTTTCAGCCTATGGCATTTTGAACGGAGAGCACCAATGGTTCTCAAACTATCTCTCAGGCAGGCAGCAGAGAGTCATGGTAAATGGAGCTTACTCTGATTGGGCCCCAGTCTCAAGAGGGGTACTACAAGGTTCCATTCTTGGCCCACTGCTATTCTTGGTATTCATGAATGATTTACCTACTGTAGTCACCAGCTGTACCATCAACCTATATGCCGATGATACTACCATCTATTATGCAAACCAGGATCCTGATTGTGTGACACATGCCATTAATGATGATCTCCAGCTCATTGCCACCTGGATTGTGTCTAACAAACTAACAATGAATGTAAGCAAGACCCAAATGATGGTACTAAGCAGGCGGGCCGCCAGGTCACGGGCTGAACAGATCAAGGTCCAAGTCAATGGGACAACCATCTCTTGGCAGGAATCTGTCAAGTATCTGGGAGTAACTATTGATCACGACCTGAGTTGGAAGTCCCATGTAGGAGCAGTGCGGAGAAGGATGCTAGCTGCAATTGCTAGCATAAGACAAGTCAGTGCTTACCTCCCCCTCTCGACCAAACGGATGCTGTACAACGCACTAGTCCTGCCGTATGCGGACTACTGCCAGGTGATCTGGCACCCCTGCAGTTCCAACCTCGCCCAAAGTGTGGAGAGAGTACAGAATTATGGAATGAGAGTGGTACTGAACAAGCCTCCACGAACACCAAGTGCCCCCCTCAGAGACGAACTTGGGTGGACCACCCTCCACAGGAGGCGACACAATGCAACACTCTGCCAGGTCCACCGGTGTGTCCTCAAGCAGGCTCCCAGTTATCTATCAGGAAAGTTCGTCAAGAACTCGTGTACTTACTCATCCACCAGAGGAGCCGACAAACTCCACCTTCCGCAACCTCGCACAGAAATGTACAGACAATCGTTCGAATTCCAAGGTGCCTTACAGTACAATCAACTACCGCAAAGTATTAGACAATTATCAAGTGTGAAATCCTTTAAGCATGCAATTTTGAATCTGTAACTCAACTCTATAGCTATGTCTTACTTATCTGGACCCTGAAATTCATTGTTTATTTATCTATTATTTATTAGCTATTTAATTGCCTATGTGTGTATATATACCTATGCTTGTATCTGTACTGTTCAGGACCTGCATGAAAACCCACTCTTGTGGATGCAGCACTCCTGTTTGAAATAATTCATCTATCTATCTATCTATCTATCTACACCCTGTCACACACACACCAATGTGGTAGTGAACAATGTGATGTGATGTGGAGGGTGAGTGAATGGTGAGAGTGGGCATTGGAGGAGGCAGCATGTGAATTCCTGTATCACTGTGTGAATACCATTTGATTGTTCTCTCCTGTAGTCATGCACACCAGTGATATGTGCTGCATTGAAAAACAATCTCCCTGTACTGAAGATGTTGGTGGAACGTGGAGGAGATGTGTTTCACAAAGCACAAGTGAGTCACACTCGTCAGTGCGTACCCACAACCTAATACAACATTCCACTCATGATACTAACCATGTACACAGGATTCATGTACTGCCCTTCACCTTGCTGCCTATGGTGGATCCCTTGAGTGTGTGGAGTACCTGTTGCCCCTGTTTGGAGAGAGGATGTTTGAGGTGGATGAGTATGGTGCGACATGCCTTCACTGTGCAGTTGAAAGTTGTAGCCTCCCAGTGATGAGGTACCTCGTGGACCAGTGTGGATTTGACCTCAGCTTGAGGACTGCAGTGAGTGGTACATGACTGTGTGATTTGTTCATGAGACATGTCTTAACAGGTACACATGCACTTGAGTGCTAAGCACATGCACACACACACACACACACACACACACACACACACACACACACACACACACACACACACACACACACACACACACACACACACACACACACACACACACACACACACACACACACACACACACACACACACACCTCCTTGGTTCGCCTTGTCCCTAAAGGATGTAGGGCAAGTCCCAGGCCAAAGGCCTTGGGTCCTGTTTCAGAAGCCAGTCCATTCGAAAGGGTGGGTTGGCTAGACCCTTCGCTGGACACACTGGGCTGGGTGGCTGCTGGGCGCCGTGGCTATTCGTAGCCGTTGTTGGTTGCCCGTGGACACCATGGCTGCTAAGGACCGTCGCTGGTAGACCGTTACACAGCTGACCCAAACGAGGGCCCAGTGAGTGCGGTGGATAGTTGGTCCTGGCGGTAGGAAGCCACGTTACGCTGGTCGCTAGAAGGCTAGTCCTCGAACTTGAGACGTGCTGGAATGGGACTCGCAGATGAGGAACAGCAACGCTGGCACTCCAGGTACCTTATACGCCAGCTGTTCCTTCCATCAAGATGAGATGGTGCCACTTCAACGCAAAAGTCCAGGTTTGATGTCTTCCCTAGCGACCTCGTGGCGTACCACCAGCCATTTTGGTGACGTCACACACACACACACACACACACACACACACACACACACACACACACACAGACAGACACACACACACACACACACACACACCTTCCTTCCTTCTTTCCAACTGCCGCTGATGCGGTTACGTGACCCCCAGTAATGGGGGGGGGAGCAAGTTATTGTCAAAATTTCATTGAACATTCTGGTACTCAGTTGATATCTTGTCTGCATCTGTGGACAGCAAGTCCACCTTTGCTTCGATACCATTTGTGGCATGTCTGACACTGCACTGCTCCAAGCTGTTCACTCACAGGTTTCAATCTCTCTGATTTGCATTTGTGCCTTTTCTTGTCCCCTTCTCGTCTAAAACTTCTATTGCATTCTTGACATACAACATGGGATGATGTGCTTAGCTGCTCTCCTTCCTGTCTAGTCCTTCTCTCCTCCAAGGCTGACATGTACGTGGCACGCCAACCCTCTCTGGATGTCCTGGCTAGTGTGTACCATTTAGCCTCTGGGACACTGATCTCCTGCAGATCAGCTTTGATGACGTCTCTCCACCTCTTTCTTGGACCTCCTCTTGGGCGAGGTTCGGGTAGCCAACCAAAGAGACATTTCTTTGGCAGCCGGTGCTCTTGCATTCGTGCAAGATGACCTAGCCACTCTAAACGGCGCGCTGTCACCTTCTGAGTGACTGAAGCTGTGTCTCCCCAGCGTTGTCTGATCTCTAGTGATGTAATGCACTGTTCCCATTGCTGGCTGTTGGATATGCCTAGGATGGCTTTCAGGCATCTGTGATGGAAAGATTCCAGTTTTCGCCTTTGATTGCATAGGAGGGTCCAGCATTCGGATCCATACAGTAGTATGGACAAGACACATGCTTGATAGATCTTCCGTTTGGTTTGTACCAGTAAGTCCTTATCAGAAAAGACAGGTTTGTGTAGAGTTCCAAAAGCTTTGGAAGCCTGTGCGATTCTTCTGTCAATGTCTCTGCCCACTCTACCAGATGCCTCAACCACTGATCCAAGGTAGGGGAACTCACATACTGATTCTACTATGTTGGAATCATCAATGTACAAGGGGGCTCTGTCTGCATCTGTAACCTCACTGCCAGTCACCATGACTTTCGTCTTGGGGATACTGACAGTGAGTCCAAAGTCACTGGCCACCTGTACGTACTCCAGTAGCGATCTTTCAGCTCCAGCTCTGGTGGTGGCCAGGAGCGCAGCATCATCAGCAAACTGGCACTCTGTAGCCGTTGTCTGACTTGCATTTCGGGTGTACCTTCTGAACAGCTTCCCATCATCTTTGTGTCTGAGGTAAACCCCAACACCATCTGTGTCCTCCAGTCTCGCTGTCCATCTTTCCACCACTGCACATGAGTACAAATTGAACAGTGCAGGTGCCATGCAACAACCCTGCTTAATCCATTGTCTACTTCAATCTCCTCTAGCAGTGTGTCATCTAAGTGAATCTGGGCTTTCATGTCTTGATGGAAGGACCTAATGATGTCAATAAGTTGGTCTGGGACTCCTATCTTCCTCAAAGCCACCCACAGTGCTTCCCGTGGCACAGAGTCATATGCCTTCCTGAGATCAATGAAGACAAGAAAAGCCTTGGCCTTGTGCTCCCAGGACTTCTCCACCACCTGTCTAACTGTGAAGATCATGTCCGAGCAACCACGTCCACTTCGGAAACCACACTGTGACTCAGGTAGCACCTCTTCAGCAAGATCTTGTAGCCTACCCTGTACTACTCTCGCAACCACCTTTCCCACAACATCTAGCAAAGCAATGCCCCGCCAGTTGTCGCATTTGGTGATGTCTCCTTTCTTGGGGATGGGCACGAGGATGGCATCTGTCCACTCCTTGGGTACTTGTCTCTCCTTCCATGCTTGATGTACTAAGCTGAGAAGTAGTTCAAGGAAGTCACTGTCACTACAGGCAGCCTTCACCATTTCTGGCAGGATGCCAGAACTACCTCCAGCCTTTCCAGTCTTCAACTTGCCAACTGCCTTGATCAACTCTTCCATTGTTGGTAGGTCTGCCATTTGTGATTTGATTGGCCTTTGTCTAATCCTTGCTAGTTCTACCTCATTGAACTGACTTGGGATATTAAGTACATTTGAGAAGTGCCTTCTCCACCGTTGATGTTGCGTGTCAGTTGTAGTGCATGGATTGCCATTCTCATCTCTAATAGTTGCTGACCTGGTAGGAACAAGCCCATGTCGTCCTCTTTGCATGTCTCTGATACACTGCCAGACCTTCTTTCCACCAAAATGCTCTTTTTGCGCCTCCTCAGCCTTGCTCTGAAACCAAGCATTCTTTGCTGTCCTTGTTGCCTTGCGAGCAAGTCTGCGTGCTTCAGCAAAACTTCGCCGGTCTGTTTCACTTCTGCTGCTCAAGTACTTGGCATAAAGCTGGTTCCTCTTATGGAATAGGGGTTCCAAGGTTTCAATGTTCTCTCTGAACCAATCAGGATGTCTGCGCCGCTCCTTTCCAAGAACCTCTTTGGCTGCCTCTGTCAATGCTGATCGTAATGTACACCACTTTTCCTCAATTGAGCTATTCGCGTTCCATGTCTCTTTTGCCTTTACACTCACTGTTTGCCGAAACAACACTCTCACCGTGCTCTCACTGCCACCACTTTGTAACTTTGCCACATCATACTTCACAGGTCTCTGCTCCCTCTTCCCTGTGTGAAACCACTTGCTGGTCATCGCCACCTTGATGCGCAACAGTTGATGGTCTGTGTGGCATTCTGCTCCTCTCCTGACTGCTGCATCCAAGCACCTCCTCCTGTCCTTCTGCCTCATCACTGCAAAGTCTATGCAGTGCCATCTTTTGGATTTTGGATGCTGCCATGTCTGCATGTGTATGTGCTTCTTTGCAAACTGGGTGTTGCATATGGTTGCTTCATTGAGTAGCAAAAAGTTTAGGAATTCTTTCCCTGCCTCATTCATTTCACCAAGCCCAAATGGGCCCCTCACATCGCCCCACAAATCTCTGTCCCCGCTCCTAGATCCGACACGGGCATTAAAGTCTCCCAGCACGACGTATGACTCTTCTGGTGGTATCTCATCCAAAGCATTCTGGAGGTCATCAAAAAAGGCTTCCTTTACATCTCTGCTTGCTGCAAATGTTGGTGCATAACATGAAAGCACATGTAAGCGATCGGAACTTTTCTTTCCAGTAGCAAGGGTGACCTTGATTAGCCTTGATCCCCAGGTCTTCCACCGCTCTCCTCCCTTCTTCCATGTGGTTATAGCTGGGCCACTCAATACAACTGCAACACCTTCTCCTCTCTGCTTGCTATGACCTGGCTGTGGGGTGGGTCTATCAGCTGTTATTACTACACTCTTCCCCACACAGTACACAGCTTGCCCAAACCATTTCGTTTCTTGAAGTGCAGCAACTGGGATCTTGTACCTGTTTAGTTCTCTAACCACTAGATCGATTCGTCGGTCCTCAGTTACCTGGCGACAGTCCAGACCCTGGCGTGCAGTCTCCACAGAGCCCTCGCTGTCCAGTAACGATCGTACGTTCCACGTACCAAAGTACCAAAATGGCCGTCTTCGTCTCACTCCTCTACGTGCAGAATGAAGTCTCGCCCGGGAGACCTGCAAGTTCTCCGCGGGTGAACACACGAGGGATGAACCGAGTGGCGACATCGAACGTCGCCCTCGTCTGTGGTCTGCAGGAGGCCGTTGGGGACGATACTTCCCTCTTCCGCCCATCAGCCGTTGGGGAGACGCGTCCCTCTTCCGCCTGTCGGGGTCCTGCCAGCTCCGAGTCAGGCCTTAGGGTCGCCTGACAGACCCATGTGGTGTGGTGGTGGGCTCCCCTGGTCGAGGACGCGTCTCCCCCTACGTGTGTCTGCAATCGAGACGTTGGCAGACGAGATACGCCCCTCGTACTCGAAGCGACTTCCGCCATCTCGCTCATCAGTCGTCTCGTGTGGACCGAGATCCACAACCCGCTCCGTCAGCGCACTGACCGGACTCCCTCCCAGCGATTCGGGAAAGAACTGGCAACAACATGCTAACAGACTGACCTGCTGTCTTGGACTGACCTTCTGACGGCCGCCATTTTGAGGCACGCAACACACACACACACACACACACACACACACACACACACACACACACACACACACACACACACACACACACACACAAAGACGACAGTGTCATGGAGGTGGTCTGGCTTGAGATTAGTGTTGCCAAATATGGCAATGCTTCATGTGTGAACATATACCATTACATGTCTGCACTGTTCCTCAGTCCTACTCTGAGATAATCATCTCACTACTGTTCACTCACACTTGCTGAGTACCAAGGACAGACTGTGTCCCACTCATGGGTGCACTTAACTTTTATTGTGCAGCTTTATGTTCTACTGCAGGTGTTGTCTATGCTTCCCTCTTGTCCAACAACACTACCCACTAACTTGTACAGTGCAGAATGTTTCTGTGTCCCACTTGTGATGTAAAATTGCTCAGTACTTCACTCATACTTCTACACACAACTTATCCTGAATGTCTACCAAATGTATCCTCAAATGTGTTCGGTGTAGTTTGTGTTCCTGCACAAAGGTAATGTCATGTCTACCAACCTTCCTTCAGAGTGGCCGTGACTGCTTCCTGTTGGCTTGTATGGTGGGCCATGAAGAGATTGTCCATGAACTGCTCACAAAAGACAAAATAGACTGGAATGTGGTGGACAATGTGAGGAATTAACCAGTTTACTGTCTCTTTTTTCATGTTATCATATGCGTAGTTTGTGTTCCACACTTGCAGGATGGTCGTGGTGCTGTACACCTGGCATGTGGAGGTGGTAATGCCCTAGTTGTGAAGGTACTGGTGGAGGAGTGTGGGATGTCACCAGATGTCAGGGACAATGTGAGCATCTTGACATGTAGTACATGAGCATACACCTTACACTTGTCCCCTTTGACATGAATGCACAACCTGAGTCAGCTAAGCCCGCTTTAGCCCGATTTTAGCTGTTTCTGTTCACATGACCACAATTACTAGTACACATTGCTTAAGTGGCGTTTGAACTTGGCTGCTTGATATACATCCTGTTTGTCTTTCATCAGAGGAGCGCAGCAGGTAGGCACACATGAATGGTGGAGGATATGGCAGAGAGAGCACGTGTATGTCACTTCTTTCGATGCTACTTTTAGTCCTGGAGAAACCCTGCCTGTCTTGTTTGATCACAATCTCCCTGATTGCCTGAAATTTCCAAACTACCTTATGCACACTTTGCCAGCTAAGCTGAAATCATGCGTGCATCCAATTTATCTGCATTTATGATACTAGGCTCCTCTTTTGCAAATTCCTAGCTTACAGGTGGTATAATACATATATGTGCATCACTTGTTGTGTAGGCTGGAAGGACTCCTATACAGCTTGCACCAGACAGTGCTTGTGCTGACCTTCTCGAAGCTCTTCATCTGAAAGTGGACAGCAGTGCTCCCCAATGTATGACATCTCACAACTAGCTCCTTACTATTGCACGCCCACTCAGTTAATGGGTTAACTTCAGTCAACCTGTAACATGTTTGCACATGCTCCATGTTCACTCTCCTCCTTCATATCTCCTCCATCCTCTAGCTGTCCAAAGTCCTATCCACTCCTACATAGTCCATGAGTCTGTCCTGGAGGATATCTGCTGGATTCCATCGGGGATAGAGTCCCTATTGATCACACCATTTGGGGGAGTGTTCCCCCTGCAGCCTGAGGGTGGAGAGGAGGAAGGGGATGAAGATGTGATCCAGCTCCATGTACCTCAGGGGGCAGTGAGAGCAGATGGAGAGGGAGTGTTGGAGGTACACTACGCAGTTATTCCTGATGGTCCATTCAGGACACCAGAGGGCTACAAGCTCTGCAGTATGGCAGTCTACCTCTACTACGACCCAGCCCAGACCACCAAGCCCTTCTACCTCCTCCTCCCCCACTGGTCTGGTGCCCTAGACCACCCTACATTTGTCACCTCTCCCCACACTCTCCCAGAAGGGGAGCCGTGCTACCCCTTTCGTTTGTTAGAGGGAGGAGAGTTCGGAGAAACGTATGGGCTCCTGGAGGTGGATGGTCACTCCTCCCTGTTTGGAGCAGCCTATCGTCTGAAAGACACCAGTAGGTACCGTGCATCGCAGTGGGAGAGGAAAGAGGGCAACATCTTGTACTCTAAGGTGGCAATCACCTTTGACTCCAATGTCTGGATCAGGGTGAGTGTGTGCTGGGTCTTGCTGCCTTAGCCCTTTGACATCATCTAGTTATTCCATGGTTTAGATTCTGAAGACCCACTGGAGAGAGTGGAAAAAGCAACGCACTGCTCCATTTCAATTGAAAGAAGACTGTGTTGAAAGCAGTCTGACTGAGGACAGTGGGAGAGGGTGGAGTGCTTCAGTTGTTGGCATGAACCGGGTGAGTAGGTGATTACTTTGTTTGTGTAGTGTTCCATATTTACTTGTGGATTGGTTTATTATTACATGTTGTTGCATAGTCTCTTCTATTACTTTTGCTTGGTGAAGGTGGGCCCCAAAGACCTTGAATATAAGAAACGCTATGACAGAGATGAGACAGAGCTGCAATTTGCTGTGGAAGGGCACATGTACCCTCCGGCCATTTCTCTTGAGGTACCCAAACACATGCGATCACACAAGCGCATTCTCCTTCATATCCATGGTGGCATGGGAGGAGCTATGCACTTCCCAGTTGACTTCTCTGAGGAGAAGGAAGGTATGTCTTGACTGTAGTGTGTACTTGTACTTAATTGTGTACATTCATGTGCTGGCAATGATTCAGGCAAATTTGTACCATTCAGCAACTACGTACGTAGCTACATAGATATGTGGTGTACCATATGTAGTTGGGTCACGTCTACAGCATTGCTGTCTTTCCACGCACCTGTATGTATGTTCTTACTCTACTGTAGCCCCCTCTGTTGTGGCTACTCGTGCACCTTCAGAGGAAGGTTCTTCAGAAATGTCAGTTTCCCCGACACGTCAGGCTCCTGCTACTGGAAGTAAGTATGCGTGTGTGTGCGTGCATGCGTGCATGCACGTATGCAAGCTGTGCACCATTGCTAATTCTAGAAACATGACATGTGTAGTGACATTCCTTTGAATGTCTTCTTGGAAGGTGCACCTGTAGCATAGTCAAGTACAATCACCATGACTCTGTTACTTACACTTGAGCATCGCATTCAATGGTACACATCGCAGACTTGTATGCTGAGTGTATATCTTATAATTTGGTATGTAGGGCTAATGTCATCAGTTACCATTCCAACTTCACTCGTCTGTTGTATGCAGGTGAGAGGGAGGTTGTCCAGAGCATGTCGGAGGTAGCTCTCATTGACAGGGATTCTGTCCTCTCACAGCCAGTACACTGTGAGTGAACATGTGTACTTGTGTTGAGTTCAGTGAAGCACTACAAAGACAACCTCACTGTTGTGTGCCAGTTGCTGTGCTCAGATTACAGGGTTTGCTCAATAGTGCCACCTTTTGTCTCCTTTGCAGCTTGTGATAGATATGCTGTGCTCTTCAGAAAGTATGTCAGCCGAAAGGGTGTTGGTAAAGGCAGGGCCATCTTGGAGTGGGTGGGGCTTGACCCAGTGGCAATTGAACAGTGCTATGGAAGCCTTGGCCTGGACGAGGAAGAGGTCATTCAGAAAGGGCTGCACAAGTGGAGGGAGACTCGTGGTGATTGCACCTGGAAAGTCCTCCTCGATGCGATGCAGTTTGCGGGTATCGCCCAACAACACTGCACAGAGCTTGTGGAAGAGCTCCATCAAATGATGCAAGGTGAGGTTACCTTTCCTTTGAAGTACTCTTGTACACAATGCCAGTTGTAGCCTCGTGTGTTTATTACGTACTGTAGGTGTGACATGTATCCCACCTCTACACCTGTGTGATTGGTTATATTACGTAGGTAACAAGTGACCAACCCACCAAACAACAGTCGGGCGTTTGTTTCAAAGAGTAACACGTGTACAGGACATTACTGAAATGCACAATCTGTGTGTATTGTGTGACACATGTGCCCAGCACACATTTTATATTTGTATTGCAATACAGTAACACTTGCCATATTTCCTGTTTAAACTGTTTGTATTACTAACTTCAAATGCCCAATGTGTTTACATTGTACAGTGTATTTGGCAGCATGTGCCACATCATTATACATGATGTATCTTTTAACATTGCAACCAGTACCAGTGCATGGTCAGTCATGAAGTTCATGTGATGTGGCCGGTGTTTGTAGTTGAAATTTCGGGCAGTGTTTACACTTTGCAAACTGACAACGACCAATGTATAGAGGTACAGATTTGCAGGTGTGTAGCTGATATTGTTATAACATTGGCCTTAATTCACTTTTGACCGTGTGCATTTCTTGCCACTGTCTATACAATTAATGTTTGCCCCCTAGGTAGCTGTAATGTCCTGCTCACCAGTGTTATTAATTACGCTTCACTGGAGTGCTTTACACCCACATCTACAGCCTCACCTGGGGGAGGTCCCTTCTTCACATGACTGTTGTTGTTATTGCTGTTGCTGTTCCAACACATGGTGCCACTCAGTGCTACAGACCGTACTGCCCCCTCTACATTCAACTACACAGACAGAACAATGGTATATAAGCTCCCCATGCCAACTATAGCGTCACACACTATATACTTAGTCTAACATAATATTATTGTTTGCTTAACTGGGTGTATATACGTAGCTACAAAGGCTACACTGCTTCTTTACAACACAGGTACACATTATACACAATGTACCTGTATGTAATGTGTATGACTACAATAAAGGGCAGACATACTGACATGTACTCTGCTCCACTGTCAAGAAGGCAGTGTTTGATGGGGTATGCCTACAGAAGACACTTCACTCCACTCTTTGCAGGCTCAAACTCATCACATGACCCATGGACAGCCTTCTTCTGTGCACTTGCCGCGTAACTTCCCCTGCCTTTCCTTCCCCATTTTGGGCCTGGTTTGGGTCACTACAAAAGAACGCCAGTTAGAGAGTATCAAGGGCATGACGTAAAGGGAACAGTCACCAGGTCCCCTCCTATTTCCATGCATACTACACAGCCACAAGATGCGCTCCCTGAGGGTTTGAATAACTGGCCATGATCCGTAGTGTGGTGTACCTGTATTGTGTCCCCATAGTCAGCGACTTCCTCCATTCCATACACACGTATCCCTACAAGCTTAAGGATGGGGAAGGACAGGCAAGGAAAGTGGCGGGGGAGGTGCACTGCAATTGATTGCATCTGTAGTATTTACACGAAAGAAGACCTAGCGGATAAGCTGCATTGTGACTACTGTGATCATCCCCCGGAGTGCACACCCTTCTTGGAAAGTGCACAGAATGCGACAAGTGTGATGGCTATCAAGTGGATGAAGAAGAACCAGATGGACTGGGTGTATGTAGTCACTGTGGCTGCTCCCCAGAGAACATGGTTAGTAGTTATACTACAGCTTGACTTCTTTATAATGTTATTGCTATATTGTATTTATTTTTGTGTAGTGCATTATATTATGTATGTGAGTTGTTGGCCATGGGGCTATTCAGGTTCAGTTAAGCGAGTGGGGTCTCCTTATCAAAGTCGCTACCCTACCTTTATAATGTTATTGCTATAATTTTTTGTGTAGTGCATTATATTATGTATGTGAGTTGTTGGGACTATTCAGGTTCAGTTAGGCGAGTGGAGTCTCTATTTGAAGTCGCTACCCTAGACTGCAATTATGATAGATGTTTTGGCTTAACTGCATGCAGAGGTAAAGAAGACATCAGCAGTATTGCAATCAGGCAATGTGCCATCAAGTACAGGCACTCCAGCCAACACACCTTCCACTGCACCAGCCATTCCACCAGCACACTCACTAGCCACTGGACCAACCCATCCAACAGCACTTGCTAGTCAATATGGCTACTTGTGCAAGTTTCCTGGCTGCCAGAAACCATGCTTTGTGGAGGGACAGAAAGTACATGATTTCTGTGGACATACACACGCTTCTGCATACGCTTCTGACATACACATGCTTTCGCATACTCTGCAAGTGAGATTGCATAACTGCGTAGCATGTACCATGCACACGTATAATGTCATGTATGTATAATGGATACATATAGTTTTGGTGTTTTATGTGCTTGCAATGCAGTGTACCCTGGTGGGCCTGGTGAATATGGCAGACCTGTCAGCACCCGACCATGCATGCCACAACCCACACCAAGACCAACATTGGAAACAATGCACTACTCCAATCCTTTACCATCATCTGGTACCATGCAGCCTCCAGGTCAGCCGCTTCTGGCTGGCCCCAGTGCTACACACTTCCAAACACAAGTGGGAGAACAGGCCCCTCTTGCACTAGGGGACATCTCTAGGATGAGTCATGTACTGACGTGCAGTGTGTACATGCGCATATACATATGCTTAGCCAACCTTACCTTCATGTGTAGCTATACCTCTCTCTGCACAGCCAAAGTGTAGGAACCCCCAGTGCCAGAGACCATATATATGTTATGTTGAAGGCAGCAAGGTGTTTGATTACTGTGGCAAGAGCTGCCAAAACTCACATGCAAGCTAATCAAATGTATTCCTTCTAGTACTTTTGGCATATAGTATATGAGAGTTATATGTGTGCTTTAGGTAACACCCAATACATACCATGTACACACACACACACTTTTGTGAGTTTTGAAGGAATCTGAGCAATGCTGAAGTGTAAAGCATTAATCACTGTGATGAACTTTGTTAATTGATACTGGGATGCACACTGCAGACAGTTTAACATTCTAATGAACTGACAGTGACCTTGGCACCACCCTTTAAGCACCCTATGGTGGCCACTCCACATGTAATTCTTGTGATTGGGACATACTACAGACAGATATAATGCATTGGGATGTTCTGCATTGATGGGTGTCCTCAGCTATAGCGTTGCTTTAATAACATTACTTATACCAGCAAGTATATATACACGTACAAGTACCATCCATAACGCGCGAGACTAACTCCAGGCCTATGCTGCATGCACCTCGGCGGGCCCATGCACGTGTCACGTGATAACAATTCGGTTACCACGCCCCTGTGGACGCCCCATGCATTTTCGGATGTCTGCCGCTATCTTCACTTGATTCGGTCTAGCTGCAATGCCTCTTTCTTCGCTGCTCGCCCGTCTCGGGAGCCTTCATCCGCTGGACATCATCGGAGATCGCATCAAAGGAGCGAAGAGTCGCTTGGGAGTTGGGTTGTCCAGCGGACGTAGCCGTCAACAGGTCAAGGAAATTGCAGGCGACATTCTCGTTTCCCAAAACGAAGACTTGGAACGTGTGGCAGGGAAAGATTATAGGCTTGTCATTGGCTTCGAAGAACTGTGAGTGTATTTCTGCTCACTTTAGGATCAGTGGGTTTAGGGATCAATCTAGTTTCATCCTTTGCTGGCTGCCAATTCTTCACGTATCCCATCTCTATAGAATTCTGAACCGCAGTGGGATCTTTGATGCTCGGCCATGGCCAGATCCAACCAATGAGGTATAGCTACGCGTGTAGATTGTACGTTTGTAGACTCTTGGGCATTTGCAGGAGAAGCATTTAGTGTAATCTTAGGGCTCATAGCACTCATAGCAGTACAGGTCAACATAATTTTTGTAGCAAAAATCAGTTAGCCATTATCTAGCACTTGAGCCTTAACACATGCAGATATGGCAGGCCAAGCCATGCAGTTTAGTTCAGACTGCTGCAGGTTTCATGTGTTTGTTAAAATGAAGCCTTTCAACCTTGTTTACATCTCTTTCCTCACTTGTCCTTCTCTTTATCATCAACTGTCATTGAGAAGCTGCATAGCAAAGTCTTGGATTGACCCTATCCTATGCAGTATCCAGACTCCAGTGATAGTAGATCAATAGCTATTTGGACAATTCCAACCCTGCATGGATTATTAACATTTGTATGTCTGTTTGCCCACCCACGTGTCCATGGTCTAAAGTTTTCTTCACTCTTTCATTGCGGAGCCACAATAGGGCACCAAACTATCTGATATTATACACACCACATAGTACATGTAAGTGCTCACTCTGGCTGCTTTCTCCTTCCAGTTTTGGTATTTCTTCGCATAGGACTAGCAGCTAAACATTCAGGATTATAGAAATCTAATTGGAGTTGTCCTCAGGAATGGGAATACCCATCAAGCATCTTCTTCAAATACTTTTAATGTCCACTTCACGCCCTTTTGTAGTCTTGGCTGTACAGCTGAATAACCTTGAGCTCTCATTCCTTAATTACTTTCTTGAATCTACTTCAAAGAAATATGCAAAACATTTGTCTGTCCATGCATGCAGCTGGAGTGTTCACTATTGAAGGCAGCCACTGAAGGTAGGTGGGAGGTTATCCAGCAGGCCTTCCACACACCCAGCCAGGAGAAAGTGGTCCAGAGAGTGAGAAACAAGGTGATTTAGGCAGTAGGTCTTGTACCATTATACAAGCAGTGTGTTTATTGTTGAACTACTTGTGTGTTATGAACTACATTGCTGTCCTATTGTTCTATCTAATGCAGTTTGACTGGACTCTATTGCACTTTGCTGCCCATCATGGCCACCTAGATGTAGTCAAGACGCTTGTGACTGTGTGCAAATTTCACCCCGACCTCCAGACCAAGGTACAGGTGGACTGTTTATGTGTCTTTTAGAGGATGCATGTACTGCAGATTGATGTTCAGTGGCAGCACGTACACAGAACAGCATTGAATTCTGCATGAACCTTGGTGTTCCCTACAACTATATTCACTCACTTGACTTTACATGTTGTCCTCCCCACCGGTTAGCACCAGTGGACTCCTGTTTTCCTGGCTGCTTGGTCTGGGCATGCCAATGTTGTCAAGCACCTTGTGAAGGAGCAGTGCAGTGTGGCAGTCATGGATGTGGTAAGACATAGGAATACAATGGATTGCCTCATGACTATCATGTACTTTTGCTTCTATACTGTTTCTGTCCCTGCTCCACTGGCCACTGGCCTGATTGTAGGATGGTCGCTCCCTTCTCTATGCAAGTGCAAGGAGTGGAGACACTGAACTGGTCAAGTGGTTTGTCAAAGAGTATGACCCGCCACCAACACTTACAAAGGTTGGCTGCAGCTTTTCTTAGTTGAGTTTCCACTTATACTGTAGTTTTCCCTGTCATTGAATGAAATGTGTAAAGATGTCACCTTCCTCTCCTCCTGGTGCAACTCACTGGTCTATTGAAGTATAGACTTCTAGAACTGCCCGTGTTGTGTCACTGTGCTTGTCTCTTTGGTGCTATAAGTATACCTCTTTCCCACAGGATGGAGGTAGTCTGCTCATTCCAGCCGCCCAGTCGGGCAATTTAGCACTGTTTGATTGGATGGTGGAGAAGTTCAAACTGTCCCCTCACTACTGGAGTGAGGTAGGCTATCAGTAGTCTCACCTGTGTGTTACAGTATGTGTATTGTGTTTCAACACATTGGAGTGATGTAAACAGCATGAGATTGAGTGCCTTCACATCTGCATGTGTGTAGTGCATTTCCTGTTCTTCTCTGATGCACATATTCTGCTATTAGAATGGTGAAGATCACCCACTACTCAGTGCAGCTGAGTATGGACACTTTGAACTTACCCAACACCTCATCCACAAGTACAAGTGTGATGTGTACTGCAAAGACAAGGTGTGTTTATTTGTTGTTGTACACAGTGTAAATACGTAGGCAATGCATATGTACGTTTTTTGTGAAGCACATGTACTGTATGTCAGTATCTGTTGTGTGGAGCAGAACAGACACTCTCCTCTACCGACGTGTGGCGAGTGTGTGTGTAGAGTGTGCTGTAGCTCCTTGTGTGATGATATGTATGTCACAGATACATGTCCACTTCCCAACAGAATGAGGGGACTCTCCTCCACAGTGCTGCGTTAGGTGGGAGTGTGGGGCTAATCGAGTGGTTGATTGCAAACCACAAATTTGCAGTGGAAGCAAAAACAAAGGTATTGCTATGCCCACACATGTCACACTGAAGTTCATGGACCCTACATCCTTTAGAACAGCTAACTCTGTACAGTGTAGTGATTGTACTATGTATAAACTACTGCTTCTGCATGTAATATATCCTTTTGTATGTGCATATGTGTATCTGTGTGTGTGATGTCGTGAGGGGATGTTGTAAAACATGGATCACATGAATTATGGATCGGGGAGCGGATCAGGCATCACTAGGTTGTCACATGATGCCAGTGACATATTCTACAATTATTAAAAACAGTCCTACTAGTGGATGCGCAATTTCTTGGTCCAGTAGATGAATCAGTCTAAGCCAACTAACATTTGAAAGCACATTAAGTGCCAACAGCATTCCCTGAAAATCGTAGGTATTGCTCTCCATGGTTGTCAGCGCGACCCCTTGAAAGACACCGGCCGAGAAAATTGATTAGCAGCTAGAAAGAATGTACACATATTAATGGACAGCAGCTTGTAATTTGTACACGATGGACAGATACTCTAGTTACTACTATGATACAGAGATTCACTCACTATCTTTGTACTGGCAGCGATTCAAGATCCCACGTCATACAATAGAGGAAAGCAAGCGTCTTAAAACTGCACCAGGTGTATTACTGGCCACTGTGAATGCACGGATTGTATGCTCTCACCAGAGGCAGGAAGTGCAAGCAGCGGTGTAGCTGACATATGATATAGGCAGAGGTGTAGCTGTCATCTCAGCCATCACCTAAGTCCTCACAGTCGAGGTGCACAGCCCTCAAAAGTGCATTTTCAGGCAGAAAGTTGGCAACTTGAATGTCTTTATGTCATTTTGTTACACATGACTTGCCATACGATTCTTGGGCATATGTTGGGTGAACCTACTCTGCACAAGCCAGCTGAGAAGCCCTCACTTCATTCAGTATATCGTATGCCTTTACATTTTGATTTCAAGCCCAGTTGATATATACGTACATAACATTCAATCATTATGTCAAAGTCGTCAATGGGTTTGTGTTACCCAAGTGCCTCGCAGAATGGGTGTCATTAATGTGCGGTGTTTGATGGGTGCTTTATTTTAGCAGTGTTAGTATCTGTACTACTGACCAACAAACAATGCCATACGCCATGGTGTGTCTAGTGGCACACTGGGGCCCTTGTTACAGTTGCAGACTATGTCGCTGACATCATGTCTCAGTGACAGCCTTGTGCCTGCCTGCGATCCGCTCCCTGATCCATGTGATCCATGTTTTACAACATCCCCATCATGAGTGACAGAGCTAAAAGGCCCAGTCCTCAATGTAGTCTATCTGAGGTCCCATTTTGTGGACATGTGTGCTCACATCAGTCAGTGCACTGCATTACCCAATAACAACACACCAACTTTAATTGTGTTGTACAAGTTGTTGGCTGTGTACTGTTTTGACCATGTCCCACCCAATCCTCAGGATGGTCTTACCCCACTGATGTTCGCAGCTGTAGGTGGTCACTTTCCAGTGGCCAGACTCCTGGTGGAGACATACCACTGTGATGTGAATGAAGAGGATGGTGAAGTGAGTGAATGGGAGTTAATGGAAGGTGTGAGTGAGCACTGAACTTGTGTTAGTTCCCACATGTGACCAAGTGACAGAGGAATTTGGAACACAAGATCCACATTTCTTATGTTTGATTGTGATTTGTGTTTACTTAAAGAGATTCTAATTATTAAGTTGCAACAAAGCATAGTGTGCTTTGACACTGAAGATCAAACAAAGTATATACCCGTATACTGTACAGCAAATGTGACAAGTGTTAACTCCAACAAGCATTGACCACGAACTCAGACAGCATCTTATATGTTCAATGTAAGACTGCACGAAGTCCTGTGTGTGTACTCCCTGAGAGGCCATGATTACATTAGTCTGTAAAGATGTGTACATATATGGTGGGAATTAATGGCAGGGTTTATAGATTTGTCATTTAGGCAGTTTCAGAAATATACATACCAAATTTAATTTCCTGCCACGACATGAAACCAGAACCAGTCTCCTTGTTGGTATCATTGCCATATTCTGTAAAGTCATTAGTATTTAGAGCTTGGAATTGCCATTCAAGCCAGCCCGTTTGTAGCAATTACGCCGAAGTGTTTGCCCACCAATATTTCTTGCTATGTATACAGTGTTGGGTCTATGTTAGTCACATGTGGCCAGCCCCTTCCATGCCTTTCATTTATTTGCATAATACCCATGGAAAGGGCCTGGGAGTTTCTCCAGTTGTCTTGTAAAGTATTACGCAATAGCAAAGGTGATGTATAGGGGCTGGCTATGTGAGAGTACAGCAATGTCTACTACTCACATACCACTGGTATCTTTGGTTCACCCCACATCCTGTAACACACACCAATGTGGTAGTGGAACAATGTGATGTGATGTGGAGGGTGAGTGAATGGTGAGAGTGAGTATTGGAGGAGGTAGTATGTGAATTCCTGTATCACTGTGTGAATACCATTTGATTGTTCTCTCCTGTAGTCATGGACACCAATGATGTTTGCTGCACAGTATGACCACCTCCCTGTACTGAAGATGTTGGTGGAACATGGGGGAGATGTATTTCACAAGGGACCAGTGAGTCACACTTGTCAGTGTGTACCCACAACCTATTGCAACACTCCACTCATGATATACTAACTATGTACACAGGGTTCATCCACTGCCCTTCACCAAGCTGCTTCTGGTGGATCCCTAGAGTGTGTGGAGTACCTGTTGCCCCTCTTTGGAGAGAGGATGTTTGACATGGATGAAAATGGTGCAACATGCCTTCACTATGCAGTTTTAGGTGGTAGCCTCCCAGTGATGAGGTACCTCGTGGACCAGTGTGGATTTGACCTCAGCTTGAGGATTGCAGTGAGTTGTGGAGTGGTACATGACATTGTGTGATTTGTTCATTTAAGACCTATTTTATGTACAGTATGGTTATCCATGATTCAGAGGAACTGCTACACATGCACCTCAATACACACTACACACATGATCACACATACACCCACACATGTCGTACATGTATCACACACATACACACGTATTACACAAACTTGCCACACTACAACAGTAAACAATGTACTGTATCCATTGTACGCACACACACATGCAGCCCAACAGCACACCACCATGGCTACCAACATTTAGTTCATTTACATTCAGTCCATTTATATATGTTGTTGGTTGTGTACTTTATTGACCATGTCCCACCCAATCCTCAGGGTAGCCGTACCCCACTGATGTTGGCAGCTCGAGAGGGTCACCTTCCAGTGGCCAGACTCCTGGTGGAGATATACCACTGTGATGTGAATGAGGAGGATGGTAAAGTGAGTGGATGGGAGTTAATAGTTCCCACATGTGACCAAGTGACACAGGAAGCTGGAACACAAGATGCATAATATGTAATCAAGATCAAATGATGTCAGACCCATGACGAAGTGTTATTATCACTGAAGTACTGTTGTTTACAAGTGCTTCACATGCAGTGCCTTGCAGTATATTATGTATGTACATGAGGGTTATTTGAGATTGTGTTTACTGTACAAAACTCCCACTAGTAAGTGAATGCATGCGGAATGTGTGAGAATTATTCCTCATATTGTGAGTTTGCTGTAGTGCACGTCTTTTAATGTATATATTGTGTCCTATGTGAAGTTTTAGGTGGGTGTGTTATTACCCCACGCGTGATAGTGTGAGGGGTGTAAGTGATTGCTTCAGTCTGCCTGTCTGTCTGTCTGTCAGAATTTTGAAATTTGCCGCTTGTGCGGTCAATCTAGAATGCTATATGACCCCACGCCTGAGACAATAATGGCAGATTGTCATTTGGTCCTGTCTGTGGACCTGGATTACATCGATGCAGATGATTTGCCGAGATATTCTCCTCTTTACTGGTATTTGCTGGGGTCCGCCATTTTGTTTGCGTACTGTGAAGATACGGACTGTGAGCTGAGGCTACATAGGACGGCTGCGGATGGTTGCCAGCAGTGAAGACCCTAAAAGCTTTCCTATGCATTTGCTGTGTAGTTAGTCCTTTCTTTGAAACGTTCCTTGCTTGTCTCCTAACCCTTTTCTTGCTTGTCTGCGCCAAGTCTTCTTCCCTTCCTAGTAATTGACTCGCTCCGTTCAGAACTGGTCCTGGATGCAATCATAGCCCAGGACATTTCTAATGACACTCCTAAACACCAGTCACCAGTTTGTGTGTGTGTGTGTATGTGTGTGTGTGTCCGTGTGCGTGTGCGGCTGTGTGACTGGATGTGTATGTGTGAAGAGGACTGTGTACTATGTGCACTGTAGTTACCTCATGCGTGATGGCGCAAGGGGGTTAAGTGCTTGCTTCAGTCTGTCTGTCTGTCTGTCTGTCAGAATTTTTGACATTTGCTGCTCACATGGGCAATGCAGAACGCTATATAACCCTACGCCTGAGACAATAACGACAGATCGTCGTTTGGTCCTGTTTGTGGACCTGGATTCCATTGATGCGGATCATTTGCTGAGATATTCTCCTCTTCGTAGTGGTATTTGCTGGGGTCCGCCAGTTTGTTTGTGTACTATAAAGATATGGACCTTGTGCTGAGCATACAGGCTACATACAAAGGATGTCAGCAGTGTGAGGAATAAGACAGATGGTGTGCTAAGGATACGAGCATGTAAGGCTAAATTGTTGTTGCCAGAGCCCGAGACTAAGTTGTTTTAGGTGGCTCAAAGCTATGTTCTGCGTGTCGGTGCAAGTTGATTTATCCATTCTTGCTTGTGCCTTGATAATATATCCATTCCTTCTGTGAAGCAAATAGCAGTTGTTTTAGACACAGCTGACTCAACTGTCATGTACAAATACATGTATATTGTTCTCTGCATTTGTCTGCATACAATCAATCAATCAATCAATCATTATTAAAGTGCACCATGCCCATGTGCCTTCGATCCACACCACACCCTGTCACACACACCAATGTGGTAGTGAACAATGTGATGTGATGTGGAGGAAGAGTGAATGGTGAGAGTGGGTATAGGAGGCAGCATATGAATTCCTGTATCACTGTGTGAATACCATTTGATTGTTCTCTCTTGTAGTCACGGACACCAGTGATGTTTGCTGCATGGTATGACCACCTCCCTGTACTGAAGATGTTGGTGGAACATGGGGGAGTTGTGTTTCACAGAGGACCAGTGAGTTACACTTGTCAGTGTGTACCCACAACCTAATGCAACATTCCACTCATGATACTAACCATGTACACAGCATTCATCCACTGCCCTTCATCAAGCTGCCTATGGTGGATCCCTTGAGTGTGTGGAGTACCTGCTGACCCTCTTTGAGGAGGAAAGGTTTGAAATGGACGAGCATGGTCAGACATGTCTTCACTATGCAGTGTTAGGTGGTAGTCTCCCAGTGATGAGGTACCTCGTGGACCAGTGTGGATTTGACCTCAGCTTGAGAATTGCAGTGAGTTGTGGAGTGGTACATGACAGTGTGTGATGGAGGGAGGGACAGAGAGAAGGAGGGAATATACGTAGTGCAAGACCGTAATTGGCCCTAATGCTTATAAGGGAAATTTACTGTACATCCCAAATCTGCCTTCAGTATGTGAAATATGGCTGGGAATGCAAGACCTGCTAGATTAGACCAACAGAATTGTCTGATTTTGGTCACAAGCTTGCATAGAAACCATGTGTGTTCAGCTGAAGGTGCCCCTATATTGTGTTCACTTTTAGGTATTCGTATGGCTTCATGTTCATATAATACCGTGTACTTGGAAATATTCGTGAGACAAAATTCTGCGAATGACGTCACCTTCGCGAATATATAATTTGTGAACATTTCCCATTTGTTCATATCTTGTACATGATACTGTAAAAGCTTGCCTGTGCTACACATCAACACGGCACTGCACAGCACGCACCCTTAGCTACCTCATACCGCATTTGGGAGACGCTTAGCTACCTCATATGGTGTCCTACGATTTCGCCGCTCTTCATCACACCCATAGCAAAAGGGTCCTCTCTGCTATGCGTCTCCCTGCTGTATAATAATGTTTTTCCCTCCGTTGCAAATTAATACAAATGCATTGGCTATATAACTAATATAAATAGTTAGGTTCCCATTCACAAGAATAACAACTCAAAATTTAGTTCAGCTGGCAATTCGCGAAAATTTTGTCTCGCGAAAATTTTCAAGTACACGGCATATATATTTCTATCATTGCAAATGACAGCACTAATATTGTTTTTTTACATAGCTTTAAACTGTTTCCAATGGCATTTTGCCGTCTTTGAATTGAACGAAGTGTTGTCATGAACATGTGTTCATAGAGTGATACTAATAAAACGTCTATTCTGTGAGATACAGCTCATATCATCACTGACGGACATTGTAAAATGGCCATGCGCTCGACGCTCTCTGTTCGCTAGGCTCAAAATCATCTTTCTTTATATTTCACCGTGTATCCAAAGAATGCAAAGTGTTTCTAGAACATGTTTAAGTAATAGTATTGTAGTAAGAAGCTTACCAAACTGTTCTCCTGCGAGCTACAGCCCCAAATACAACAGAAGGCTAATGACCCATTGGCTTATAATGGCAGACCAGCGAATCATGGCATATATAGCTAGCCATGATTTGCTCATAGGGCCATCATAGGGTAGCCTTTCAGCCAGCACACTCCTCCAGGCACAAAGTAACAATTACATTCTCACTCAGAATGTTATATAGATCAAACGGCAGTTAGCAAACATTTGACAGTTTGGTAGGGGTGCTTTCACTGGATGATTGGCTGCTCTGGAGACATGCAAACCCAACAGTCTAGTGTATCTTGATGTATCTTTCAGGCCAACAATAATGCTGTACCCCGGGCCGGGACCCCAACTATCTGATTTACTGAACATACATGAGGAAATTGCTAGCAAGTAGTTCGAGTTCAGGGGTGCCCCGGCGCCCCATGAGTTTTTTTAACTCGAAATACTCACATAGGGGAGTGTTCATGTGTTGCACAATGGCAAATATGGCTGCTGCCCTTGTATGTAACACGTAATTCACCAGGCCCATAGGCAGGGGGGTTTAGGGGATTCAAAAGATCTTCCCACTTGCCTAGGAGGTCCGCCTGAGAAGCAATTCAGAATCTGACTTGTACTACTATACAGTATTCTATAACGAACAATGCCACTCAAAACCTTGTTAAGCTTTATATGACCAGCTGCTTAGCAAGCACAAGCTAGACATTCTTCTTGTGGACACCGGCCAGAATGGTACCACATGTTAATCTATAATTATGATGAGTTCCACTTTGAGAGCAGAAGGCCCCCCAGGTCTCGGAGCTGGCTACAGGACTGTTCATTCCACGTTTTCGATCAATACTCATTATATGACTGTGCAGCTTGTGTTTCTACTAGGGTAATGTCATGTCTTCCAGTCTTCTTTCAGAGTGGCCAGGACTGCTTCCTGTTGGGTTGTGAGGTTGGCTATAAAGAGATTGTCCATGAACTGCTCATGAAAGACAAAGTAGACCAGAATGTGGTGGATGAAGTGAGAAATTAACCAATTCACTGTCTCTTAATCCACTGTGTCATAGTTTGTGTCCCACACTTGCAGGATGGTTGTGGTGCTGTACACCTGGCATGTAAAGGTGGTCATGTCCAACTTGTGAAGACACTGGTGGAGGAGTTTGGGATGTCACCAGATGTCAGAGACAATGTGAGCATCTTGACAGTGCATGAGCTAAATCTAAATGGTTCCTTCATCTATGCAAATTCTTTGCTGCACTGTACATAGCAGGAGGTACATGTGCATCCACTTATCACTGTAGGATGGAAGGACTCCTATTCAGCTTGCACCAGAAGGTGCTCATGCTGACCTCCTCAAAGCTCTCAATCTGAAAGTGGACAGCGGTGCTCCTCAATGTATGTCATCTCACAACTAGCTCCTTACCACTGCACACCCACTGCATATATGTACTCTTCGCCTACATAAGTACTCCGCTCCAACTTCTCTATCCTACCCCATATCCCCTCCCTATACTAGCCCATGAATCAGCACTACTTGATGTCTGCTGGATTCCTTCAGGGATTGAGTCCTTTCATGTCACGCCAGATGGAGGGGTGTTCCCTCTGCAATCTGAGAGTAGCATTAATGAAGGGGATGAAGACATGATTCAGCTCCATGTGCCACAAGGGGCAGTGAGAGCAGAAGTAAAGGGAACTTTGCAGGTCCGCTATGCTGTGATTCCTGATGGCCCATTCAGGACACCAGAGGGCTACAAGCTCTGCAGTATGACAGTCTACCTCTACTACGACCCAGCCCAGACTACCAAGCCCTTCCACCTCCTCCTCCCCCACTGGTCTGGTGCACCAGACCACCCCACTTTTGTCACCTCCCCTCACACTCTCCCAGAAGGGGAGCCGTGCTACCCCTTTCGTTTGTTGATGGGTGGAGGGTTTGGAGAAGGGTATGGGCTCCTGGAGGTGAATGGTCACTCCTCCCTGTTTGGAGCAGCCTACCGTCTGGAGGACACCAGTAGGTACCTTGCATCGCAATGGAAGAGGGAAGAGGGCAACATCTTGTACTCTAAGGTGGCAATCACCTTTGACTCCAATGTGTGGATCAGGGTGAGTGTGTGCTGGGTCTTGCTGCCTTAGCCCTTTGACATCATCTGGTTATTCCATGATTTAGATTCTGAAGAAGCACTGGAGTGAGTGGAAAAAGCAACGCACTGCTCCATTCCATATGAAAGAAGACTGTGTTGAAAGCAGTCTGACTGAGTACAGTGGGAGAGGGTGGAGTGCTTCAGTTGTTGGCATGAGCCAGGTATGTAGGTGATTTCTGTGTTTTGTGTAGTATTCCATATTTGCTTGTGGATTGGATTATTATTACATGTTGTAGCATAGTCTCTTCTATCACTTTTTGCTTGGTGAAGGTGGGCCCCAAAGACATTGAATACAAGAAACGCTATGACAGAAATGAGACAGAGCTGAGATTTGCTGTGGAGGAGCACATGTACCCTCCGGCCATTTCTCTTGAGGTTGTGCGGAGTGAAGTGCCGAAACATATGCGATCACACAAGCGCATTCTCCTTCATATCCATGGTGCCATGGGAGGAGCTATGCACTTCCCAATTGACTTCTTTGGGGAGAAGGAAGGTATGTCTTGACTGTAGTGTGTACTTGTACATGTGGACATTATGTGTTGGCAATGATTTAGGCAAATTTTACCATTTAACAGCTACTTACATAGCCACATAGATATGTGGTGTACCATTTGGGTCACATTTACAGCATTACTGTCCTTCCATACACCTGTATGTCTGTCCTTACTCTACTGTAGCCCCCTCTGTTGTGGCTACTCGTGCACCTTCAGAGGAAGTTTCTTCAGAAATTTCAGTTTCTTCGACACTTCAGGCTCCTGCTACTAGAGGTAAGTGTGTCTGTGTGTGTGTGTGTGTGTGTGTGTGTGTGTGTGTGTGTGTGTGTGTGCACGCGCGCGCATGTGTGTGTGCATGCAACTCCCCCCCTTGGGGGTCTTGTGACCGTTGAGTGACAGCAAAAAGACAGACAGACAGACAGACAGCGTGTGTGTGCATGTATGCAAGTTGCTAATCCTAGAAAGTGTGACATGGTAGTCTTATCACATCTTACCATTTGGTATGTAGGGCTAATGTCATCAGTTACCATTCTAACTTTGCTTGTCTATTGTGTGCAGGTGAGAGGGAGGTTGTCCAGAGCATGTCTGAGGTAACTCTCATTGACAGAGATCCTTTATCACAGCCAGTGCACTGTGAGTGGACATGTGTGCTCGTGTCGAGTTCAGTGAAGCACTACAAAGACAACCTCACTGT
Organism: Ianthella basta; assembly: GCA_964019415.1. Taxonomy (NCBI): domain Eukaryota; kingdom Metazoa; phylum Porifera; class Demospongiae; order Verongiida; family Ianthellidae; genus Ianthella; species Ianthella basta. Next base: position 4,250,358 of record OZ025876.1, read on the forward strand.
TGTGTGCCAGTTGCTTTGCTCAGATTACAGGGTTTGCTCAATAGTGCCACCTTTTGTCTCCTTTGCAGCTTGTGAGAGATATACTGTGCTCTTCAGAAAGTATGTCAGCAGACAAGGTGCTGGCAAGGGTAAAGCGATCCTTGAGTGGGTGGGGCTTTCCCCACAGGAGACTAAGTTGTGTTATCAAAGCAACCCTAGTAACGAGGAGGAAGCAATTCAAGATGGTCTGATCAAGTGGTGGGAGACTCATGGTGATCGTTGCACATGGCAGGTTCTCCTTGATGCAATGAAGTTTGCGGGCATCGCCCAGCAACACTGCACAGAGCTTGTGGAAGAGCTCCATCAAAGGATGCAAGGTGAGGTTACCTTTCCTTTGAAGTGCTCTTGTACACAGTGTCAGTTGTAGCCTCGTGTGTGTATTGTGTACTGTAGGTGTGACATGTGTCCCACCTCTGCACCTGTGTGATTGGTCTTATTACGCAGGTAACAAGTGACCAACCCACCAAACAACAGTCGCGTGTTTGTTTCAAAGAGTAACACTTGTACAGGACATTACTGAATTAGGTAACAAGGTAGGTAACAAGTGACCAACCCACCAAACAGCAGTCGTGTGTTTGTACAGAACATTACTGAATTACACAATCTGTGTGTATTGTGGGACACATGTGCGCAGCACACATTTTATATATGTAATGCAATACATTAACACTTGCCATGTTTCCTGTTTAAACTGTTTGTATTACTACATTCTATTGCCCAATGTGTTTACATTGTACAGTGTATTTGGCAGCATGTGCCACATCATTATACATGATGTATCTTTTAACATTGCAACAAGCACCAGTGCATGGTCAGTAGTCATGAAATCCATGTGATGTGGCTGCATGTTTGTAGTCAAAGTCCCGGGCTGTCAAATGACATAACATTATAAATCACTACATACACGTGTACATGCTGCAGCTACATACATATGCCATGAGTAGGGATTAAGCAATCATTCCCTTGATTGAGTTTGTATGCATGATAGATGCATTAATACAGTGCAAGTTACAATATACACCACTAATCTAAAGTAAATAATATAAATAAATAAACAAATAAATAAATAACTCCATGTGCTAGGTTAGGCTTTGAAGTATGGGCAATTTTAAAACTTTTAAATGAGACGGAATTTTTAATTAGGTCTTCGTTCTTCTACAAGCAGCCCGCAAAATGCTAATATAAATGCACATAGGAGAACACTTAATGTATGGTGCATTTATATTGATGCATAGTGGTAACTTGTAAATTAATGCTACTCGGCTCGTTGAAACATGAAACTTGATGGACACGTCCAGTACCAGTTCATGGTCAGTAGTCATGAAGTGCATGTGATGTGGCTGGATGTTTGCAGTCAAAGATTAGCTTGCATGTGGAACTCACATGCAAGCTAATCAAATGTATTCCTTCAAGTACCTTTGGCATATAGTATGTGAGAGTTATATGTGTGCTCTAGTTAACACCCAATACATACCATGTACACACACACACACTTTTGTGAGTTTTGAAGGAATCTGAGCAATGCTGAAGTGTAAAACATCAATCACTGTGATGAACTTTGTTAATTGATACTGGGATGAACACTGCAGACAGTTTAACGTTAACATTCAAATGGACTGACAGTGACCTTGGCACCACCCTTTAAGCACCCTATGGTGGCCACTCCACATGTAATTCTTGTGATTGGGACATACTACAGACAGATATAATGCATTGGGATGTTCTGCATTGATGTGTGTCCTCAGCATTAGCTGTGATTTACTTTACATTACTTATACCAGCAAATATTTATACTCATACAATATATACGTATGCTACAAGGACCATTCAGAATTCAACTTATGCACTGAGGGAATGTGTGTACAAGACAGACATGCTGAATGTGTAGCTATATCTTCAATGTGTTAACTTCCTGCCCAGATTGCACACTGACTGGTTCAAATACAGATGAGTAAACAGTCATGTGTGTAGCTATGTGTTCCAAGTCTGTGCTCTGCTATACAGAATATGACTATATTAGCTATAACAGTTGAGAAGGGCCACAGGGCTTGTTTTAGTGGGCCGCTACAATTAGCTATAGCTTAGTATGATCTGACTGAAGCCTTGGTCCATGCTGACATATGCATGCACCAAATAATTATTGTTTCCCTTTGGTCATCAAACAATATGTAAACCATGCACATGCAGCTGCTTCACCCTTAGCTACTGCATGGAGACGTTTTTGGTGTGCTGGTGTACTGATGGATCGTGTTGGATGTCAGTCATCACAAGTTATACACACAAGAGATAGAGGCAGACAATAAAAAGGTAACACTTGCAATACTGTAGCTAGCGTGAGGTTGTTTGCAATTGGTGGACCACAGAAGTGCTCCAGTAAATTTAATAATATTGCTGGTCATATTCTTATACATCACTGGCTATATTGCAGTACTGAATTCACAAAGGATAGTACAGCATGCATGCATGCACACTCCAGGGTTGGCGGGGCCTGCATATCACGTGATATTAATTCGATGAGTATAGTTAGACCTAACTCAAGTCCAATGGATTTGCGGGAGTCTACTTTTACCTTCGCTTGATTCCGTCTAGCTGCAATGCCTCTTTCTTCGCTGCTCGCCCGTCTCGGGAGTCTTCATCCGCTGGAAATCATCGGAGATCGCATCAAAGGAGCGAAGAGTCGCTTGGGAGTCGGGTTGTCCAGCGGATTTAGCCGGGACCAGTTTAAGGAAATAGCAGGCGGCATTCTCGTTCCCCAAAACGAAGACTTGGAACGTGTGGCAGGGAAAGATTACAAGCTTGTCATTGATTTCAATGAACTGTGAGTGTATTTCTACTCACTTTATGATCAGTGGACTTAGTGATCAATCTAGTTTCTTCCTTTGCTGACTGCCAATTCCTCACGTATCCCATCTCTATAGAGTTCTGAACCGCAGAGGGATCTTTGATGCCCGCCCCTGGCCAGATCCAATCAACGAGGTGTAGCTACGTGTGTCGACTCTTGGACAGTTGCATGAGATGCTTATCATAGCACTCGTAGCTAGCTACAGGTCAACGTGTTTTGCATGGTAGTATACCAATCAGTTAGCTACGTGTCTAGCACTTGAGCAAATTTTCATCGTGTACCTTAGCTTTAACACAGATAGCAGGCCAAGCCATGCAGTCTAGTTCAGACTGTTACAGGTTTCATGTGTTTGAAATGAAGCCTTTCAACCTTGTTTACAGCTCTATCCTCACTTGTCCTTGTCTTTATCATCAACTGTCATTTATAGAAGCTGTGTAGCAAAGTCTTAGACTGACCCTATCCTATTCAGTATCCAGACTTGAGACATAATATGATCGATAGCTATTTGGACACTTCAAACACTGCATGGACTATTAATGTCTGTATATCTGTTTGTCCACCCACTTTGTCCATCCATGTATGCAGCTGGAGTGTTCACTGTTGAAGGCAGCCACCGAAGGGAGGTGGGAGGTTATCCAGCAGGCCTTCCACACACCCATCCAGGAGGAAGTGATTCAGAGAGTGAGAAACAAGGTGATTTAGGGAGAAGGACCTGTACCATGCTTTTCTATTCCTTACCGTTACACAAACAGTGTGTTATGAATATTAATTTTAGCTACATTTGTTGTCTTATTGTTCTATCTAATGCAGTTTGACTGGACTCTATTGCACTTTGCTGCCTATCACGGCCATCTTGATTTAGTCAAGAAGCTTGTGACTGTGTGCAAATTTGCCCCAGACGCAAAGACCAAGGTACAGGTGGACTGTTTGCATGTCTGTTAGAGGACACATCTATACCACAGATGTTCAGTGGCAGCATGCACATGCAGCATCATGGAATTCTCCATTGTGTGTTCCCTACAGCTATATTCACTCACTTGACATTGCATGTTGTCCTCCCCACCTGTTAGCACCAGTGGACTCCTGTCTTCCTGGCTGCCTGGTCTGGGCATGCCAATGTTGTCAAGCACCTTGTGAAGGAGCAGTGCAGTGTGGCAGTCATGGATGTGGTAAGACTTAGGAAGACAAAGGATCGTCTCATGAGTATTATGTACTTCTCCTTTTATACTATTTCTGTCCCTTCTCCACTGGTCACTGCCCTGATTGTAGGATGGTCGCTCCCTTCTCTATGCATGTGTACGAAGTGGAGACATTGAACTGGTCAAGTGGTTCATCAAGGAGTACAACCCGCCACCAACACTCACAAAGGTTGGCTGCAGTTTGCTAAATTGTTTCCACATACTGTAGTCCTACTTGTCAATGATTGAAATGTGTAAATATGTCACCTTTCTCTTCATTCAAGGCGCAAGTCACTGGTCTATTGAGTTGTCAACTTCTAGAACTGCCCGTGTTGTGTCACTGTGCTTGTCTCTTTGTTGCTATAAGTATACCTCTTTCCCACAGGATGGAGGTAGTCTGCTCATTCCTGCTGCCCAGTCGGGCAATTTAGCACTTTTTGATTGGATGGTGGACAGATTTATACTGTCCCCCCACCAGTGGAGCGAGGTGGGCTATCAGTAGTCTCACCTGTGTGCTCCACTATGTGTATTGTGTTTCACCACATTGGAGTGATGTAAACAGCATGAGATTGAGTCATGCACATCTGTGTGTGTGTAGTCCATCTCCTGTTCTTCTTGATGTATTCTGTTATTAGAATGGTTTTGAGCACCCACTACTCAGTGCAGCTGAGTATGGCCACTTTGAACTAACCCAGCACCTCATCCACAAGTACAAGTGTGATGTGTACTGCAAAGACAAGGTGCATGTGTTTGTCTGTTGTTGTACACAGTGTAAATAGGCGCTGCATGTGTATGTGTTTGTGTGTAGCACATGTACTGTATGTCAATATCTGTTGTGTAGAGCAGAACAGACATTCTCCTCTGGTGATGTGTGGCAAATGTGTGTGTATAGAGTGTGCTCCTTGTGTGATGGTATGTGTGTCACAGATACATGTCCACTTCTCTTACAGTATGAGTGGACTCTCCTCCACGGTGCTGCAGTAGGTGGGAGCGTGGGCCTACTTGAGTGGTTGATGGCAAACCACAAATTTGCAGTGGAAGCATAAACAAAGGTATTGGTATGCCCACACATGTTACACTGAAGTTCATGGAGCCTACACCCTTTAGAAGAGCTAACTCTGTACAGTGTAGTGATTGTACTATGTATAAACTACTACTTCTGAATGTGGTGAATCCCTTTGTATGTGTGTGCACGTGCCTGTGTGTGTGTGATATCAAGATGGGATGTTGTAAAACGTGTATCACACAGATCATGGATCAGGGAGCGGATCGTGAGGAGTCATGAGGTTGTCACATCATGTCGGTGACATATTCTGCAATTATTAAACAGTCCTACTAGCGGATGCCCAATCTCTTGGTCCAGTAGATGAATCGGTCTAAGCTGATTATCATTTGAAAGCACATTGAGTGACAACAGTATTCCCTGAAAATCATAGGTATTGCTCTACGTGGTCATTGGCGTGACCCCTTAACAGGCACCAGCCGAGAAAATTGATTAGCAGCTAGAAGGAATGTATGTATTAATGAACAGCAGCTTGTAATCTGTACATGATGGCCAGATACTTGAGTTACCTCTATGACACAGAGGTTCACTCACCCTCTTTATACTGACATATGATAGAGGGAAGCAAGCATCTTTAAACTGCATCAGGTGTATTACTGGCCACTGTGAATGCACAGATTGTATGCTCTCACTAGAAGCAGGAAGTGCAAGCAGCGGCATAGCCGACATATAGTATGATATAGGCATGTGGTGTAGCTGACATAACTGCCGTCACCTACAGTAAGTCCTCACGATTGAGGTGCATTTTCAGGCAGAAAGTTGGCAACTTGAATGTCTTTACGTCATTTTGTTACACACGGCTTGCCATACAATTCTTGGGCATACGTGTTGGGCATTTTACAACAACTGCACAGCAATAATGTATTCCACATTGGGTAACTCTCCTCGTACCAGGTTCAAACAACAGATCGAGTTGAACCTTGCTGAGGTATTGACCAGGTACTGGTCTTTCTATGTATGGGTGAAACTACTCATGCCCAAGCCAGCCGAGAAGCCTCACTTAATTCAGTATATTGTATGCCTTTACATATTGATTTCAAGCACAGCTGATATATACGTAACTTTCAATGTCAAAGTCATCCATGCATGGATTTGTGTTACCCAATTGACTTGCAGAATGGCCATCATTACTGTACGTGGAGTGTCTGGTGGGTGTTTCATTTTAGCAGTGTTAGTATGATCTCTATACTACTGGCCACAAACAGTGCCATACCCCAGGGTTTGTTTAGTGGCACACTGGTGCCTTTGTTACAGTTGCAGACTATGTCGCTGACATCATGTCTCAGTGACAGCCTTGTGCCTGCCTGCGATCCACTTCCTGATCCATGTGATCCATGTCTTACAACATCCCCATCATAAGTGACAGAGCTAAAAAAACAGTCCACAATGTAGTCTGTCTGAGGTCCCATTTTGTGGACATGTGCTCTCACATCAGTCAGTGCACTCCATTACCCAACAGCACACCAACATTGATTGTGTTGTACAAGTTGTTGGCTGTGTACTGTATTGACCATGCCCCACCCAATCCTCAGAATGGTAGTACCCCACTGATGATGGCAGCTCTAGGTGGTCATCTTTCAGTGGCCAGATTTCTGGTAGAGACGTACCACTGTGGTGTGAATGAGGAGGATGGTGGAGTGAGTTGATGGGAGTTAATGGGAGGAGTGAGTGAGCACTCAACTTGTGTTAGTTCCCACATGTGACCAAGTGACACAGAAGCTGGAACACAAGATGCACATTTCTTATGTTTGATTGTGATTTGTGTTTACTTAAGAGATTATAATTATTAAGTTGTAACTTAGCATAATGTGCTTTGATACTGAAGAGCAAAAGAATAGTGAATTCCAGCAAATGTGACAAGGGTTCAGCCTAACAGGTATTGATCACAAACATTGACAGCATTTTATATGTTCAATGTAAGACTGCACGAAATCTTGTTTGTGTACTCATGTGAAGCCATGACTATATCAGTCTGTGAAAGTATGTACATACATGGTGGGCAGTAATAACAGGGTTTAAATTTGTCATTTACGTAGGTGGTTTGAGAAATCTACGTACCAAATTTAATTTCCGGCCATGACATGAAACCAGATCCAGTCTTCTTTGTTTGCTTCATTGCCATATTCTGTGATGTCATTAGTATTTAGAACTTGGAACTGCTATTCAAGCCTTTTGTGGCTATTAGCCACCAATATTTCCTGCTATGTATACAGTGTTGGGTCTATGTCAGTCATATGTGGCCAGCCCCTTCCATGGCTCCCATATATTCGCATAATACCCATGGAAAGGGCCTGGGAGTTTCTCTAGTTGTCTTGTGAAGTGTTATGCAATAGCAAAGATGATGCCTAGGAGATGGCCATGTAAGAGTACAGCAATGTCTACTACTCACATACCACTGGCGCCTTTGATCCACCCCACATCCTGTCACACACACCAATGTGGTAGTGAACAATGTGATGTGATGTGGAGGGTGAGTGAATGGTGAAAGTGGGTATAGGAGGAGGCAGCATGTGAATTACTGTATCACTGTGTGAATACCATTCGATTGTTCTCTCCTGTAGTCTGTAACACCAGTGATGTATGCTGCACGGTATGACCACCTCCCTGTACTGAAGATGTTGGTGTTACATGGAGGAGATGTGTTTCACAAGAGACGAGTGAGTCACATTCGTCAGTGTCTACCCACAACCTAATATAACATTCCACTCATGATACTAACCATGTACACAGGGTTCATCCACTGCCCTTCACCTTGCTGCCAAAGGTGGATCCCTTGAGTGTGTGGAGTACCTGTTGCTCCTGTTTGGAGAGAGGATGTTTGAGATGGATGAAAATGGTGCAACATGTCTTCACTATGCAGTGTTAGGTGGTAGCCTCCCAGTGATGAGGTACCTCATGGACCAGTGTGGATTTGACATCAGCTCGAGAACTACAGTGAGTTGTAGAGTGGTACAAGACATTGTGTTATTTGTTCACTTAAGATGATATTCATTTTATGTACAGTATGGTTATCCATGATTCAGAGGATCGAACTCCCACACATGCACTTCAATACACACTATGCACACACGATCACACATACACTCACACACGTCGTACATGTATCACACGCGTAGACACGTATCACACAAACTGCTACACACTACACCAGTAAACAGTGTACTGTAGCTATTGCACACACACAAACACATACAGCCCAACAGCACACCACCACCAACATTCAGTTCATTTACATTCAGTTCATTTGTACAAGCAGTTGGCTGTGTACTGTATTGACCATGTCCCACCCAATCCTCAGGATGGTCTTACCCCACTGATGTTGGCAGCTCAAGAGGGTCACCTTCCAGTGGCCAGATTTTTGGTAGAGACGTACCACTGTGATGTGAATGAGGAGGATGTTGAAGTGAGTGGATGGGAGTTAATGGAAGGAGTGGGTGAGCACTCAACTTGTATTAGTTCCTACATGTGACCAAGCGACACAGGAAGCTGGAACACAAGATGGATAATATGTAATCAAGATCAAATGCTGTCAGACCCATGACAAGTTTTATTATCACTGAAGTGCTGTTGTTTACAAGGGCTTCACATGCAGTGCCTTGCAGTATATTACGTATGTACATGAGGGTGATTTGAGATTTGAGTTTACTGTACAAAACTCCCACTAGTAAGCGAAGGCATGTGCAATTTGTGAGAATTAATCCACATGTTGTGAGTTTGTTGTTGTGCATGTCTCTTAATGTGAATATAGTGTGATGTATATGTGAAGTGTTCAGTAGGTGTTTTATTTCATCAGTGCTAGTGTCTCTACTACTGCCTACAAACAGTACCATACCCAGGGTTTGTTTAGTGGTACACTGGTGCCTTTGATCCACCCCACACACTGTCACACACACCAATGTGGTAGTGAACAATGTGATGTGATGTGGAGGGTGAGTGAATGGTGAGAGTGGGCATTGGAGGAGGCAGCATGTGAATTCCTGTATCACTGTGTGAATACCATTTGATTGTTCTCTCCTGTAGTCATGGACACCAGTGATATATGCTGCACGGTGTGACCACCTCCCTGTACTGAAGATGTTGGTGGAACATGGAGGAGATGTGTTTCACAAAACACAAGTGAGTCACACTCATCAGTGTGCACCCACAATGTAATACAACATTCCACTCATGATACTAACCATGTGCACAGGATTCATCCACTGCCCTTCACCGTGCTGCCTATGGTGGATCCCTTGAGTGTGTGGAGTACCTGCTGTCCCTCTTTGAAGAGAGAATATTTGAGATGGATGAAAATGGTGCAACATGTCTTCACTATGCAGTGTTAGGTGGTAGCCTCCCAGTGATGAGGTACCTCGTGGACCAGTGTGGATTTGACCTCAGCTTGAGAACTGCAGTGAGTTGTAGAGTGGTAAATGACATTATGTTATTTGTTCGTGTGACAAACATACTAGATCACATGCACTTGAATACACACAGTTCACATGCCAACCCCCCCTCCCCTCCCCCCCACACACACGAAGACGACAGCGTCATACTAAATGGAGGCTGGAAGTGGTCTGTCTTGAGACTAGTGTTTCCAAATATAGCAGTGCTCCATGTGTGAACAATCATAGGCGTAGGAAGCACCGGGAGTGGGGGAGGGAGGCACCAGGGGCATGTGCCCCCCCCCCCCCCCTTCAGAAATCTCTCTTAAATTGTGCTCCACTGATCTCTAAAGAAGTCAGGAGCTCCTCTATAGTCAAAGCAATATCTACAGCTAGCTATGTCAATCACTGCCTATGCCCTTAATCAGCTTCATTTGCCTTACTTGCCTTTGACTATATTCCAGTAGACACTAGCGGCAGCCATTTTCTTTCCTTAATTTTATGCAAACTTAGATCACATGACATTCATGTGCCCCCCAAATTCAATCTGCATTCCTATGCCCCTGACAATGTACCATTACATTAAAGATAGGTGAGTAAGAGCTTGCCCACAGGTGGTTGTCTTAGGCAGGTATCACTGTATCAGATACCACCCCACCATTTTTATGCCACTGATATCATGTCTGCATGGTTGCTGTAGCAATGAAATAATGATGTCATTGTTGTGGGCAGAGTTCAGATGCTATGCCTACAGAATGTATAGATGCTGCTTGCAGCTAAAGTCAAACCTCACTGATATCCCTATTTGTACCTTTAATACACACGCTACCGACCAATTATGCATGCACAGTCGGGCACTATAGGTGGTATATATACTCTGTGTATTACACCAAGACATGACCCGGACTCTGCACATAATGTCAGACTCTGCTTATGTGTTTGTACTGAGAGTATGCCAAATATGGCAGTGCTCCATGTGTGAACATGTGCCATTACATGTCTGTACTGTCCCAGAGTCCCACTCTGAGATAGTCGTCTCACTAGTGGTCACTCACACTTGCTGAGTACCAAGAACAGACTGTGTCCCACTCATGGATGCACTCGTGCATTTGTGCAGCCTTATCTTCTGCTCATGTTGTCTATGCTTCCCTCTTGTCCAACAACGCTACCTACTAACTTGTACGGTGCAGGATATCTCTGTGTCCCACATGTGATGTGTTGTGAAGTGGTAGTTGCACTTGTACTTCTACACTTGCCACATCCAGTCTGTCATGTCTACCAACCGTCCTTCAGAATGGCCAGAACTGCTTCCTGTTGGCTTGCGTGAAGGGACATCAAGAGATTGTCTGTGAACTGCTCACAAAAGACCAAGTAGACCAGAATATGCTGGACAATGTGAGGAATTAACCAGTTAACTGTCTCTTTGTCCACTGTGTCATAGTTTGTGTCCCACACTTGCAGGATGGTCATGGTGCAGTACACCTGGCATGTGAAGGTGGTCATGTCCCACTTGTAAAGACACTGGTGGAGGAGTATGGGATGTCACCAGATGTCAGAGACTATGTGAGCATCTTGACAGTGCATGAGCTGATACCTTATACCCCTTTGACATGTAGTACATGAGCATACACTTTACACCCGTTCCCTTTGACATGAATACACAACTGGGTCAAACCTGAGTCAATTAAACCTGCTTTGACCCGGTTTTATCTGTTTCTGTTCACATGGCAGCAAATACTGCTATATATTTCATAAGTGAACTTGGCCACTCAATATCTGTCCTGTCTGTCCTTCATCGGAGAATCACAGCAGATAGGCATGCACGAATGGTGGAGGATATGGCAGAGAGAGCACGTGGATGTCACTTCTCTTTACACTACGTTTGGTCATGGAAGCCCTGCCTGTGTTGTTTGACCATGCACAATCTCCCTGATTACCTGAGTTTTCCTAACTATCCGGAGTACATAGTTGCTGGATAAAACCGGTCCGGCCATGGCTGGACTGGCCGGTCTGGGTGCTATGGCCCTGCACTTTGCCAGCAAAGCTGAAATCATGTGCACGCATTCCATTTTTATCTGCATTCATAATGCAAGGTTCCTCTTTTGCAGATTCTTTGCTTACAAGTGGTATTATTGTATATGCATCCACTTGTTGCTGTAGGCTGGAAGAACTCCTATTCAGCTTGCACCAGGCAGTGCTCATGCTGATCTCCTCAAAGCTCTCCATCTGGAAGTGGACAGCAGTGCTCCGCAATGTATGTCATCTCACAACTAGCTCCTTACCACTGTGCACCCACTCAGTTAATTTGTTGAATTCAGTCAACCTGTAACATGTCTGCACATGCTCCATGTTCACTCTCTCCTCATATTTCCCTCATCTTTTAGCTCTCCAAAGTCCCCTCCCCTCATATCCAGCCCACGAGTCTGTCCTGGAGGATGTATGCTGGATTCCTTCAGGAGTAGATACCCTCTTCATCACACCATTTAGGGGAGTGTTCTCTCTGCAGCCTGAGGGTGGAGAGGAGGAAGGGGATGAAGACATGATCCTGCTCCATGTGCCTCAGGGGGCAGTGAGAGCAGATGGAGAGGGAGTGTTGGAGGTCCGCTATGCTGTGATTCCTGATGGCCCATTCAGGACACCAGAGGGCTACAGGCTCTGCAGTATGACAGTCTACCTCTACTACGACCCAGCCCAAGCCACCAAGCCCTTCTACCTCCTCCTTCCCCACTGGTGTGGTGCACCAGACCACCCTACTTTTGTCACCTCTCCCCACACTCTCCCAGAAGGGGAGCCGTGCTACCCCTTTCGTTTGTTAGAGGGAGGAGAGTTTGGAGAAGGGTATGGGCTCCTGGAGGTGGATGGTCACTCCTCCCTGTTTGGAGTAGCCTACCGTCTGGAGGACACCAGTAGGTACCTTGCATCGCAGTGGGAGAGGGAAGAGGGCAACATCTTGTACTCTAAGGTGGCAATCACCTTTGACTCCAATGTCTGGATCAGGGTGAGTGTGTGCTGGGTCTTGCTGCCTTAGTCCTTTGACATCATCTGGTTATTCCATGATTTAGATTCTGAAGAAGCACTGGAGTGAGTGGAAAAAGACAGAGATGAGACAGAGCTGCAATTTGCTGTGGAGGAGCACATGTACCCTCCAGCCATTTCTCTTGAGGTTGTGCGGAGTGAAGTGCCGAAACATATGCGATCACACAAGTGCATTCTCCTTCATATCCATGGTGGCATGGAAGGAGCTATGCATTTCCCAGTTGACTTCTCTGAGGAGAAGGAAGGTATGTCTTGACTGTAGTGTGTACTTGTACTTGTGTACATTCATGTGCTGGCAATGATTTAGGTTAATTTTCTCATTCAACAGCTACATGTTGTGTATCATATGCAGTTGGGTCACATTTACAGCATTACTATCCTTCCATGCACTTGTATTTATGTCCTTACTCTACTGTAGCCCCCTTTGTTGTGGTTACTCGTGCACCTTCAGAGGAAGGTTATTCAGAGATGTCAGTTTCTCCGATATGTGAGGCTCCTGCTAGTGGAGGTGTGTGTGTGTGTGTGTGTGTGTGTGTGTGTGTGTGTGTGTGTGTGTGTGTGTGTGTGTGTGTGTGTGTGTGTGTGTGTGTGTGTGTGTGTGTGTGTGTGTGTGTGTGTGTATGTGTGTGTGTGTGTGTGTGTGTGTGTGTGTGTGTGTGTGTGTGCGTGTGTGTGTGTGCATCTGCACACATACATGCATGTATGCAAGCTGTACGCCATAGCTAATTCTAGAAAGTGTGACATGTGTAGTGACATTCCTTTGAATGCCTTCTTGGAAGATGCACCTGTAGTATAGTCAAGTACGATCACCATGACTCCGTAACTTACGCTTGAACATTGCATTCAATGGTACAAATCACAGACATGTATGCTTAGTGCATATCTTATAATTTGGTATGTGGAGCTGATGTCATCAGTTACCATTCTAACTTCGCTCGTCTGTTGTATGCAGGTGAGAGGAAGGTTGTCCAGAGCACGTCTGAGGTAGCTCTCATTGACCCTGTCCTCTCACAGCCAGTGCACTGTGAGTGAACATGTGTACTTGTGTTGAGTTCAGTGAAGCACTACAAAGACAACCTCACTGTTGTGTGCTAGGTGCTGTGCTCAGATTACAGGGCTTGCTCAATAGTGCCATCTTTTGTCTCCTTTGCAGCTTGTGAAAGATATACTGTGCTCTTCAGAAAGTATGTCAGCAGACAAGGTGCCGGCAAGGGTAAAGCCATTCTTGAGTGGGTGGGGCTTTCCCCACAGGAGATGAAATTGTGTTATCAAAGCAACCCTAGTAACGAGGAGGAAGCAATTCAAGATGGTCTGATCAAGTGGTGGGAGACTCATGGAAATCGTTGCACATGGCAGGTTCTCCTTGATGCGATGAAGTTTGCAGGCATCGCACAGCAACACTGCACAGAGTTTGTGGAAGAGCTCCGTCAAATGATGCAAGGTGAGGTTACCTTTCCTTTGAAGTGCTCTTGTACACAATGACAGTTGTAGCCTCGTGTGTGTGCTACGTACTGTAGGTGTGACATGTGTCCCACCTCTACACCTGTGTGATTGGTCTTATCATTACGTAGGTAACAAGTGACCAACCCACCAAACAACAGTCGTGTGTTTGTTTCAAAGAGAAACACTTGTACAGGACATTACTGAATTACACAATCTGTGTGTATTGTGTGACACACATTTGATATTAGTATTGCAATACAGTAACACTTGCCATGTATCCTGTTTATACTGTTTGTACCACTACACTTCTATTGCCCAATGTGTTAACATTGTACAGTGTATTTGGCAGCATGTGCCACATCATCATACAGGATGTATCTTTTAACATTGCAACCAGTACCAGTGCATGGTCAGTCATGAAGTTCATGTGATGTGGCTGGATGTTTGTAGTCAAAGTTCTGGGCTGTCAAATGACATGACATTATAAATCACTACATACACGTGTACACGCTGTAGCTACATACATATGCCACGAGTAGGGATTAAGCAATCATTCCCTTGATTGAGTTTGTATGCATGGTGGATGCATTATACCTATACAATATTATGTACTTTAGCCTGCCCATGTGGTTAGCTAGCTGTGATTGAATGCATACATAATATACATACAGAATGATATTGTGCATGTGATAAGCATGCACCATGCAGTGTTACACTTTGCAAACTGACAACGACCAATGTATAGTGGTACAGATTTGCAGGCATGTAGCTGATATTGTTATAACATTGGTCTTAGCTTTTGACCGACGCGTGTGCATTTCTTAACTTTTGCCTGTGTGCATTTCTTGCCAATGTCTATACAATGTTTGCCCCCTAGCTAGCTGTAGTGTCCTGCTCACCAGTGTTATTAGACTTCACTGGAGTGCTTTGCACCCACATCTACAGCCTCATCTGGGGGAGGCACTTTCTTCACATGACTGTTGTTATTGTTGCTGTTGCTGTTCCAACACATGGTGCCACTCAGTGCTACAGACCGTACTGCCCTCTCTACATCTCAGATAGAACAATGGGAAGCTCCCCATGCCAACTATAGCGTCAAACACTATACTTAGTCTACTGTATACTTTGCTTAACTGGCCATGGGTGTAGCTACAAAGGCTACACTGCACCGTTACAACACAGGTATACAATGTACCCATATGTAATGTGCATGACTGCATGCAATAAAGGGCCGACATACTGACGTGTATTTTCTACACTGCTCCACTGTTAGTAAGGCAGTGTTTGACAGGGTATGCCTACATACAGGACGCACACTTCACTCCAGTCTTCGCAGGCTCAAACTCATCACACGGACAGCACCCGTGGACTCGGTACTGGTGGTTCTGGTGGATATGGCGGACCTGTCAGCACCCGACCACGCATGCCACAACCCACATCAAGACCAACATTGGAAACAATGCACTACTCCAATCCTTCACCATCATCTGGTACCATGCAGCCTCCAAATCAGCCACCTCTGGCTGGCCCCAGTGCTACATCTCCTCCTCCACGCTTCCAAACACAAGTGGGAGAACAGGCCACTCTTGCACCAAGGGATAGCTCTCAGGTGAGTCATGTACTGATGTGCAGTGTGTACACGCGCATATACATATGCTTAGCCAACCCCACCTTCATGTGTAGCTACACCTCTCTCTGCACAGCCAATGTGTAAGAACCCCCAGTGCCAGAAACCATGTTATGTTGAAGGCAGCAAGGTGTTTGATTACTGTGGCAAGAGGTGCCAAAACTCACATGCAAACTAATCAAATATATTCCTTCAAGTACCTTTGGCATATAGTACGTGAGAGTTATGTATGCTTTAGTTAAAACCCAATACATACCATGTACACACACACTTTTGTGAGTTTTTGAAGGAATCTGAGCAATGCTGAAGTGTAAAGCATCAATCACTGTGATGAACTTGTTAATTGATATTGGGATGAACGCTGCAAACAGTTTAACATTCTAATGGACTGACAGTGACCTTAATTGGCACCACCCTTTAAGGGCCGCATGGTGGCCATTCTACATGTAATGCTTGTGATTGGGACATATTGTAGACAGATATAATGCATTGGGATGTTTTGCAATGATGTGTGTCCTTACCATTAGCTGTGATTTAATAACATTACTTATACCAGCAAGTATATATGCACGTACAAGGACCATCCAGAATTCAACTTATGCACTGAGGGAATGTGTGCGTACAAGACAGACATGTTGATTGTGCAGCTATATCTTCAAGCTGTTAACTTCCTACCCAGATTGCACACTGACTGGTTCAAATACAGAGTGGGTCAACAGTCATGTGTTATGTGTGGCATTACTTTGCCAAGTTTGTGCTCTGGTACAGTAAGAGAGTGTTCCTTTAATATTGTAGGTCAAATTTTTATACATCACTAGCTGTATTGAATTCACAGAGGATAGGCTACAGCCAACACCATGCATGCGCTCTCCAGGGCTATCCTTTCCTGCGTAAACCTTTGCGGGACCATGCACGTGTCACGTGATATCAATTGAGTTACCACGCCCCCTGCTACACCCCATGCATTACCGGTGTAACAGGATTTCAGTTCCCCCCGGATATCAGTTCCCCTCAGAACTGGAATCCTAGGATTGGAGGTCCCCCTCTAGGATTTCAGTTTCCCCCTGCGAATCGGTGCGGCGGAACGCCTGTCCTAGTACGGGAGTTCCGCGTAAGAAGTCAGCTGGTCCTGGGAACATAGCCGTGCTGCAGTTGTGCGCCTCAACGACGGCGTAGCTACGCGCGTGGGTCCGGGGCCAAGAGCAGGTGGCAATGAAACCACGAAGCAGTACCTTATGGTAGCCGTCAACTATTTGCTGCCTTCTCTGGCCTTACGGGCGAGTTTGTACGTGCAGCTAGAGAGCGAGCTCGAATGTAGCAGTGTATCGCGGTCGATCAGCTACTCAAGTAAACTTTAAAGTAGACTGCAGCTGCAAGTTATATAGTGCACAGTTATTGTGAATTGCCTGCGTGAATTGTGCATATTCCTTATCACTATATTGACATGGTGTTACCAAGACAGAAATTCCAGGCTGGTATGTACCACTGGGCAGAACACTTGTTCCAGGCTAAGTGGCCGGCACAGGAATGACAGACACCTGCATGCTACTGCATCAACACAAGCACCTTCATAAATTAATCAATTAATTAACCAATTCAATTCAATTCAATAACCAAAATGGATACATCTCCAATACTGGAGGTCATCCCTATACTTATACACTGATATATTAGCATGGCAAGTAGTTAGTTATACGATATAGAAGCTATTTAAAATTATCTGTCCATCTTGAGCGTGGTATTCCTCTTGGTCTCTTCCCCTCCATCTCTCCAACAAAAACTTTCTTTGTTAACCTCTCATTGCTCATTTCTTCCAGTCTAACCCTTCACTTCTCCTGCTTTCTCTTCACTGCATCCAAAACACTTTCTTGTCTCAACTTCTCCCTAATGTCTACATTTCTCATCCGATCCAACCTAGTCACACCTTCGATCCGCCTCAACACCTTCATCTGGGTGGCCTGCACTTTCAATTGCTGCTGCTTAGATAGAGTCCACGTCTCACAACCGTACAATAATGTTGGCATCACTGTGGCATTCACTACTTTCAGCTTAGTGCTCCTGCTCAATTCCTTCCTTCTCAGTACTACATCATTCAACCCTCCGATCACCCGTGTTGCACCCCCAATCCTTGCCTCTACTTCCTTCTCCATTCTCCCATCACTACTAATCATCACACCCAAGTACTTCATTGCATCTACCTGTTCTATTACCTCTTCATCAATTTTGACTTCACATTCCTCTCTCTTCCTTGCAATCCTCATCACTTTAGTCTTTCTCCAATTCACCCTCAGCTCCCACCTGCTCAGCACATCACTCATACCTGTAAATTGTGCTGTTGCCCTTCCACTGATTCTGCCATTACCACCATGTCATCCGCAAAAAGGAGTAGCCCTACATCACCAGTTGACAACTTCACCTCCCTCAGAAACTGCCTTCTTGCCTCCCTCGTCACGCTGTCGATAAACACATTATACAGCACTTTCTTCTTTTGCACTGCACTCTTCACCTCCTCATTCCACCATCTTGTTCTCTTTACCTGTCCACTTCTCCCCCTCATTGTCCCACACACCTTCGTTGCCGCCCCCACTATACCTTCTTTCAACTCCTTCCATGCCAATTCAACATCCTTTCCTGATGCACACCCACCAGCTCTAGCTTCCTCATACAGTTCAGCAATCACTGCCTGATATTCTCTTCTCACCCTATCATCCTTCAAATTGCGAATTTTAATCTTCTGTCTCCCCCTCACTTGACTACTGTTCTTTACTCTCCTTAATTAACCATATATTATTATATATGAGAGCACCAAATTACATACACAATCACACATGCTTGCAGCTATTTTATGACGTTGTCTGGGTATATACCTACAGAATACCAAGCACACCTGCATAGAGCAGGATAAGCAGTAGCCAAAGCTGCCACAGCTTTGTATGAAGTATTCCCAATGTTACAATGTTAATTCACCACATTCACACAGTCTATGTAATCATGCTTGCACAAAGTAACGAACACCACATTGTGCATAATGTGGAAATTGCTCCACATTCACAGCATGCATGGTCACTTGTTGGAGGACAACAGCAATTACATGTTGGATATAATGGCTTAATTGCATTTACAATGAAGTACATCTAGTATGTGATCACTTCAATCACTAAAGAAGTTCACTTGCGTCAGGACTCAATGCCTGCCACTAGGTATATATCTGCACTTGATTCGGTCTAGCTGCAATGCCTCTTTCTTCGCTGCTCGCCCGTCTCGGGAGCCTTCATTCGCTGGGAATCATCGGAGATCGCATCAAGGGAGCGAAGAGTCGCTTGGGAGTCGGGTTGTCCAGCGGACTTAGCCGGAGGCAGTTCAAGGAAACTGCAGGTTGCATTCTAGTTCCCCAAAACGAAGACTTGGAGCGCATGGCCGGGAAAGATTACGACCTTGTCATTGGCTTCGAAGAAATGTGAGTGTATTTCTGCTCACTTTAGGTTCAGTGCACTTAGTGATCAATCTAGTTTCTTCCTTTGCCGACCGCCAATTCCTCACGTCTCCCATCTCTATAGAGTTCTGAACAGCAGTGGGATCTTTGATGCTCGGCCATGGCCACATCCAACCAACGAGGTATAGCTACGTGTGTAGTATATTGGACAATTGCAGGAGATGCGTTTGGAGCACTCATAGCTACAGGTCAACTTGTTTTGGTACTAGTGACAATCAGTTAGCTAGCTAGCTCGCACTTGAGCAAAATTTTCATCATGTGCTTTAGCTCTAATACAGATACAGTGGTTTCACGATTTCTAGTCCCGACTGACATTTGCGCATTGCACTTGATCACGTGAGTAAAATATTAGAACGCTAAGCTCACACGTAGATTGAAGCACATGCTTATCCCGTGTGAGCCTATCCTTCCAATACTTTGCTCATGTGATTGAGTGCAATGAGCAAATGCCAACTAGGACTAGGAATTGTGAAACCACTGTAGTAGGCCAAGCCATGCAGTCTAGTTCAGACTGTTACAGATTTCATGTGTTTGTTAAAAGTGAAGCCTTTCAACCTTGTTTGCATCTCTTTCCTCACTTGTCCTTGTCTTCATCAGCAACTGTCATTGAGAAGCTGCATAGCAAAGTCTTAGACTGACCCTATCCTATGCAGTATCCAGACTCCAGCGATAGTAGATCAACAGCTATTTGGACACTTCCAACTATTAATGTCTGTATGTCTGTTGTCCACTCACGTGTCCATGGTCTAAGTTTTTCTTCGCTTTTCCATCAGGGAGCCACAAAAGGGTACCAAACTCTCTTATATAGTACACGAGTGGTCATTATGGCTGTGTTCTCCTTCCAGTTTTGGTTATTTCTTTGCAGAGGACCAGCATTACTCACTATATAGATAAAATTTTCAGGATCCACTTTGAGTTGTCCTAAGGGAATGGGGATACCAATCAACCAACTTCTCCACATACTTCCAAAGGCTTAGTCCACTTCACACCCTTTGTAGTCTTGTCTATTGTATGACTTTCATTACTGTACAGCCGAATAACCTTGAGCCCTCATCCCTTAATTACTTTCTTGAATATGCTTCAAAGAAATATGCAGAACATTTGTCTGTCCATACATGCAGCTGGAGTGTTCACTGTTGAAGGCAGCCACCGAAGGGAGGTGGGAGGTTATCCAGCAGGCCTTCCACACACCCATCCAGGAGGAAGTGGTCCAGAGAGTGAGAAACAAGGCGATTTAACCAGCTTTTCTACTCCTTACCGTTAACCACAAACAGTGGGTTATGAATATTAAACTAAATTTGCTGTTCTATTGTTCCATCTAATGCAGTTTGACTGGACTCTATTGCACTTTGCCGCCTATCATGGCCATCTTGATTTAGTCAAGAAGCTTGTGACTGTGTGCAAATTTCCCCCAGACGCACAGACCAAGGTACAGGTGAACTGTTGGCATGTCTGTTTGAGGACACATGTACCACAGTTGTTTAGTGGCAGCACATGCAGCATCATTGAATTCTCCATTGTGTGTTCCCTACAGCTGTGTTCACTCACTCACTTGACATTGCATGTTATTCCCCCACCTGTTAGCACCAGTGGATTCCTGTCTTCCTGGCTGCCTGGTCTGGGCACGCCAATGTTGTCAAGCACCTTGTGAAGGAGCAGTGCAGTGTGGCAGTCATGGATGTGGTAAGACTTAGGAAGACAAAGGATTGCTTCATCAGTATTATGTACTTCTGCTTTTATACTGTTTCTGTCCCTTCTCCACTGGTCACTGCCCTGATTGTAGGATGGTCACTCTCTTCTCTATGCATGTGTATGGAGTGGAGACATTGAGCTGGTCAAGTGGTTGGTCAAGGAGTACAAACCACCACCAACACTCACAAAGGTTGGCTGCAGCTTCGCTTAATTGAGTGATACTGTAGTCTAATGTGTCAATGATTGATATGTATAAAGATGTCATCTTCCTCTCTATGCACAGTGCAACTCACTGGTCTATTGAGTTGTCAACTTCAAGAATTGCCCGTGTTGTGTCACTGTGCTTGTCTCTTTGGTGTTATAAGTATATAAGTATATAAGTTATAAGACCCTTCCTCCCACAGGATGGAGGTTGTCTGCTCATTCCTGCTGCCCAGTCGGGCAATTTAGCAGTTTTTGATTGGATGGTGGACAGATTTATACTGTCCCCCCACCAGTGGAGCGAGGTGGGCTATCAGTAGTCTCACCTGTCTGTTACAGTATGTGCATTGTGTTTCGCCACATTGGAGTGATGTAAACAGCATGAGATTGAGTGCATGCACATCTGCATGTGTGTAGTGCTATTCCTGCTCTTCTCTGATATACTTATTCTGCTATTAGAATGGTGTTGAGCACCCACTACACAGTGCAGCTGGGTATGGACACTTTGAACTCACCCAACACCTCATCCACAAGTACAAGTGTGACGCGTACTGCAAGAACAAGGTGTGGTTGGTTGTTGTTGTACACAGTGTAAATAGGCACTGCATGTGGTTTTTGTGTGGAATACATGTACTGTATGTCAATATCTATTGTGTGTATCAGAGCAGACACTCTCCTCTACTGATGTGTGGCAAGTGTGTGTGTAGAGTGTGCTGGAGCTCCTTGTGTAATGGGATGTGTGTTACAGATACATGTCCACTTCTCTTACAGTTTGAGTGGACTCTCCTCCACAGTGCTGCAGTTGGTGGGAGTGTGGGGCTAATTGAGTGGTTGATGGCAAACCACAAATTTGCAATGGGGGTAAAAACAAAGGTATTGCTATGCCACACATGTTACACTGAAGTTCATGGATCCTATACCCTTTAGAAGAGTTAACTCTGTACAGTGTAGCAATGTTACTATAAACTACCATACATATGAACTGCTTCTGCACGTGATGAATCTTTTTGTGTGCATGTGTGCATGTGTGCATGTCTGTGTGTGTTACATCATGAGGGAATGTTTTAAAATGTGAATCATGCAAGGAGGTTGTCGCATGATGCTGGTGGTATGTTCTGCAATTATTTAACATTCCCACCTATTAAGGGACGATTAATCTCTTGATCCAGCAGATAAATCAGTCAGCTATTAAAATCGTAGGTATTGCTCTCTGTGGTCATTGGCATAACCTCTTGACAAGTGCTGGCTGATAAAATTGATTAGCAGGTAGACGGAATATAGGTATTTGTAGACAGCACCTCGTAATTGGCACATGATGGACATGACACTCCCATTTTGTGGGCGTGTGTTCTCACATTAGTCAGTGCACTGCATACCCAATAATGCACCAACATTGATTGTTTTCTTGGTTTTGTACTATATTGACCATGTCCCACCCAATCCACAGGATTGTCATACCCCACTGATGTTGGCAGCTGCAGGTGGTCATCTTCCAGTGGCCAGACTCCTGGTAGAGACATACCACTGTGATGTGAATGAGGAGAGTGGTAAAGTGAGTGGATGGGAGTTAATGGGAGGAGTGAGTGAGCACTCAATTTGTGTTAGTTCCCACATGTGACCAAGTGACATAGTAAGCTGGAACACAAGATGCACAAGTTGTAATCAATGTCAAATGATGTCACACCCATGACAAGTGTTATCATCACATTACTTGGGTTTGATCGCAGTTTGTGATTTGTGTTTACTTCTCAAAATATCACTAGTAAGTGTGTATGTGTGGGAGTTGCCAGTGAAAGTTGTGCCTTAGCTGAAGATGTCATAAATGGACAATGGAAGCTGAAAATTTGCAAGTGTGAATTTGTTAAAAGCTGCATCAAATGAAAGTGTTGAGCATTTTTAAACCAATTGCACAGCAATAATGTATTCCAATTTGGGTAGTTCTCCTCGTACCAGGTTCAAACAACAGAGTTTAACCTTACTGAGGTATTATCCTATATATGGATGAAGCTACTCATGCCCAAGCCAGCTGAGAAGCCCTCACTTCATTCAGTATAATGTATGCCTGAACATATTGATTTCAAGCCTAGTTGATATGTAACTGTCAATGTCAAAGTTGTTCATGGATATGTGTTACCCAAATGACTCGCAGAATGGGCATCATTACTGTACGTGAAGTGTTGAGTGGGTGTTGTATTTATCTGTTTTTAATCTGCTTGTAGTATTGCTCATTAGAACATCCATGCATGTACAAGTAAACAGTGAAAGGTTTCATTTTGATATAATTATGACCACTAATGAGGTGAAGTTTTATTTATCAGTGCTAGTGTCTCTACTACTGTCCACAAACAGTGCCACACCCAGGGGTTTGTTTATTGGCGCACATGTGTAATCATGACTTGTCATGAATCTAGTAGCACACTGGTGCCTTTGATCCACCCCACACCCTGTCACACGCACCAATGTGGTAGTGAACAATGTGATGTGATGTGGAGGGTGAGTGAATGGTGAGATTGGGTATTGGAGGAGGCAGCATGTGAATTCCTGTATCACTGTGTGAATACCATTTGATTGTTCTCTCCTGTAGTCACGGACACCAGTGATGTATGCTGCTGTGAAGAACCACCTCCCTGTACTGAAGATGTTGGTGGAACATGGGGGAGATGTGTTTCACAAAGCACAAGTGCATGTGTCACACTCGTCAGTGTGTACCCACAATGTAATACAACATTCCACTCATGATACTAACCATGTACACAGGATTCATCCACTGTCCTTCACCATGTTGCCTATGGTGGATCCCTCGAGTGTGTGGAGTACCTGTTGCCCCTCTTTAGAGAGAGAATGTTTGATATGATTGCAAATGGTGCGACATGCCTTCACTGTGCAGTGTAGGTGGTAGCCTCCAAGTGATGAGGTACCTTGTGGACCAGTGTGGATTTGACCTCAGCTTGAGAACTGCAGTGAGTGGTACATGACATTGTTGATTTGTTCATGAGACATGTCTCTACAGGTACACAAGCACTTGAGTGCTAAGCACATGCGCGTGCACACACACACACACACACACACACACACACACACACACACACACACACACACACACACGCACACACGCACGCGCACGCACGCACACATAATGATGACGGTGTCATACTGAATGGAGGCTGGA
Source organism: Ianthella basta (assembly GCA_964019415.1). Taxonomy (NCBI): domain Eukaryota; kingdom Metazoa; phylum Porifera; class Demospongiae; order Verongiida; family Ianthellidae; genus Ianthella; species Ianthella basta. The sequence goes on from OZ025876.1 coordinate 4,274,505, forward strand.
AGTGGTCTGGCTTGAGACTAGTGTTTCCAAATATGGCAGTGCTGCATGTGGGAACATGTGCCATTACATGTCTGCACTGTCCCACAGTCTCACTCTGAGATAATCATCTCACTAGTGGTCACTCACACTTGCTGAGTACCAAGGACAGACTGTGTCCACTCATGGGTGCTCTTGACTTTTATTGTGAAGCTTTATGTTCTACTGCACATGTTGTCTATGCTTCCCTCTTGTCCAAGAGCACTACCCACTGATTTGTACAGTGCAGAATGTCTCTGTGTCCCACTTGTGATGTGAAATTGCTCAGTACTTCACTCTTACTTCTACACTCATCTTATCATGAATGTCTACTAAATGTTACCCTTCAAATGAGTTCTGTGTAGTTTGTGTTTCTGCACAAAGGTAATGCCATGTCTACATACCTTCCTTCAGAGTGGCTGTGACTGCTTCCTGTTGGCTTGTGAGGTGGGCCATGAAGAGATTGTCCATGAACTGCTCACAAAAGACAAAATGGACCGGAATGTGGTGGACAATGTGAGGAATTAACCAGTTCACTGTCTCTTTTCCATGTTGTCATATACGTGGTTTGTATCCTACACTTGCAGTATGGTCGTGGTGCTGTACACCTGGCATGTAAAGGTGGTCATGTCCAACTTGTGAAGGTACTGTTGGAGGAGTGTGGGATGTCACCAGATGTCAGAGACAATGTGAACATCTTGACATGTAGTACATGAGCATACACCTTACACTTGTCCCCTCTGACATACCCGGGTCAAACCTGAGTCAGCTAGACCAGCTTTGACCCAGTTTATCTGTTTCTGCTCACATGGCCACAATTAATAGTACATATTGCTTAAGTGGGTTTGAACTTGGCCGTTCAATATACATCCTGTTTGTCCTTCATCAGAGGAGCGCAGCAGGTAGGCACACATGAATGGTGGAGGATATGGCAGAGAGAGCACATATCACTTCTCTCGACACTACTTTTAGTCATGGAGAAACCCTGCCTGTGTTGTTTGACCACAATCTCCCTGATTGCCTGAATTTTTCAAACTACCTGGTGCACACTTTGCCAGCTAAGCTGAAATCATGCGTGCATCCAATTTATCTGCATTTACTATGCTAGCTTCCTCTTTTGCAAATTCCTTGGTCACAGCTGGTATAATATGTGCATTCACTTGTCACTGCAGGCTGGAAGGACCCCCATTCAGCTTGCACTAGACAGTGCTCGTGCTGACCTTCTCAAAGCTCTTCATCTGTAAGAGGACAGCAGTTCTCCCCAATGTATGCCATCTCACAACTAGCACCTTACTACTGCACGCCTGTAACATGTCTGCACATGCTCCATGATCGCTCTTCTCCTTCACTTCTTCTTCATCCTCTAGCTATCCAAAGTCCTATCCACACCTACACAGCCCATGAGTCTGTCCTGAAGGATGTCTGCTGGATTCCATCGGGGATAGAGTCCCTATTCATCACACCATTTAGGGGAGTGTTCCCCTTGCAGCCTGAGGGCGGAGAGGAGGAAGGGGATGAAGACATGATCCAGCTCCATGTGCCTCATGGGGCAGTGAGAGCAGATGGAGAGGGAGTGTTGGAGGTCCGCTATGCAGTGATTCCTGATGGTCCATTCAGGACACCAGAGGGCTACAAGCTCTGCAGTATGGCAGTCTACCTCTACTACGACCAAGCCCAGACTATCAAGCCCTTCCACCTCCTCCTCCCCCACTGGTCTGGTGCCCCGAGCCACCCCACTTTTGTCACCTCACCCCACATTCTTCCAGAAGGGGAGCCGTGCTACCCCTTATGTTTGTTGGAGGGAGGAGAGTTTGGAGTAGGGTATGGGCCCCTGGAGGTGGATGGTCACTCTTCCCTGTTTGGAGCAGCCTACCGTCTGGAGGACACCAGTAGGTACCTTGCATCACAGTGGGAGAGGGGAGAGGGCAACATCTTGTACTCTAAGGTGGCAATCACCTTTGACTCCAATGTCTGGATCAGGGTGAGTGTGTGTTGGGTCTTGCTGCCTTAGTCCTTTGACATCATCTGGTTATTCCATGATTTAGATTCTGAAGAAGCACTGGAGTGAGTGGAAAAAGCAACGCACTGCTCCATTCCAAATGAAAGAAGACCACATTGAAAGCAGTCTGACTGAGGACAGTGGGAGAGGGTGGAGTGCTTCAGTTGTTGGCATGAACCGGGTAAGTAGGTGATTACTGTGTTTTGTGTAGTATTCCATATTAACTTGTGGATTGGTTTATTATTACATGTTGCATAGTCTCTTCTTTCCATCACTTTTGCTTGGTGAAGGTGGGCCCTGAAGATCTTGAATATAAGAAACGCTATGACAAAGATGAGACAGAGCTGCAATTTGCTGTGGAGGAGCACATGTACCCTCCGGCCATTTCTCTTGAGGTTGTGCAGAGCAAGGTGCCCAAACACATGCGATCACACAAGCGCATTCTCCTTCATATCCATGGTGCCATGGGAGGAGCTATACACTTCCCAGTTGACTTCTCTGAGGAGAAGGAAGGTATGTCTTGACTGTAGTGTGTACTTGTACTTGTGTACATTCATGTGCTGGCAATGATTTAGGCAAATTTGTACCATTCAACAGCTATATACGTACATAGCTACATAGATAAGTGGTGTACCATATGCAGTTGGGTCACATTTACAGCATTACTGTCTTTCCTTGCACCTGTATATGTCCTTACTCTACTGTAGCCCCCTCTGTTGTAGCTACTCATGTACCTTCAGAGGAAGGTTCTTCAGAAATGTCAGTTTCCCCGACACGTCAGGCTCCTGCTACTGGAGGTAAATGTGTGTTTGTGTGCGTGCGTGTGCGTGCGCGTGCATGCACGTATGCAAGCTGTGCACCATGGCTGATTCTAGAAAGTGTGACATGTGTAGTGACATTCCTTTGAATGCCTTCTTGGAAGGTGCACCTGTAGTATAGTCAAGTATGATCACCATAATTCTGTTACTTATGCTTGAACATTGCATTCAATGGTACACATCAAAGACATGTACGCTGAGTGTATGTCTTATAATTTGGTATGTGGGGCTAATGTCATCAGTTACCATTCCAACTTTGCTTGTCTGTTGTGTGCAGGCGAGAGGGAGGTTGTCCAGAGCATGTCTGAGGTAGCTCTCATTGACAGGGACTCAGTCCTCTCACAGCCAGTGCACTGTGAGTGAACATGTGTGCTTGTGTTGAGTTCAGTGAAACACTACAAAGGCAACCTGTTGTGTCCTGGATGCTGTGCTCAGATTACAGGGTTTGCTCAATATGCCACTTTTTGTCTCCTTTGCAGCTTGTGATAGATATGCTGTGCTCTTCAGAAAGTATGTCAGCCGAAAGAGTGTTGGTAAAGGCAGGGCCATCTTGGAGTGGGTGGGGCTTGACCTAGTGGCAATTGAACAGTGCTATGGAACCCCTGGCCTTGACGAAGAAGAGGTCATTCAGAAAGGGCTGCACAAGTGGAGGGAGACTCATGGTGATTGCACCTGGCAAGCCCTCCTCAATGCGATGTAATTTGCAGGTATCGCCCAACAACACTGCACAGAGCTTGTGGAAGAACTTCATCAAATGATGCAAGGTGAGGTTACCTTTCCTTTGAAGTACTCTTGTACACAATGCCAGTTGTAGCCTCGTGTGTGTGTTACGTACTGTAGGTGTGCCATGTGTCCCACCTCTACACCTGTGTGATTGGTCTTATTACGTAGGTAACATGTGACAAACCCACCAAACAACAGTCGTGTGTTTGTTTCAAAGAGTAACACTTGTACAGGAAATTACTGAAGTGCACAATCTGTGTGTATTGTGTGACACATGTGCCTAGCACACATTTTATATTTGTATTGCAGTACAGTAACATTTGCCATGTTTCCTGTTTAAACTGTTTGTATTTTTACACTTCTATTGCCCAATGTGTTTGCATTGTACAGTGTATTTGACAGCATGTGCCACATCATCATACATGATGTATCTTTTAACAATGCAACCAGTACCAGTGCATGGGCAGTCATGAAATTCATGTGATGTGGCTGGATGTTTGTAGTCAAAGTCCTGGGCTGTCAAATGACACAACATTATAAATCACTACATGCACACGCGTACACACTGCAGCTACATACATATGCCATGAGTAGGGATTAAGCAATCATTCCCTTGATTGAGTTTGTATGCATGGTAGAATCTGATGCATTATACCTATACAATATTATGTACATTAGACTGCATGCCCATGTGGTTTGCTAGCTGTGATTGAGTGCATGCATGTTATATTTAATTATAGCATTGGTCTTAACTTTTGACCGTGTGCATTTCTTGCCAATGTCTATACAATGTTTGCCCCCTAGCTAGCTGTAGTGTCCTGCTCACCAGTGTTATTAATTACGCCTCACTGGAGTGCTTTACACTCACATCTACGGCCTCATCTGGGGGAGGTCCCTTCTTCACATGACTGTTGTTGCTATTGCTGTTCCAACACATGGTGCCACTCAGTGCTACAGACCGTACTGCCCCTCTACATCCCACCACACAGATAGAACAATGGAAAGCTTCCCATGCCAACTATAGCATCACACACTATATACTTAGTCTACCATTTTGTTTGCTTAACTGGGTGTATATAGCTACAAAGCTACACTGCTTCATTACAGCACAAGTATATATACATTATACACAATGTACCCATATGTAATGTGTATGACTACAAAAGATTAAGAGCAGGCATGCTGAAGTGTACTTTCTACACTACTCCACTGTCAAGGAGGCAGTGTTTGACGGTTGAAGTGCATGTGCAGGAGTCTGATTATGATAGATGTTTCTGTTGCCTTCTTCAGTTGATGGGGTTGCAGTAGTTGACAATATTATTTATGTGAATGAATGTAGTTAAAACTAGCATTTGTCAAAGTACTTTTGTATGCCCTATGCTCACTATGTTCATGCATGCAGAGGTAAAGAAGTACTGCAGTCAGGCAATGTCACTCCAGCTATCTGACCTGCCATCTACCATCAAATGCACACCCACCATCCACTGGACCAACCCATCTAACAGCACTTGCTAGTCAATATGGCTACTTGTGCAAGTTTCCTGGTTGCCAGAAACCATGCTTTGTGGAGGGACAGAAAGTGCATGATTTCTGTGGATGTACACATGCTTCCGCATACTCTGTGAGTTTTCATAACTGTGTAGCATGTGCCATGCACACGTATAATATCATGTATGTGTAATGGATACGTATAGTTTGGGTGTTTCATGTGCTTGCAATGTAGTGTACCCTGGTGGACCTCGTGGATTTGCATAATAGCTTAGCCAACCTTACCTTTATGTGTAGCTACACCTCTAGCTCTCTGCACAGCCAAAGTGTAAGAACCCCCAGTGCCAGAGACCATGTTATGTTGAAGGCAGCAAGGTGTTTGATTACTGTGGCAAGAGCTGCCAAAACTCACATGCAAGCTAATAAATGTATTCCTTCAAGTACCTTTGGCATATAGTATGTGAGAGTTATGTGTGCTTTAATTAACATACAATACATACCATGTACATACACACACACACTTTTGTGAGTTTTGAAGGAATCTGAGCACTGCTGAAGTGTAATGCATTAATCACTGTGAATGAAATTTGTTAATTGATACTGGGATGAACACTGCAGACAGTTTAACATTCTAATGGACTGACAGTGACCTTGGCACTGCCCCCTTTAAGGACCCCATGGTGGCCACTCTACATGTAATGCTTGTGATTGGGACATATTACAGACAGATATAATGCATTGGGATGTTCTGCATTGATGTGTGTCCTCAGCATTAGCTGTGCTTTAATAACATTACTTATACCAGCAAATATATATGCACGTACAAGGACCATCCAGAATTCAACTTATGCACTAAGGGAATGCGTGTGCACAAGACAGACATGTTGAATGTGCAGCTATATCTTCAAGGTGTTAACGTCCTGCCCAGATTGCATGCACACTGACTGGTTCAAATACAGAGTGAGTCAACAGTCATGTGTTATGTGTGGCATTCCTTGCCAAATCTGTGCTCCGCTATACAGTAAGAGATAGCGTTCCATTAATATTGTAGGTCAAATTGTTATACATCACTAGCTGTATTGAATTCACAAAAGATAGGCTACAGCCAACACCATGCGCACTGAAGGGCTATGCTTTACTGCATGCACCGCGGCGGGGCCATGCACATGTCACGTGATATCAATTTAGTTACCACGCCCCCTGCTACACCCCATGCATTCTCGGATGCCTGCCGCTATCTTCACTTGATTCGGTCTAGCTGCAATGCCTCTTTCTTCGCTGCTCTCCCGTTTCGGGAGCCTTCATCCGCTGGAAATCATCGGAGATCGCATCAAAGGAACCAAAAGTCGCTTGGGAGTTGGGTTGTCGAGCGGACTTGCAGGCGGCATTCTTGTTCCTCAAAAAGAATTGAAACGTGTGGCAGGGAAAGATTACAGGCTTGTAATTGGCTTCGACGAACTGTGAGTGTATTTCTGAATCTGCTCACTTTATGATCAGTGCACTTAGTGATCAATCTAGTTTATTCCTTTGCTCACCGCCAATTCCCCACGTCTCCCATCTCTGTAGAGTTCTGAACCGCAGTGGGATCTTTGATGCTCGGCCATGGCCAGATCCAACCAACGAGGTATAGCTACGTGTGTAGTTTCTTGGACAGTTGCAGGAGATGCGTTTGGTGTAATCTTAGAGTTCATAGGCTAAGCACTCATAGCAGTACAGGTCAACATGTTTCCCATGGTAGTGACAAACAGTTAGTTAAGTAGCTAGCTTGCACTTGAGCAAAATTGACATCATGTACTTTAGCTTTAATACAGATAGCAGGCCACACCATGCAGTCTAGTTCGGGCGTCTTTAAAACACGGAATACGGAATAGCGGAATAACGGAATATCATGTTAAAATGGCGGACGACCCGTACGCGAACAAGTGTCGCTGGCCTGAGTTTCTGCCTAGAAAGGTTCTAAGTTCGAACGAAGCGAAGGGAAATGGGTATATTGACAAGTCGCAGTTACCTCGCAGATAAACTCGAGAAAGTCACCGTACAGCCCACCATAGGCTCTGCCTCTATGAACCCATCATCCACTCAACGGGGGGAGCCTCCATCGCTCGCCCAGGTAGAGCTTCATCCTATCTTATGTCCCAGTGCAACAACAGTGACGTGTACACCACAGGTCTTGCCCCCAAACCCAACACCAGGCAGGCTGTTGGTAGTGGATTTGGAGGGGTCAATTGCCTTCCCACCATGAAGATTGTGAAGCTCTATCCTCCCTCCCCCCCCCCATACACATACACTGTGCATGTGGGGGGGGGGGGGGGGGGGGGGCACATTGCAGATGTAACAGGCATACGTCAATACACAGTGGAGCACTGATATAACAAACTCCTAGATGCTGGCAAAATATTTTGTTATATCAGAATTTTGTTATAGCCAGTAAACATGCAGTAGAGTATTAATACGACTAATAATGAATACACTGTAATAACACATTAGGGTCGTTACATGCTTTTCCTGAACATATTGGTCAATGTTGCTTGCTTCATGCATTTTTGCCGGTCAATTTGCACTGCATCTTCAATGTTTTTCAACCCTGTCCTTAAAAGGCTGGTTGTCACTAATAAAGAGAAGGTAATCTTTCAGCGTACCCAGGGCTTTAGCAACTTCTCTGTAACTAGGCTTTACAATCTCCATGTCATCTTCATCATCATCAGAACCTGCAGGGATGTCTTGGGAGCTTCACTACGAACAGCCTCTACCAACTCATTGTCAGTTAACTCTGCAGAAGTTGGAACATCCTCCACAACTAAGACATACTCATCCAAGATGTCCTCTGCATTGTCCTCTGGTAGTAATGAGTCCAGCCTTTCCACAACCTCTTCATAATCTTGATCATCCATAGCTTCATCCTGGTTGTGTGCTTCTCCAGTTGTGTCATTAACAAACCCAGAGTGCCTGAAGCAGTTGGCCACGGTGACAGAGGAAACCTCATCCCAGGCTTGCTTTAGCAGCACAATGGCATCCAACACAGTGGTTTGGAACTCTGTTTGATTATCAATTGCTTCGATGAATTCGGTGAGCAGCTTCATCCGGTAACTGTGCTTCAGGGCTTGGATGATGCCTTGATCACATGGCTGGGTAGTGGGAAGTGGTGTTGGGTGGCAAATATGCAACCTCAATGTTTGCAAGATTTTCAATCACTGGATGAGCAGGGCAGTTGTCGATAATGAGGAGAATGTTCCTTCCTTTTATTCTCATCTTGGCATCAAGAGCTCTTTCCCACCATGTCCACAAGTCTCCTGTCATCCAAGCTTTGGCATTTGATTTGTAAGATAATGGAACATCCACTCCATTGAAACATCTAGGTCTGGCTGACTTGCCAATAACCAGGGGCATCAGCTTGCCAGTTCCTGACATGTTAGCTGCTATGAGAACAGTTAACCTATCCTTGGATTCCTTTCTGTTGCGTGAAGCATCCTCTCCTTTCAGCGTGTAGGTCTTGTTTGGTAAGCACTTGTAAAATAGCCCCGTTTTGTCTGCATTATAAATGTCGTCATCGCTGTCTCTTGCTAGTAGAGCAGGAAGCGTGTTACTTCTCCATCCCCTTGTCATCTCAGGTGTGACTGTAGCTGATGCCCCACAAATTGTCTTGTAGATCAAGGATCGTCGGATCTTGAAGCGATACAGCCACCCGCGATTAGCCCTGAAGTCACGGATGTTCAGCTTCTCCACCAAACTGTCTGCTTTCGCCATAATCAAAGCCCACTGATAGGAGTACCCATCGCCCTGGTCTGCTTTACCCACAAAACACAGCCGCGTCCAGATTGTCATGATTGGCCCTTCTCATCTTCTTATCCTTAACGAGAAACGTCTGTGATTCCTTGGCAGACACAAGTTGCTTCTCATTCTTCAAGAATGTAGCCAAAGTTGAGGGAGCTATTTTATATTCGCTGCAGACATCCTTCTTCTTCCCATTCTTCACTTCTCCAATTGCCTTCAATTTGAACTCCAACGTGTATGATTGTCGCTGAGTAGCCATTTTGAATAATAATTAGACACTATGCGGTAGTTGGAGGTAGAAAAAGACCACCAGTGCAAGTAACAGAGGGTCAGAACCACGTGTGCCACTGGAGTAATTACACTAGTTGGTGGCAGAAAAGACCACCAACACAAGTAACAGAGGGTCAGGACCACATGTGTCCTTAGAAGAGTAGCCTTCTGGCTAAAAGGATTCCCCACATGCATGTTAACAACATTTCTGATTCCAATTCCAATTCCAATTTGTATACACTAAGGACACATGCGATCCTGACCCTACGTTACTTGTGTTGGTGGTCTTTTCTGCCACCAACTAGTGCAATTACTCTAGTGGCACATGTGGTTCTGACCCTTAAGGGATGAGGGCTCAAGGTTATTTAGCTGCACAGTAATGGACATCATACAGTAGCCAAGAGTACAAAAGGGCGTGAAGTGGACATTGGAAGTATGTGGAGAAGTTGGTCGATGGGTATCCCCATTCCCTGAAGACAACTCCAAGCGGATTTATACAATCTGAATGTTTAGCTGCAGCGAGCAATGCTGGTCCTCCACAAAGGGATAACCAATACTAGAAGGTGAAAACAGCCAGAATGACCACCTATATACTATATAATACCACCACTACCACCACCACCAGCACCACCACCACCACACAATGCAAGTAACAATGGGGCCACCACATGTGGCAGTGGAGAAAATGCGGTAGTTGGAGGTAGAAAAAGACCACCAGTGCATTAATTACTTTCTTGAATCTCCTTCAAATAAATATGCAATACATTTGTCTGTCCATGCATGCAGCTGGAGTGTTCACTGTTGAAGGCAGCCACCGAAGGGAGGTGGGAGGTTATCCAGCAGGCCTTCCACACACCCAGCAAGGAGGAAGTGGTCCAGGGAGTGAGAAACAAGGTGATTATAGGCAGAAGGACTTGTATACCATGCTTTTCTTCTCTTTACCATTACACAAACAGATTGAGTGTGTTATGAACTGCATTTGCTGTCTTATTGTTCCATCTAATGCAGTTCAACTGGACTCTATTGCACTTTGCTGCCTATCATGGCCATCTTCACTTAGTTAAGAAGCTTGTGACTGTGTGCAAATTTGCCTCAGATGCACAGACTAAGGTACAGGTGGACTGCTTGCATGTCTATTAGATGACGCATGTGCCACAGTTGTTGCGGCATGCTTGAATTCAGCATTGTGTGTTCCCTACAGCTGTATTCACTCACTTAACATTGCATGTTATCCTACCCACCTGTTAGCACCAGTGGACTCCCGTCTTCCTGGCTGCCTGGTCTGGGCATGCCAATGTTGTCAAGCACCTTGTGAAGGAGCAGTGCAGTGTGGCAGTCATGGATGTGGTAAGATTTAGGAAGACAAAGGATTGCCTCATGAGTATTATGTACGTCTGCCTTTATACTGTTTCTGTCCCTTCCCCACTGGTCACTGCCCTGATTGTAGGATGGTCGCTCCCTTCTCTATGCATGTGTATGGAGTGGAGATATTGAGCTGGTCAAGTGGTTGCTCAAGGAGTTTGACCCACCACCAACACTCACAAAGGTTGGTTGCAGTTTTGCTTAATTGAGTCATACTGTAGTCTAATGTGCCAATGATTGAAACATGTAAAGATGTCACCTTCCTCTCCATCCATGGTACAACTCACTGGTCTATTGAGTTGTCAACTTCTAGAACTGCCTGTGTTGTGTCACTGTGCTTGTCTCTTTGATGCTATAAGTATACCTCTTTCTCACAGGATGGAGGTAGTCTGCTCATTCCTGCTGCCCAGTCGGGCAGTTTAGCACTTTTTGATTGGATGGTGGACAGATTCGTACTGTCCCCCCACCAGTGGAGCGAGGTGGGCTAATAGTAGGCTCACCTGTGTGTTACAGTATATGTATTAATTTTGTTTCATCACATTGGAATGATCTAAACAGCACGAGTGTGTGTATGCACATCTGCATGTGTGTAGTGTATTTCTTATTCTTTTCTGATGCACGCATTCGGCTATTAGAATGGTGTTATGCACCCACTACACATTGCAGCTGGGTATGGACACTTTGAACTTACCCAACACCTCATCCACAAGTACAAGTGTGATGTGTACTGCAAGAACAAGGTGTGTTTGTTTGTTGTTGTACACAGTGTAAATAGGCACTACATGTGTATGTGTTTGTGTGCAGCACATGTACTGTATGTCATTATATATCTGTTGTGTGGGGCAGAACAGACACTCTCCTCTGGTGATGTGTGGCAAGTGTGTGTGTAGAGTGTGCTGGAGCTCCTTGTGTGATGGTTTGTGTGTCACAGATACATGTCCACTTCCCCAACAGAATGAGATGACTCTCCTCCACTGTGCCGCGTTAGGTGGGAGCGTGGGCCTTATTGAGTGGTTGATGGCAAACCACAAATTTGCAATGGAAGCAAAAACAAAGGTATTGGTATGCCCACACATGTCACACTGAAGTTCATGGACCCTACACCCTTTAGAAGAGCTAACTCTGTATGGTGTAGCAATTGTACTATGTATAAACCACTGCTTCTGCATGTGGTGAATTCCTTTGTATGTGTGTATGTGTGCCTGTGTGTGCCGTCATGACGGGATGTTGTAAAACGTATATCACAAAGATCATGGATCAGGGGGCGGATCACGAGGAGTCATGAGGTTGTCACATAATGTTGGTGACATATTCTGTAAATTTTAAACGGTCCCAACTATGTACTAGTGCATGCTTGATCTCTTGGTCCAGCAGATCAATCGGTCTAAGCTGATTATCATTTGAAAGCACATTGAATGCCAACAGCATTCCCTGAAAATTGTTGGTATGCTCTCCGTGGTGTTCGGTGCGACCCCTTGAAAGGCACTGGCTGAGAAAATTGATTAGCGGCTTGAAAGAATGTACATATTAATGGACAGCAGCTCGTAATTGGCACATGATGGACAGATACTCGAGTTACAGTACAACTACAGCACAGAGGTTCGCTCACCCTCTTGGTACTGACAGCGATTCAAAATCCTATGTTGTACGTTAGAAGAAACCGAGTGTCTTTAAACTGTACCAGGTGTATTACTGGCCACTGTGAATGCACGGATTGTATGCTCTCACCAGAGGCAGGAAGTGCAAGCAGCGGTGTAGCTGACATATGATATAGGCAGAGGTGTAGCCAGCATTGCAGTCAAGAATCGTCACCTAAAGTCCTCATGGTTGACGTGCATGGCCCCAAAAATTGTATTTTCAGGCAGTAAGTTGGCAATTTGAATGTCTTTACATCATTTTGTTACACATGGGTTGTCATTCGATTCTTGGGCATACGTGTTGAACATTTTAAAACAATTGCACAACAATAAGGTATTCCAAATTGGGTAGTTCTCCTCATACCAGGTCAGAGTTGAACCTTGCTGAGGTATTGACCAGGTACTGGCCTTCCTATATATGGGTGAAACTATTCATGCCCAAGCCAGCTGAGAAGCCCTCACTTCATTCAGTATATCATATGCCTTTACATTTTGATTTCAAGCCCAGTTGATGTATACGAAACTGTCAATGTCAAAGTTATTTATGCATGGATTTGTGTTACCCAAATGACTCACAGAATGGGCGTTATTACTGTACAAGTGTTTGGTGGGTATTTTATTATAGCAGTGTTAGTATCTCTACTACTGTCCTCAAACAGTGCTATCCCCGGGTTTGTTTAGTGGCACACTGGTGCCTTGTTACAGTTGCAAACTATGTCACTGACATCATGTCTCAGTGACAACCTTGTGCCTGCCTGCGATCTACTCTCTGATCTGTGATCCATGTGATCCACGTTGTACTACATCCCATCATGAGTGACAGAGATAAAAAGCCCCAGTCCTCAATGTAGTCTGTTGCTGTGAGGTCCCATTTTGTGGACATGTGTTCTCACATCAATTAGTGCACTGCATCACCGAACAACACATTAACATTGATTGTGTTGTGCAAGCAGTTGGCTGTGTACTGTATTGACCATGTCCCACCCAAACCTCAGAATGGTCATACCCCACTGATGTTGGCAGCTCTAAAGGGTCACCTTGCAGTGGCCAGACTCTTGGTGGAGACATACCACTGTAATGTGAATGAGGAGGATGGTAAAGTGAGTGGATGGGAGGAGTGAGTGAGCACTCAACTTGTGTTAGTTCCCACATGTGACCAAGTGACACAGGAAGCTGGAGCACAAGATGCACATTTCTTATGTTTGATTGTGATTGTGATTTGTGTTTACTTAAGAGATTATAATTATTAAGTTGTAACAAAGCATGTGCTTTGACACTGAACAACAAACAAATAAATAGTGTATTCCAGCAAATATGACAAGTGTTAAAGTGCCACTGACATGCAAAACGTTTATTTCAGTAAATGATAGTCTACTGTTAATGAACAACTGCCATAGTGGTTATAAGCACCTCTGATGCCTGCAATAGGGGGAAATTTGACGATAAAGTTGCCAAAAGGCGTCATTTTTCTATTAATGATGTAACAATCTATACAGCTTCTGGAAACTCTTGTGACGTCACTAGGGGAATGAAGAAGACGTTTCAGGATTGAGAACACATGAACTTGTTGTGTTCTGCAGCGATTTGCCGTAAGGCGAACATGATTTGCTTAGTTTCGAAGCCAAGTACGACGTATATACAGTACAGTGCATAGAAAACATGACGTTACCGAAAAACTGGTAACAGTTATTGTTGGTTATTGTTAGCAAATGACGAACAGTGAACCATTAACCGGTAGCTAGTAACATGTAATCGTTAACTGGTAGCAATTTTATCTGTGCAAAAAGCGACGGTAGGTGTGCAGGAACAGTTTCCAGTGTTAACGTTTGCAAAGGAGAATGGTCTTATCAATGTATTGCAAGCAGCGAATTGTGCAACTATACTTTAAATGAAAAGTATTGTACAGCAACATTGCCCGAGTCCTGGCAGCAGAAGGGTACAGGGTATACTGAAACAAATGGCTTGGGCTACGATAAAGAAGTACAAGGACCACGGAACCCTTTGTCGTCTTCCTGGAAGTGGCTGGCACTTAAAGTTAACTTCCGAAGTCTTGGCTTTGATCGAGGAGCGAATGCGAACCGGTGACGAGACTACAGCTATGTAATCAACTCGTGAAGATGGTGAATACTGCTGCAGGCTACAAGGTATTCAAGAGTACGATAGTTCGAGCGCAGAGTTGTCCAGTTCATGAATGACACTGTATTCAAGCATCTCCAAAGAGCAGTGTCACAAAGTGTCTCAGCATCCCAAATCCAGCATATCAGCTATACGAACTGAGTGGAGTACAGGTGCAAAAGCAGAACCAATAACAGTTTACCGGTTAAACGCTGACAGGTAATCAAAAATATTCATGGATAAAGGAGTGATAACAATGAATAGAGTTAACTGTCAAACGGAATTACCGTCATGTTTTCTATGCACCATACTGTAGTGATGATAATAGCGAGTATGGCGACGACAGGAACTTGGACTGCTTGCAATGGAGCCGTATTTCAGTACAAACAGTTGTAGGCCTTGACGTGTCGGCGAGGATTACAGTGGCTCAGCGAGGACAAGGATGAGGCAGACTGGAGACAGCGCAATGCTAGCTGGTACGTAGCCGCAGTTAAAAGATATTTCTGGTGTTCAACTTGCAACTGAAGCTACAGTGGCTGTGTACGGTTTCGCATGTGTGACAAGCCACTGTGTGAAGGCATGTCATCGGTAACAAGGGACAGTGTTTGCTGCAGAGGTCCCAGAGATACATAGCAAGGTGACAGAATGGGAACGTAGCTACTAATTCACTTCAATTCAGCAGTTGGATCATAATTCTGCCCAGCAATGTTACACAGTAGCTAAAGCTAACTTGAGTGTACCTGATGACAATCACAACAGTACTACACACTGTGTTCAACTATAGATACTCAACCCCGTCTAAATCTCCTTGTATATAGTACAAAGATGTTTTAATTGTGCAAGTGTTCATGAGTTAGCTAGTCATCTTCACTGATCACACTACCTTCAGATGACATCAGTTTGTGATGATATGTATTCCTGTGCAGTGTAGTCTGCTTGGTGAACATGACTTTATACAGTTCAGATCACATGCATGTCGCAAAAGGCTTCACTTAATGCTGATTGACAGCAAGTGTGCTGTAGATATAGCGAATGCATGTGGTATAGCTAGCTAGATATACAGTACGCAACATGGACAACTTAACTTATTCCGCAGCCATCCTCGAAGGAAATTCGCGGATGGTCGCTTGGTATATAGTGGGCAGCCGTGCAGCAAATCACGGCTCTTCTGTGTGCAGATGTTTATGATACCGATGATAACCACTGACTGCTGAACCTGACGATTTACGCAAGAACGTCTTCACGTTTGGCGAAGAAAACTTTGTAGCACAGCGACTGCTGAGCTCCAGTAGTTTAGCTTGCTATCCCCTACTTCATTCTCCTAGTTACGTATATTGGGGCACGAAGTAGGGGATAATACTAAGCTCATGGTGTTCCCACTAGTCGGCCATTTTGGCAAAATTATCAGTCGCTGCTTATAACTATATTAGCTGCAGTTAAGTTTAATATTTGTTTAGTCTGGCCCAATGTTTATATAACAGCGCAGGAATGTCAAAGCTCTTGCGCAGATAATTAAAGGAAGTGATTAAAGAAGGCACTAGTAAAAGTCAAATAAAATAATAATAAACAAGCAGCCTACATAGTAAGAAGTTCAATGTCCCGAAGGAGCTCCATCGGCTTTGATTACATCTGGCATGACTTTCTGAAGGTGATCAATGTATCTGGAGCACATTGTTGGGGTTAATGTCTTTCAGTACTTCTTGATTCCTTCTTTCAGTTCAGGTAAATTTCTTGGTTTGTGCTTCAGAAAGGGTTGGTTCTCCAATACCAGCTTCACAGCAGGGTTGAAAACCTTGCCGACGTTTTGACCAGATGCTCTAGTCTTTTTTAAGGCGAAGAGTTTGTGCTTGTCATGCAAGTAGTTTTTCAGGGATCTCCACACTTTCTCCATTGGCTCTCCGCAGGACTCTTCCACCAGTTGATCCCATTGGCCACGAAAAAGCTTGGATGTAGTGACTGATGTGCTTGGGGTCATTATCTTGATAGAGCCTGTGTCCATTGGGGTAGTGCTTTCTGAGGAAAGGGACAAGGGAGGCAGTTAGAATATCACCATATTTGGTGGCAGTCATAATGCCGGTGAACATGACTAAGCATGTGGCTCCTATTTTGGAAATGCTGACCCATATGTGGATCTTGGGAGGGTGCTTGTGGCGGTATTTTAACTTCCTCAGAGCATTCTTCTTTTGGAAGGACTTCTTGCGGTGAGACTCCAGCTGCACCGTGCACTCGTTAGTAAATATAACTTCCCGGAATTGCTCCTCTTCTTCTAGTTGCTGATTCACCCAGATCACTCTGTTTAGCTTGTTAGTGTCCCGGATGGCCTGGCAATATCTGGCGGTGGTGAATGACCAGCCCAAATTATTTCCTGCTCTTGAAATTGTCCTCTCACTGTATGTCACTTGGTCTTCACCAAATTTCTCTGCCAGCAACATCTTCAGGTCTCCAGCAGTGTACTCATCATTTTCTGTCATAGCTTCATCAATCAGTTGATAGTGGCTCAGTGGTATTATCTTTCCTTGTCCTTTTTGTGGGCGATCTACTACAGATCCAGTGTCTTGCCACCTGGTAATAGTATTCTTAATTGTCTGGAGGGTAGTGATTATTCCTTCCTGGGCCAAGGCTTTCCTGATCGGTGTAGCTGTCTTCTGACCATAGGATTGTGTCCAAAGTGAAATAAGTCTTCTCTTAAAATCGCTCAAAGGCATCACTGTCTAAAAGTCACTTGATAAGTATACATGCATGTAGAGATGTGCATGTATTCTTATAGTGACTTGATAGGATATTTAGATGTGAATACTAGCCAATCAAATTGCATCCCTAGTCTACATCGCGGTCCGCTCAATGCGATACCCACCGGGTTTCTATAAAAAGCTACTTCCTTTATTAACCTGCTTTGGCTGTGTTTTCAAGTTGTTTTGAGTGTTGGATAAAGATGGACAAGATCATTGTCAGATGGACAGAAGATAGATCGAAAGGAACCACTTCTGTCGTGAAGCGATCCGCCATTAAGAGCGGACCAATTTCAGTGGGGAAGAAGGTGTCAGTGCAGTGGGGGAAGGCAAAGAAGGTATACAATGCAGAGGTGGTGGACGACAGCAGCGTTACAGCCCCACAGCAAGTCAATTCTAGTGAGGAGGAGCCTTTTTAGTGTTTGAGCTTTCTGAGCCTGCACAGACTGAACCCTCCATCGACCCCTCCGGACCACCTCCTCACAAAGATAGGCAGCCTGCCTTGATCACAATGATGGAGCTCCTCACAGACGTAGTGTCAGGAATGGAGACCAAGATTGAGATGGTAGGGAGCCTTAAAAACATGGTGGCAGAGATGCAGATCAAGCTGCTTCGACAGTTTCAAACCTTAGAAGACAAACTCACAATGCTGCAAGGAGATCACGTCGAAGAATTTCACGAAGCAGAGGATTGGCATTGGCCTGCCGACTTACCTGCACCAGTGCTGCCTTCCCTTCCTGATGGACAAACACCACCACAACCACTTGAATCTACAGCCTTGGCCGACGTTTCCAACAGGAGTGTTGGTATAGGGCACGACGTACCTGTCGACACCTATACCATTCCCCAGGATGTTGTGGACCTGTGCCTGAACGTGTGCAAATCAAGGAGAAACTTGGCTGGTCGTCTAGCTTCCTGACTTTTCACCAAGGAGGAGAGGTGCGTGAGCAATACTAGAGGTATGTGCAGGAAGAAAGCCTTGAACGTGCACAAAGTGAAGGCATTTACTCGTGCTGCATCACAAACTATTCCCTTGAGCGCCTGGAGACAAGTTCCCAAGTAGAGAAGGAGATGAGGAACGCTGTAGACGAGGTCTGTAGAAAGACGAAGATCCCTCAAGGAGCAGAAGACTTGTTGCCTGCTTGTTAACGGTCTTTTTGTTCCATTCTTGTTCTGAATTCTTCTTATTTTAGTCTTTATTTATTATTGTACTATTACGGGGAAATTTCTTCTGCATGACTAAGTGTGTTCATTCCACTTGCGCACACATATACCACCTTTTAGCCTAGATGTGTTCTCATCTTCACACGCTTTGGCCTTTGTCACTTGGCTTCTGCTTACTGCCATTTTCCTTACACGGTAACATTATAGCTAGGGCGGATTCGTACAGAATAGCCGTGATTTTCCTTAGGGGTAGCCACATATGTCAGCAATGGACAGGTGTGGATGCCCTGGGAAATGTTAAGTTATCCGTGTCATGTATCATATAGTGAAACCTGTAGGACAGTCTTATGAGACCAGTGATATGCCTGTAATCAGATGGATGCATTGTAGTCTGTCTGAGATGTTGTGGTGTTTATGTTATACTAGAGAGGCTTGGCTGCGCTTCACATCAGTTAGATGGCTGGCAATTTAATATGCAATTGCAAGGTGGATGACCCTGGACAGGAGGTCAGCCTCTCCTACAGCATCAATTAATTCTGCTACTGTAAATTTGCAGAGAACCCATTGGTTATTTGCTCCCATGCATTCTGATGGGGTTTAGGTTGCATTCCTCTGCCATCTCCCATTTCTTGTGGGTTATTGGCGAGTTTGGGTTGGCTGAGGCCCTATTGAAACTCACTGCTTGGCAGAGCAACGTGTGGACATGGACTGGATAATTGTTTTCAACTCATATCGTTCGCATCTGTGGCGAATACGACGATATTCCTTCGATCATTAAGCTTAGGACTCCGGATACTTGGGTACGATAAAGAGGCTGAACTTTCCATTACTTCTCCTATCGCACCCAGCAGCAACATAGCGCTCAGCTATTTCGCTACTATAACAGATGATCTGCAAACGTTTCTAATCCAAATAGCTCACGAATAGGGCACAAATTCGCATTTTACAGTATGTTATGCAATGAAATTGTTCCCCTTGTGACGTCATCAATAAAATGACCAACTGTCAGAAGGGCCTTCACCGGAAGTTGTGGATTATTGTGGATTTTCACCAACTTGCAGCAATTCTGACTGCCACCGATGATCCTAACTAAACAGACTGCATCCATTAATGAAACAACAATTTTGCATGTCAGTGACGCTTTAAGTCCAACAGGTATTATTGATCACGAACTCATGCAGACAGCATTTTAAAATAATGTTCCATGTAAGACTGCAACGAAGTCCTGTGTGTGTAGACTCCCTGTGAAGCCATGATTATATTAGTCTGTGAAAGTATGTACATATCTGGTGGAAAGTAATGGCATGGTTTAAATTTGTCATTTATAGGTGGTGTCAGAAATCTATGTCCCAAATTTAATTTCCTGCTATGACATGAAACCAGAACCAGTCTCCTTGGTTGCTATCATTGCCATATTCTGTGATGTTATTAGTATTTAGAACTTGGAATTGTTATTCGATCCAGTCAAAAGCCTTTTGTGGCATTTGCCCACCAATATTTCCTACTATGTATACAGTGTTGGGTCTATGTTAGTCATATTTGGCCAGCCCCTTCCATGGCTTCCATTTATTTGCCTAATACCCACGGAAAGGGCTGGTAGCTTCTCCAGTTGTGAAGGTGATGTATAGGGGCTGGCCATGTGAGAATAGAGCAATGTCTACTACTCACATACCACTGGTGCCTTTGATCCACCCCACACCCTGTCACACACACCAATGTGGTAGTGAACAATGTGATATGATGTGGAGGGTGAGTGAATGGTGAGAGTGGGTATTGGAGGAGGCAGCATGTGAATTACTGTATCACTGTGTAAATACCATTTGATTGTTCTCTCTTGTAGTCAGTGACACCAGTGATGCTTGCTGCACGGTATGACCACCTCCCTGTACTTAAGATGTTGGTGGAACATGGGGGAGATGTGTTTCACAAAGCACAAGTAAGTCACACTCGGCAGTGTGTTTCCACAACCTAATACGACATTCCACTCATGATACTAACCATGTACACAGGGTTCATCCACTGCCCTTCACCGAGCTGCCATTGGCGGATCCCTTGAGTGCGTGGAGTACCTGTTGCCCCTCTTTGGAGAGTGGATGTTTGAGAGGGATGTGCATGGTGCAACATGTCTTCACTGTGCAGTGATAAGTGGTAGCCTCCCAGTGTTGAGGTATCTCGTGGACTGGGGTGGATTTGACCTCAGCTTGAGAACTGCAGTGAGTTGTAGAGTGGTACGTGACAGTGTGTGATTCGTACTTTATGATGTTGTGAATTTTACAGCATATACCTTATTGTTTATCCAAGATTAAGAGGCACTGCTACACATGCACTTCAATGCACTCTACTTGCACGAGCACACATTTTTTAAACAAAGCATATACTGCCTGTGATAGAATACATATACTTTAACACATGCAAAATGAAGTAAACAAAGCATTAGTAAGCATGGACTTAATAAGCAGGTTAATTAACACATATTGTCAAGAAGACCAATAGGGCTGTCTGACAGGTTCATTCTCTTTGGATGGTGCAAACTGGATCTGACACCTCACAGACACATAAGTGAGGCATCAATCAGGGTGAAGGAAATGCGGCGTCTGATCATCCTCATCACTTGGGTGTAGGGTGAGCCAGTATTGTCGGCAATCAGAGAGGCCAATCTCTTGTACATTACTGATGCTGATGGTCCCCAGCCCCCGATACTGGCCAAAACAATGAGGGTAAAGGTACCATGCTCAATCTCCAGATGCAATGTTCATATTCTCTCCTGTTCCGTCTTTCGTGTTTCTTTTAGGTAGACAACAGGGAGTCAGATGAATTGGATGGGGCAAATGGGTTGAAGATTCTGACATCAAAGAAAGCCTGTTGTCTACTGTTCCCCCAAAAACCCATGGCTTTGATGTCTTGTCTGGCATTGTCACCATTGATGGCAGATCGTCCAGAGGGCTGCTACCCAGTCAAAGGTTAAAGATGGGGCTCGATCTCTACACCATGACAGACTTCCATCAAGGGGTTGGCAGTCAGATCCCTTACTCTGTCATGCCTAATACTGGGGAAAGCGCCATGAGAGCAACTGATGGAATGCTCCGCTGTAAAGGCAGATCCACAGACACATGTGCTTGGCAGCCTCACTGGATCCCACCCGTATCTCAAACAGAGAGCATCCCTAAAGGCCTGCTTGTGTAGGTTAAAACCTTCCTCAGTAAGAGGCAATGTGGTTAACCATGCAGATGCCCCCTTTTTCCAATGCCAACTCCATCGCCTTCTTCATTTTCATGGGCAGCCGTCCCTGGAGAACATTTGCTTCCTCCTCAATTATTGTTCTCGCTTCCTTCCTGCTTGTTACTCTAGCCTCGCTTTGGGAGCTGCGGATAGCCATAAGGTTGCCATCGCTGCAGCCTAAGATGGTAAAGACCAGTGGTCCTGTTATCCCCAAAGAGGCCTGAAATTGCCTCTGGGCCCTTTCATCAGCTCTAGGGACTCTGAGACCACCTAGCCTCAATGGTAGTGCAAGCAGATCTCTTTCATTGTCGCTGATAGCTGCCCTTCCTGTGATGGTTGGCAAGAGTTTGTCCCGGATGGCCTTTTCAAGGGGAGCTAGTAGATCACCAATGTCTGGAATGACACGCGTAAAATAGTTCCACTTCTCCATTACTCCATGCATTAGTGCTGCATATGCCGCCTGAGGTTGAGTTACAGCAAAGGATGTAAGTTCTTCAATTTCAGCAACCCACTCACGCACCTTGTTTGAGACAACTTCCTCGATGTACCTTCTTGTGCCAATTGGGACTTCGAGATGTTGGTGTCCTCTTGAGGTGATGTTAACACCCGAACCCTCAAAAGCTTCTTGGGCTTGAGACAGATGCTCCTCTTTTACAAGCAGCCAAGTCTTAGCTGGGTTTGGATAATAGTCATAGGGAGGACCTTCATCCTGGACCTTCTGGCACCATTTCAGTACTCTTTTGACACTACCACCAGCAGAAGCATCACTGGCATACCAGATTTGCTTCACATCTGCCGCAACTTTCTTGATCAATGGGATGGTAGCCAGAGCATACATGGGCATTGCCATGAGGTTGCCCTGCATTGTGCCTTCCTTAGAGAGAGCAAATTTTGCCATCAACAAACAAGGGGACATCACATCAATAGATATTGACAAGAAATGGAGCAACCGGTGGACACATTACTTGAATATTCCTCAGGGCTGTTTCTCTGTCCAATGAATTAGAGGCATTGGTAGCATCTATCATCAAAATCGCTTCAGTATTGGTATCATTGTAGAGACATCTCATAGAATGAGCCCCAGCCTCACAACCACTAATGTGGCCTGTACATAGCTGCAAAGGATGTGTCACTTCAAAGATGTAGTCTGAGATCACCTGCAGTGTTGCTTTGGCCATGACTCTTCTAAGAGCTTCACCTAAACCAATAGGTC
The DNA here is from genome assembly GCA_964019415.1 of Ianthella basta. Classification (NCBI taxonomy): domain Eukaryota; kingdom Metazoa; phylum Porifera; class Demospongiae; order Verongiida; family Ianthellidae; genus Ianthella; species Ianthella basta. The sequence goes on from OZ025876.1 coordinate 4,297,028, forward strand.
TTACTCCAGGTAATTTATCAAGGGCTATGAGGCAACAGGCCAGTAGGCAAGAGACACCCTCTTGATCAACGTACTCACAGCAGAGACGCCTTGTCATCATTACAATTGTGGAACAGAGGTCGTCCGACTCTCTTGAGAAGGATGAACAGATTCTCTTTTATTTGTTGGTGTCTAAACCAGAAGGACCTGCTGAGCCTGTCATCTTAAGAACAATTGACCTAATCATTTGGGCAGTGATTTCATCATCATCACCTGGTGTGGCTGGGAACTGCCTGGATCCTCCTCGAGAGCACTCTCCTGCAAGGGCTGTCTGTCTGGCTGTTTATCCTCGAGGTGCTGCTTCACTGACCTGCCACCCTGTTGGATGCTGTCTGTCTGCTAGACCCCGGCGAAGCCATTCTTGCTTATCATCCTTATAGCAGCTTTCACATTGCCCTGCTGTATTTTCCTGGCAAAAGGACTTGCATGCTGCCCTCCATTCAATGAGTGATTGTGAGTGTCCTTCACTCTTGTTTGGATGGTGACACACTCATGCAGCAAGCTTTCAACATCACCTTTGTGCCACAGCTCCAGTCTCCTCTTCAAACAGACAATCTGATCAGCCTTCCTAGCCTTAGAATGGGGGACTTGAAGGTGGAGGGCAGGCATACACATCGCAGCTTTGATAGCAACTCCTTCGAGGGGATTCCCGGCTTTCCTACTGGCATAACACACTTTCCTCTCAGCAACAAACATCTTACCCCACCTTTCCGGAAAGATGGGACTCTGAAGGTGTTCGCCTTCCAGTGCACAATCATCCTGTAAGCCTTGTCAAACAGGCACACGATATCCTCGCCGCTCTTTTCACCCCACTGAGTGGGTACCGAGGACACGCGGAGGTAGTCAGGGAGACGATGAGAGCTAAGATTTAGACTTTGATGTCATTAGCTCCTACTTGACTCATTCTTGTTCCTAGAGGCCCTTCATTGTTAGCCTCTCCTACAGCTTGACAGGATGCGGTCGAAGTAGTCATTACTCTTCGGTCCATGTTGGAGCACTGTTCATTTTTCTGAGGCAGACAATCGCAGCAACAAATCCCTCTCTAGCGACAGATGCCGTTTCAGCATGAACCCTTGCCCTTGCCCTTGCACCAGCAGCAGTGGGTCATCTTCAAATTGTTGTCAGAGCAGTCAGAACGATCAAAAGGAATCATCACGGGTTGCAGATCAAGCACTCACACTCAAACACGCTCAATCTGTAGCACTATCAATCCGCCATTTTGTTCATATAACCTCAATGCACAATCACACATACACCCACACAGGTCGTACATGTATCACACACATGCATATTTATTATTATTATTATTATTAAAGTGACAAACGGCATGCATGCATACAGAGGCTGCTCAGCCAACAGAAAAGGCTTACTGGTTACTGTACAAACAAAACGCAAAACACGGAAGAAGCTAGAGTCTGATTATATACTGTCCGTTAGATAAGGCATGGTTTGTTGCTCGGTTATGAATTGGTATTAACTAAGTAGGATGTGATGTCTACATGAATAAAATTGAGTATATAAGGAGGTATACAATGTGGTTGTCATAATTACATAAGATATACTTGATTTTGTCTTGTAAAGTCAGATGATAAAAATTGGTAGATTTGTTATGACAGTATTTAATAATTTTAGTCTGAGGTGTCTGAGGGCTGGGCAGATGGCTAAAAGTGACACTGGTCCTCCACCTCTCCCCGGTTGCACAGCTGGCACACCCTCTGCCGATATGGCACCCGGGTGTATCTACCGGTCTCCACCGCCAGTGGGAGACACCCCATTCACAGGCCAGCCATCACCCTCCTCCCCCACACAGTTCTAATGTTAGTCACGTATCTCTCTGTAGATGGAGCTTCCTTGACTTCTCTATAGAGGTGTAATCTACCCCCTGACTCAGAGTCAGACCCAGATTCCTTGACCTTAACTATCCAATTTTTGAGAAACAGATAACCTAAAGATTGATTATAGTAGTCCAAACTATGTAGATTGTCTGGTATACAGTTACTTTGATGCATGCTCTGTAGCAACTCTCTTGCTGATTGGGTCCAGTTTCTGTATCCCTTTCCTGTTAGATCACAAGATTCTCTGAAAATATAGTGGTTTGATTGATTTCGTGACATTATGCTTAATTGTTTATAAAAGCTGACACATGAAAGTTTAGTTGTCACAGACAGTGGCTGCCAGCCCATATCTCCTATTAACGCAGAAATAGGAGCATTTCTGCCTAGGCCTAGGAAACTCCTCATAAGGTTATTTTGAATTTTATCAATTTGTGAAATAGGTTTGAACCCCCATAGAAAGCTGCTATATTCAATAATTGGAACTACCAGTGCATTGTATAGATGTGTGAAAACTTCATAGGCAAATCCTACACTAACTCTGGCCTTGGCAATTAAGTAATTTGCAGCCCTATTTGCTGAGAGAGCTGTATTTTCAATAGCTCTGCCCCAACTAAGATGCTCCGTAAAGATAATTCCTAAGTACTTATAGCTATCTATGTAATCGATGGTTTTGCCACGACAATGGAACTTCCTATTACTAATTTTCTTTCGAGGGTGCCTGATTTGCATAATCTTTGTCTTATTAGGATTAATGGACATAAAATTATTCATGCACTACTGACCTAAAACATTAAGTAAGCACTGCAACTTTCTGGGCTTTCTGCTACTAGAACCATATCATCAGCATATAGTAGAGCATTTAATTTACAATCTCCAAGCAAGATCCCTTGATTTGCTATCTTAAGATGATCAATTAATTCATTAATGAAAGTATTAAAAAGGGCTGGGGATAGAGTGCACCCTTGTTTTAAGCCACTGTTTATAGCAAAAGGGGGGTGATGATTCATTATTGATTCTTACTGAGGAAGTCACGTTATTGTATAAGGCCTGTATGCTCCTAAGAAATTTACCTGAGATCCCACAGTTCACTACTTTCTGCCATAGTAGCTCTCTCGAGACAGAGTCAAATGCCTTTCTGAAGTTCAAGCTTGCTTAGCTTCCTATTTTCAAGAAAGAAATAGATTGATGAGATATGGTCCTGGCAGCTACGATGTTTCCGAAAGCCATTCTGTTCATCTTTTATTGTCTCCCTTTCTTCTAGGTATTGGCACAATCGATTATTAAGCACTTTACAGAATGTCTTGGCAATACAGGATTGGAGAGTTATTCCTCTATAGTTATCTACATTGAGTTTGTCACCAGAGCCTTTGTAGATGGGTAGAATAGTACTCTCTGTCCATATCTTAGGCACAGAGCCACTTATGAAGTATGTAGCACTGGAAGAGTGCCACTTGGACAATTGCATAGTCAACTACCGACTTTTCTAATGTAGATATTACTGTATAGTTGTCCCTGTCTGTGCAGAATCTGCCATTGAGTGACAATCTCTAAGGAAGTCAATCAGTTGCCTGCCGTGTGAATTAGTGGTAGTGTCTAAATTTCGGCTATCTGGCAGGTGATGGTTGTCTAGGTTGTCTTGCAAACTACCTAGTCTAGCATTTAAGTCTCCACAGACAATGATTCCTCCGTTATCCTGGTATTGTAGAATTTGGTATCTCAAGAGATCAAAAACTCATGTGATTTAGCTCCTCGGCTGCTGTCTGCCGGGGAGAGGTAGAATACGCAAACATAGAACAAGTGTTCCGGATTGCTAAAATTCGTGAATAAGACCCATAGGATATCTTCGTATTGCTTATCTACTACATCGTCGCTAAAGGAATTGAAAATGTAGTCCCTAACTAAGATCCCTACTCCTCCTGATCCTCTGACTGCTCTTTTTGAAATATTTGTTCGATTGTTACCAAACCACTGGTATCCTGTATTTTGACTTCATCATCTTTTTGCAGAAATGTTTTCACATAAGCATAATATATCTACATTTGTTGCTAGTATTATATTTTCTCTAAGTTTACAGTGGTCACTCCTTGTATACCCTCTAATGTTCCATGTGCCACAACTTACTTTGCCGGGGTAAGGGGGTATGATGGCTGGCCTGCGAGAAGCATCTTCAGAAGTTTCATCTGACGCTCCTGGCCAAAGGTGCACCTCAGGGAGGAATGGAAGGAGGTGCACCGGCTGCCCTTGCAGGGAGGTGGAGGACCTTGTACAGGCATTGGCAGGAACTGGGTGGGTGGACGGGCAGGTGGAGGGGGTGGGCCTAGCAGGGATGGTAACATCAAGTTTGGGGGTGGAGGTAGAGCCAGTGCTCTGTCTAGTCTTCTCTGTTCGGCAGTCCCTTGAACAAAAGGCTGGACACGTGAAGGAGGGAAGGGGCTAACCTTCCAGGGTAGTTTCCCTTCCTCACAGGCTTTGGTCACTCTCTCTATCGCTGAATTAAGTCCCTCACATTTCATAAACTTCCATTGTCCTCAAAAGTCAGCATTGGGGATTGTTTGCGTGATTTGCAAATCGTTCTCCAGTATCCCCTGCTGTCTTCGTAGCTGCTGCAGTATGTTTACTATCTGAACCTCTGCAGGAATCTTTCTATGGTAGACTGTCATCATTCTCCCGTCTCCCCTTGATCGAGGAGGCTCCCCAGACTGCTGCTGCCACTGTTGTTGAGGTCAGCTGGAGAGATGCTGTTGTAGCTGATGCTGTTCAGGAGCACTCTCTTGGACCCTCTCCACTTCAGAGGATGGCGGCTGCTCAGTTTCCTGTTCTGTTTCTGTTGGCTGGTCGTCTGGGGTTGTCCCAGGTGCGAGGGGCTCATGACTGTCCAGTAACATAAATCTGCTTTCTAGCTCTCTATTGAGAGCTTCTAAGGACTGAACTGTCGCGCTAAGGCTTCTTGTTGTTTCGAGCAGCTCAGCCATGGTCGAGGATAGCACGATACAGTTGTCACACTTCCAGGGTCTAGGCGCGAGGTTGTTCTGTGTTGCCAGTAGTTCCTCGAGGGTTGGAAGGCAATCGAGATGAAACCACCACCTGCAGATCCCTTGATATCATGCTCCTTGATTGCCTACCAAGTTCCCGCACTAATCACAGGGCCCCAGCTGAGTTTCCAAGGGCAGTGATTCCTGTTTTTCACGCTGACTTGAGCGGCTGGATGACTGTTGACAGGATCCGGAAGCATTCGGTGATTCCTGTTCCTGTTCCCGTCGTTCTCCACGACTGGCCTGCTTTGATCGAGATCTAGAAGCGCGGTCCACTTAGCTGGCATTGCTGTAAGAACACTCATTGACTCGCTTGTAAGGACACAAGGCAACAGGGCAACAGAGCCTCAGGGATTCTCCTCTCTCTCTCAGTTTGACAGTTGATGTATATGTATACGTATCACCCAAACTTGCCTCACACTACAGCTGTAAACAGTGTACTGTAGCTATTGTACACACACACATGCAGCCCAACAGCACACCATCACCAACATTCAGTTCATTCACATTCATTTCATTTGTACAAGTTATTGGCTGTGTACTGTATTGACTATGTCTCACCCAATTCACAGGATGGTCGTACCCCACTGATGTTGGCAGCTCTAAAGGGTCATCTTCCAGTGGCCAGACGTCTGGTGGAGACATACCACTGTGATGTGAATGAGGAGGATGGTAAAGTGAGTGGATGGGTGGAGTGAGTGAGCACTCAACTTGTGTTAGTTCCCACATGTGACCAAGTGACGCAGGAAGCTGGAACACAAGATGAACATTTCTTATGTTTGATTGTGATTGTGATTTGTGTTTACTTAAGAGATTATAATTATTAAGTTGTAACAAAGCATGTGCTTTGACACTGAACAGCAAGCAAATAGTGTATTCCAGCAAATGTGACAAGTGTTAAGTCCAACAGGTATTACCGACCACGAACTCAGACAACAGTTCAAATGTTCAAGACCTGTGTGTGTACTCCATGTGAAGCCATGATTACATTAGTCTATGAAAGTATGACATTGTACATATATGGTGGAAAGTAATGGCAGGGTTTAAATATGTCATTTATAGGTGGTTTCAGGAATCTACGTACCAATTTCAACTTCCTGCCATGGCATGAAACCAGAACCAGTCTCCTTTGTTGCTATCATTGCCATATTCTGTGATGTCATTAGTATTTAGAACTTGGAATTGCTATGCAAACTAGCCAAAAGCCATTTGTAGCAATTCCACCAAAATGTTTGCCCACCAATATTTCCTGCTATGTATACAGTTTTGGGTTTATGTTGGTCACATGTGGCCAGCCCCTTCCATGGCTTCCATTTATTTGCTTAATACCCGCGGAAAGGGCTGGTAGCTTCTCCAGTTGTGAAGGTGATGTATAGGGGCTGGCCATGTGAGAGTAGAGCAATATCTACTACTCACATACCACTGGTGCCTTTGATCCACCCCACACCCTGTCACACACACCAATGTGGTAGTGAACAATGAGATGTGATGTGGAGGGTGAGTGAATTGTAAGAGTGGGTATTGGAGGAGGCAGCATGTGAATTCCTGTATCACTGTGTAAATGCCATTTGATTGTTCTCTCCTGTAGTCAGTGACACCAGTGATGCTTGCTGCACTGTATGACCACCTCTCTGTACTTAAGATGTTGGTGGAACATGGAGGAGATGTTTTTCACAAAGCACAAGTGAGTCACACTCGGCAGTGTTACCCACAACCTAGTACAACATTCCACTCATGATACAAACCATGTACACAGGGTTCAAACACTGCCCTTCATCTTGCTGCCTATGCTGGATCCGTTGAGTGTGTGGAGTACCTGTTGCCCCTCTTTGGAGAGAGGATGTTTGAGATGGATGAGCATGGTGCAACATGTCTTCACTGTGCAGTGATAAGTGGTAGCCTCCCAGTGTTGAGGTATCTCGTGGACCAGTGTGGATTTGACCTCAGCTTCAGGATTGCAGTGAGTTGTAAAGTGGTACATGACATTGTGTGATTCGTTCATTTAAGATGTTATCTATTTTATTTACAGTATGGTTATGAAGTTTAATGTAATTGAAGGAAGTTAATGGCAGCCATTCGAATAACCCGCGTACGACATTGCAGTGGCTCACAATCACGTGCAATGTGAGCCACGTATGAGTGCCCACGCATGTGCAGTGTGTGGTGTGCAGCTCCAGTCAGCCTGCAGCTGCTTTGCCGCGTTAAGCCTGCAAGTGCTTCCTTGGACGTTCCTCACTTATAGCAACTTGCGATGGATTTCTAAGCTAGTGTGCTGGGTTCGGTGCCCTCAACGTCATCCCCGACTCCCCCTGCAACGGGTCAGACTTTGTCTGATCAGACAGTGGCGCCTCCAAATCTCCAGACCTCTGCTACGAATACGACAACCGTATCTTCAGGTAAGTGTATGGCTACGGGGAGACGTAAATGTGATAGTCTTGTTCTTTGTAAGGTAACTTACCACGCGACCAAAAGGCGAAGAGCTCGGGACGCTGCCGCTGAGTCGGCGCATGTTCTCGCTTGCCCCGCATGGCAGGCACCTGCACAACACGCATAACAAGGACGGTGGCGGCCCCAGGTCGCACCCAGCCACGTACCCCTATGGCTAGGGTCGCCGCGCGGGCTGACCTCTCCGGGAGGAGCCACCGGGTTGGCACCGAGCAAAGGTGGCTCAGGCACGCCTTCAAGTCACCGGGGTGACCTAGCCTATGCATCAGGGCAAGCCACAGGCCACATTACTCTTGCATGAGCACGGTCATGCTCCTGCTCCTCCTCAGCCGAGGGTGGGAATCCACTCCGGTGGTCGACTTAGGATGTTATTAAGGCGGTTACAATGTCGGCCCACTAGCTTGACTAGATCCGGGAAAGGAGAAGGGCTGCAACATTAAATGCAGCCCAACAGCACACCACCACCAACATTCAGTTCATTTACATTCAGTTGATTTGTACAAATTGTTGGCTGTGTACTGTATTGACTATGTCTCACCCAATCCACAGGATGGTCGTACTCCACTGATGTTGGCAGCTGGAGAGGGTCACCTTCCAGTGGCCAGACTCCTGGTTGAGACATACCATTGTGATGTGAATGAGGAGGATGGTAAAGTGAGTGGATGGGAGGAGGTAGTGAGCACTCAACTTGTGTTAGTTCCCACATGTGACCAAGTGACGCAGGAAGCTGGAACACAATGCACATTTCTTATGTTTGATTGTGATTGTGATTTGTGTTTACTTAAGAGATTATAATTATTAAAATGTAACAAAGCATGTGCTTTGACACTGAACAGCAAACAAATAGTGTATTCCAGCAAATGTGACAAGTGTTAAGCCCAATAGGTATTGATCATGAACTCAGACAGCATTTTAAATGTTCAATGTAAGACTGCATGAAGACCAGTGTGTGTACTCCATGTGAAGCCATGATTACATTAGTCTGTGAATGTACAATCATAAATGTTGGAAAGTAATGGCAAGGTTTAAATTAGCCATTTATAGGTGGTTTCAGAAATCTATGTCCCAAATTTAATTTCCCGCTTTGACATGAAACCAGAACCAGTCTCCTTTGTTGCTATCATTGCCATATTCTGTGATGTCATTAGTATTTAGAACTTGGAATTGCTATGCAAACCAGTCAAAAGCCTTTTGTGGCGTTTGCCCACCAATATTTCCTGTTACGTATACAGTGTTGGGTCTATGTTAGTCACATGTGGCCAGCCCCTTCCATGGCTTCCATTTAGTTGCCTAATACCAGCGAAATGGCTGGTAGCTTCTCCAGTTGTGAAGGTGATGTATAGGGGCTGGCCATGTGAGAATAGAGCAATGTCTACTACTCACATACCACTGGTGCCTTTGATCCACCCCACACCCTGTCACACACACCAATGTGGCAGTGAACAATGTACGTGATGTGATGTGGAGGGTGAGTGAATGGTGAGAATGGGTATTGGAGGAGGCAGCATGTGAATTCCTGTATCACTGTGTAAATGCCATTTGATTGTTCTCTCCTGTAGTCTGCGACACCAGTGATGTGTGCTGCAGTCAAGAACCATCACCCTGTACTTAAGATGTTGGTGGAACATGGGGGAGATGTGTTTCACAAAGCACAAGTGAGTCACACTTGTCAGTGTGTTTCCACAACCTAGTACAGCATTCCACTCATGATACTAACCATGTACACAGGGTTCATCCACTGCCCTTCACCTTGCTGCCTATGGTGGATCCCTTGAGTGTGTGGAGTACCTGTTGCCCCTCTTTGGAGAGAGGATGTTTGAGATGGATGTGCATGGCGCAACATGTCTTCACTGTGCAGTGATAAGTGGTAGCCTCCCAGTGATGAGGTACCTCGTGGACCAGTGTGGATTTGACCTCAGTTTGAGAACTGCAGTGAGTTGTGGAGTGGTACATGACATTGTGCGATTTGTTCATTTAAGATGTTATCTATTTAATGTACAGTAAGGTTATCTATTTTATGTACAGTACCATGCACTAACTGCAGTTTGAGAACTGCAGTTAGTGGTACATGACATTGTGTGATTCGTTCCTGAGACATGTCTTAACAGGTACACATGCACTTGAGTGCTGAGCACGCACACACACACACACACACACACACACACACACACACACACACACACACACACACACACACACACACACCTTCCTTCCTTCTTTCCTGCTGCCGATACGGTCACGCGACCCCCCCATTTGGGGGGGGACAAAGTAGAATCGTGATGACAAAAAGATATTAAGTTAGTTGCTTGTGGAACCAGAAAAGTTATGCTTGCGTTGATTTGACTTCTGTGATCTTCCTTAGCTTGGTCTTTTGATTTCTGGTGTCTGCGACTTGACATCTATGTTTTGACCAGCCCCCTCGACTTCGGAACCAGCGGCTGCAAGTGGAGCATTGCACAGCTCCACGCTGTTCATGGACAGGCTTCTGGCGCTCATCAATGCACTTGTGCCTGGCCTTGTCCCCAGGTCTGCGGAAGCTTCGACCACATCCTTCACAGACCACATGACTCTGTGACTGGCTTGAGTTCAGTTGTTGTTTGTGGCATTGGTCTTCAAGCCCTTTGCGATATATGGTCTGCCAGCAATCCCTTTGTAAAGCTTGCTCGTACCATTCTGATTCTGAGATTTTCAAATCTTTCAGATCCTGACGGATCATGTCTCTCCATCTCTTCTTCGGACCTCCAGGGGGGCGTGTCTGTGGTAGCCAACCAAACAGAACCATCTTTGGGGTTCGATGTTCTGCCATCCGAGCAACATGGCCCAGCCACTCTAGTCTGCGTCCCATCACTTTCAAGGCTGCTGTCTCAAGATCTCCCCATTGCTCTCTGGTCTGTTCTGATGTAATGTGTTGTTCCCACTGCTGCTGCCCGGTGACACCAAGGATGTTACGCACACAACGGTGATGAAAGGCATTTAGCTTGTTGACATGTCTGCGCAGAAGTGTCCAGCACTCTGAACCATACAGTAACACTGATAGCACACATGCCCGGTATACTTGCCTCTTTGTGTCCACATTGAGGTTTCTGTCATTGAAGACAGCTGGGCGCAGTGCTGCAAAAGCCTTTGATGCATTAGCTATTCGCCTGTCCACCTCAGCATCAGTCTGTCCATTTGAAGATATGATGGAACCCAAGTAGGTGAACTCGTCCACACACTCGATTTCACAGTCTCCAACCTGTATTGGAGCCTTGTCTTCTGTCTGCACTGCTTGTCCCACCACCATAAGCTTGGTCTTCCTGATGCTGACCTTGAGACCAAATGAACTAGCTACTTCAATGTACTCCCGCATTGCCTGTTCTGCCCCTTCACGTGTTGTCGCTAATAATGCTGCATCATCTGCAAATTGGCATTCTGACATTCTGGATTCTTGAGCATTTGCAGTGTACCTTCTGAACAACTTCTGATCGCATTTGAAGCGCAGGTACGTCCCAGCTCCCTCCACATTGGCAACTCTTGCAGCCCATCGTTCGACAATGAGGCATGCATATATGTTAAACAGCACTGGTGCTAGCGTGCAGCCCTGTCTCAATCCGTTGTCCACGTCAATTTCCTCAAGCAACTTCCCCTCTACCCGCACACGTGCTTTCATGCCCTCATGTAGTGATCGTATTATGTCAATGATTGGTTGAGGAATACCAAGCTTCTGTAGGGCACACCACAGTGCTTCACGTGGGACAGTGTCGTAGGCCTTTGTGAGGTCAACAAACAGTATGAACTGCTTAGATTGATGCTCTATTGTCTTCTCCACCAGTTGACGTACAGTAAATAACATATTCGAGCATCCGCGACCTTCACGAAAACCACACTGCGATTCTGGTAATTCCTCCTCGGCAACTTTCTGCAGTCTGGCCTGGATGACTCTGGCCACCACCTTGCCCACTACTTCCAGAAGGGCAATACCTCGCCAGTTGTCACAGAGGTTGAGGTTTCCCTTCTTTGGTATGGGGATGATGGTTGCGTCAGCCCAGTCTTGAGGAACTCTTCTCTCTTCCCATACCGTGTGTACCAGATCCAGCAGTAGCATTTGAAAAGTCACTTCTTCACCAGCTGCCTTCACCATCTCTGGGAGTATGTTGGAGCTGCCTCCAGCCTTGCCGTTCTTCAGTTTGTGCAATGCAGTTGTTAACTCTTCCAGTGATGGCTTCCTCTCAAGCTGTGTCCTCAGTGGTCGTTGTCTTGCCCTCTGTACCTCCTCCATGCTGAATTGGCTCTGCACATTGAGCACTGTGGCAAAATGTCTTTGCCATCTTTGTTGTTGAGCCTTTGGTGTGATGCATGGTTTTCCTTCTTCATCCTGAATAGTCACTGATCTTGAAGGGACTAGTCCTCTCCGTCCGTGCTGCATGTCCCTGATGCACCTCCACACCACCTTGCCTCCAAAACGTGCTCTCTGTGCTTCTGCTGCTTTTGCCTGGAACCATTTGTTCTTAGCATCACGGATAGATTGCCGAGCTGTGCCTCTTGCCTGTCGGAAACGCAGCAGATCAGCATCAAGTTTGGTGGCTAGCCATCTTGTGTACAGTTCGTGTTGTCGCTTTAAAACAGGCTCCAGAACTGTGACAGAGTCCCTGAACCAATCAGGTTGGTGCCTGTTCTCTGTGCCTAAGATGGCCTCAGCTGAATCTAAAAGTGCTGATTGTAACACTTCCCATTTATCCTCTGCTGTTCCCTCCTCTGACCAATTCTTTAATGCCCTTTCCGCTGCCTGTTTCTGGAACTCCACACACACACACACACACACACACACACACACACACACACACACACACACACACACACACACATGCACAGGCACATGCACACACAGACAATGGTGTCATACTATATGGAGGCTCGAAGTGATCTGGCTTGAGATTGGTGCGTCTACTGACAGTACCAAATAATGCTCCATGTGGGAACATGTACCATTGCACGTCTGCACTGTCCCACAGTCCCACAGTCCCAATCATCTCACTAGTGTTTATTCACACTTGCTGAGTACCAAAGACAGACTGTGTCCCACTCATGGGTGCACTTGTACTATTATTGTGTAGCCTTATGTTCTACTGCACATGCTGTCTATACTTCCCTCTTGTCCAACAACGTTCAACAACACTACCCACTGACTTGTACAGTGTAGAATGTCTCTGTGTCCCACTTGTGATGTGAAATTGCTCAGTAGTTGCACTCATACTTCTACACACGTCTTATCCAGAATGTCTACCAAAGGTTACCCCTCTAATGTGTCCTGCAGCTTGCGTTTTGTGCGTAAAGGTAATTACTGTCTACCAACCTTCCTTCAGAGTGGGCATGACTGCTTCCTGTTGGCTTGTAAGGAGGGTGATGAAGAGATTGTTCGTGAACTGCTCACAAAAGACAAAGTGGACCGGAATGTGGTGGACAATGTGAGGAATTAACCAGTTCACTGTCTCTTTATCCACTGTGTCATTGTTTGTATCCCACACTTGCAGGATGGTCGTGGTGCTGTACACCTGGCATGTACAGGTGGTCATATCCCACTTGTGAAGACACTGGTGGAGTTTGGGATGTCACCAGATGTCAGAGACAATGTGAGCATCTTGACATGACCTTACACCCCTTTGACATGAGTACACAACCGGGTCAAACCTGAGTCAACTAAACCTGCTTTGACCCGATTTTATCTGTTTCTGTTCACATGGCCACAATTTCTACTACATGTTGCGTAAGTGCACTCGGCCACTCGATATCTGTCCTGTCCGTCCTTCATTGGAGGCACACAACAGATAGGTGCACATGAATGGTGGAGGGTATGACAGAGAGAGCATGTATATGTCAATTCTCTTAATACTACGTTTAGTCATAGACAAACCCTGCCTGTGTTGTTTGACCACAATCTCCCTGATTGCCTGAATGTTCCTATAACTGCCTGGAGTACACAGTTGCTGGATGCCTACATATACGTATGTACTTATGTCTGCAAACTTTGCCAGCAAAACTGAAATTGTGCGTGCATTCCAAGTTCATACACATTCATGATGCAAGTTTCCCTTTGCAAACTCCTTGCTACCTGTACATACATGGTAGGTTGTATAATGTATGTGCATTCACTTGTCACTGTAGAATGGAAGGACTCCTATTCAGCTTGCACCAGGCAGTGCTCATGCTGACCTTCTCAAAGCTCTCCATCTGGAAGTGGTCAGCAGTGTTCCCCAATGTATGTCATCTCACAACTAGCTCCTTACCACTGTACACCCACTCAGTTAATGAGCTCACCTCAGTTAGTTGTAATCTGCGCCATGTCTACATATGTACGTACTGTTCTGTCTTATCTCCTTCACAATCCCTCCACTTTCCTCCCTACTACACAGCCCATGAATCAGTACTCCTAGATGTCTGCTGGATTCCTTCAGGGGTAGAATCTCTTCTTGTCACCCTAGAAGGAGGGGTATTCCCTCTGCAGTCTGAGGGTAGCAACAGTGAAGGAGATGAATACGTAATCCAGCTCCATGTACCTCAGGGGGCAGTGAGAGCAGTTGGAGATGGAGTGTTGGAGGTCCGCTATGCAGTGATTCCTGACGGTCCATTCAGGACACCAGAGGGCTACAGGCTCTGCAGTATGGCAGTCTACCTCTACTACGACCCAGCTCAGACCACCAACTCCTTCTACCTCCTCCTCCCTCACTGGTCTGGTGCACCAGGCCACCCTACATTTGTCACCTCACCCCACACACTCTCAGAGGGGGAAGATTGTTACTCGTTTCATCTGCAAGTGGGTGGGGAGTTTGACGAAGGCTATGGGATCCTGGAGGTAGATGGCCACAGCACATTGTTTGGACAAGCCTATCGCCTGGAGGACACCAGTAGATACTATGCCTCATATCTGGAGAGGCAAGAGGGGACCAGTCGACACTTGAGAGTTGCCATTGTTTTTGAGTCTAATGTTTGGATCAGGGTGAGTGAGTGCAAAACATTTAGTGTTTAGTTTATGATGCAGCAGTGAGTGAATTATTTTGCATAGATTTTGCAACGCTATTGGAAGAAATGGAAATATTGTGGTAATTACCGGTTTCAATTCAAGAAGCATTCTATTAAGGGCAGTCTGGACACAGACAGTGGTAAAGGATGGTGTGTGTCTATTGTTGGACCTTCCAAGGTAAGTACGTAGTCTGTGTCTCTAAGGGCATAAGATAGCCTAGTGCAGTCTTCATAGCTCCCGCATTTCCATGACAACATCTTCTTATATATAACTCCTGTACTGTATTTTGTATTCCCTTGCTCCACTGTGAAGGTCTCAGTGAAAGATGCTGAGTACAAGAGAGTGTATCAACAGGATGCTCTGAAACAAGCTGTCATTGCAGAAGCGTACCCTCCCTCTATCACTGTAAAAGCTGTCCACAGCCAAGTACCTGAACACCTCAGATGTCCAAGGCTTATTCACCTGCATGTCAGTGGGACCACATCAGGTGGTCTGATATTTCCTGTCGAGGTGTCTGAGGAGAGGGAGGGTAAGTTTGTGCACCTTGTGTACTATTTGTGAAGGTGAAGAATAATTGTACAGTTCATTTCTAAGCTGTGTGCATGCACCTATTCAATGCACAACCAAGTACACATGTAAGCCAGCTCACAGGTATCTGCAGTGCTTATCACATGCATTCCTGCTCACTAATTGATTGCCAGTATATTGTTGTGTGCAGGTGAGAAGGAGGTTGTCCAGAGCATGTCTGAGGTAGCTCTCATTGACAGGGACCCTGTCCTCTCACAGCCAGTGCACTGTAAGTAAACATTGGTACTTGTGTTGAGTTCAGAACAACCTCACTGTTGTGTGTTGGGTGCTGTGCTCAGATTACAGGGCTTGCTCAATAGAGCCTCCTTTTGTCTCCTTTGCAGCTTGTGGGAGATATGCTGTGCTCTTCAGAATGTATGTCAGCAGACAAGGTGCTGGCAAGGGTAAAGCCATCCTTGAGTGGGTGGGGCTTTCCCCACAAGAGATTAAGTTGTGTTACCAAAGCAACCCTAGTAATGAGGAGGAAGCAATTCAAGATGGTCTGATCAAGTGGTGGGAGACTAATGGTGACTGTTGCACATGGCAGGTCCTCCTAGGTGCAATGAAGTTTGCAGGCATCGCCCAGCAACACTGCACAGAGCTTGTGGAAGAGCTCCATCAAATGATGCAAGGTGAGGTTACCTTTCCTTTGAAGCACTCTTGTACACAATACCAGTTGCAGCCTCATGTGTGTGTTGCATACTGTAGGTGTGACATGTGCCCCATCTCTACATGCACTTGTGCAATTGATTTTATTACATAGGTAACAAGTGACCAACCCACCAAACAGCAGTCGTGTGTTTGTTTCAAAGAGTAACACATGTACAGGACATTACTGAATTACACAATCTGTGTGTATTGTGTGACACATGTGCCTAGCACACATTTTATGTTTGTATTGCAATACAGTCACACTTGCCATGTTTCCTGTTTAAACTGTTTGTATTACTACACTTCTATTGCCCAATGTGTCTTACATTGTACAGTGTATTTGGCAGCATGTGTTACATCATTATACATGATGTATCTTTTAACATTGCAATGAGTACCAGTGCATGGTCAGTCATGAATTAAGTTCATGTGATGTGGCTGGATGTTTGTAGTCAAAGTCCTGGGCTGTCAAATGGCATGACACTATAAATCGCTACATACACACGCGTACACGCTGCAGATGCATATGCCATGAGTTGGGATTAAGCAATCATTTCCTTGATAGAGTTTGTATACATACAGTGAATGCATTACACATATACAATATTGTGCACATTAGCCTGCCCATGTGGTTAGCTAGCTATATATAGCTGTGATTCAGTGCATGCATATATACATACAGCATGATATTGTGCATGTGATGAGCATGCACCATGTAGTGTTTACACTTTGTTGCATGAAGGATCACTGGGCAACTTTACACTTTGCAAACTAACAATGACCAATGTATTGTGGTACAGATTTGCAGGAATGTAGCTGATATTGTTATATATATAAAACATTGGTCTTAACTTCTGACTGTGTGCATTTCTTGCCAACGCCAATGCAATGTTTGCCCCCTAGCTAGCTGTAGTGTCCTGCTCACCAGTGTTATTATGCTTAACTGGAGTGCTTTACACCCACATCTACAGCCTCATCTGCGGGAGGTCCCTTCTTCACATGACTGTTGTTGTTGTTGTTATTGCCGTTCCAACACATCGTGCTACTCATCAGTGCTACAAACCATACTGCCCCCCTCTACATCCCACCACAGAGGTAGAACAATATGGAAAGCTCCCCATGCCCACTATAGCATCACACACTATATACTGTCAACCATATTGTTTGCTTAACTGAGTGTAGCTACAAAGGCTACACTGCTCCATTACAACACAGGTATGTATATATACATTATATAATTGAAGTCGCTACATATCCTCCACCATATTTCCAAACACAAGTGGGAGAACAGGCCCCTCTTGCACCAGGGGATAGCTCTAGGATGAGTCATGTACTGATGTGCAGTGTATGTGCACGCACATATACATATGCTTAGCCAACCTTACCTTCATGTGAGCTATACTTCTCTCTGCACAGCCAAAGTGTAAGAACCCCCAGTGCCAGAGACCATGTTATGTTGAAGGCAGCAAGGTGTTTGATTACTGTGGCAAGAGCTGCCGAAACTCACATGCAAGCTAATCAAATGTGTTCCTTCAAGTACCTTTGGCGTATAGTATTGTGAGAGTTATGTGTGCTTTAATTAACATACAATACATACCATGTACACACACACATTTTTGTCAGTTTTTGAAGGAATCTGAGCAATGCTGAAGTGTAAAGCATCAATCACTGTGATGAACTTTGTTAATTAATACTGGGATGAACGCTGCAGACAGTTTAACATTCTAATGGACTGACAGTGACCTTGGCACTGCCCCCTTTAAGGACCCCATGGTGGCCACTCTACATGTAATGTTTGTGATTGGGACATACTACAGACTGGTATACTGCATTAGGATGTTCTGCATTGATGTGTGTCCTCAGCATTAGCTGTGCTTCAATAACATTACATATACCAGCAAATGTATATGCAAGTACAAGGACATCCAAAATTCAACTTATGCACTAAGGGACTGTGTGTGTACAAGACAGACATGCTGGTAGTGTAGCTGTATCTCTTCAAGGTGTTAACTTCCTGCCCAGCTAACAGATTGCACACTGCCGGCCCGCTGACTGGTTCAAATACAGAGTGATTCAATATTCATGTGTGTATGTGTGGCATTCCTTTGCCAAGTCTGTGCTCTGGCACAGAATATGGCTATTATCCATCAAACGATATATGAATCATGCACAGCTGCTTCACCCTCACCGGAGATTTTTTGGTGTGCTGGCGTACTGATGCTTCATGTTGGATGTCATTCATCACAAGTTATGAACACAAGAGATAGAGTCAGACAATGAAAAGGAAGGCTATAGCTAAATTTAACACCTGCATTGTAGCATGATGTTGTTTGGTGGTGTTCAAAATTGTGGGTCAGAGTCTTATACTATACCTGTATTGCAATGCTGAACTCACAAAGAGTACAGTCAACGTCATGCATGTATGCACACTCCAGGGGGTTATATGCTTTACTGCATGCACCTTGGTGGGGTCTTGCATGTGTCACGTGATATCCATTCAGTTACCACGCCACTTGCCACACCCCATGCATTTTCGGATGCCCCTGCTACCGTATACGCTTAAACGATTGCGGGGTTAAACTTTCGCTGTTCGCGATTTTTCAGGATTTTCGCGGTCGTAGGGTCTTAGCCTGCCTAGCTATACCCTCCCAATACACGCGAAGAAACGATCCAGTACCTGAACACACGTGGCCTTACAAACGCTTTCTCAACTGCTGATGTGTCACTTCGGGGCATTATAGATACTCGCCAATGAATTATTCGCCGTACGTACGTCGTGCGAATCGTCGCATCCAATGATATTCACAGTGCTAGTGAATAGGAAACTTCATAGTGTTGAATGATTCTTCGTGTCTCTGAACTCTGGCCCTATTGGTGCACTCCATTGCCTCGGTGGAAGGCGGCTCTTAGCCGCACAATCAAAGTTGCCGCCGCGAATCGCCGCCATTTGCAATTTTGTGATGTAATCGTACAGTGACCTTTGCTCCCTTTGGTCTAAATTTTCGCGGGGTAAAACATTCGCGGGTGGTTGCTGAACCGCGAAAACCGCGAAAGTTTAACCCCTCGAAAGTTAAAGCGTATACGGTATCTCTTCACTTGATGCGGTCTAGCCCGCAATGCCTGTTTCTTCGCTGCTCGCCCGTCTCAGGAGCCTTCATCCGCTGAAAATCATCGAAGATCGCATCAAAGGAACGAAGAGTCGCTTGGGAGTCGGGTTGTCGGGCGAACTTTGCGGAAGGCAGATCAAAGACATTGCAGGCGGCGTTCTCGTTCCCCAAAGCGAAGACTTGGAACGTGTGGCAGGGAACGATTACAGGCTTGTCATTGGCCTCAACGAATTGTGAGTGTATTTCTACTCACTTTAGGATCAGTGGACTTAGGGATCAATCTAGTTTATTCCTTTGCTGACCGCCAATTCGCTCCTCACTTCTCCCATCTCTGTAGAGTTCTCAACCGCAGTGGGATCTTTGATGCCCGGCCATGGCCAGATCCAACCAACGAGGTATAGCTATGTGTGTAGATTCTTGGACAATTGCAAAGGAAGCATTTTGTGTAATCATAGCACTCATAGCTACAGGTCAACATGTTTTGCATAGTAGTGACAATCAGTTAGCTAGCTAGCACTAGAGCAAAATTTTCATCATGTGCTTTAGCTTTAATACAGATAGCAGGCCAAGTCATGCAGTCTAGTTCAGACTGTCACAGGTTTCATGTGTTTGTTAAAATGGAGCCTTTCAACCTTGTTTACATATCTTTACTAACTTGTCATTGAGAAGCTGTGTAGCAAAGTCTTAGATTGACCCTATCCTATACAGTATCCAGAATCCAGTGATAGTAGATCAATAGCTATTTGGACACTTCCAACCCGAATTAATGTCTGTATGTCTATTTGCCCACCCACGTGTCCATGGTCTAAGTTTTCGGTGCTTTTTCATCAGGGAGCCACAAAAGGGTGCCAAACTCTGTTATATAGTACATGAGTGGTGATTGTGGCTGTGTTCTCCTTCCAGTTTTGGTTATTCCTTTGCAGAGGACCAGCATTGTTCACTGTAGCTAAATATTCAGGATCCACTTGGAGTTGTACTAAGGGAATGAGGATACCCATCGACCAATTTCTCCACATACTTCCAGTGTCCACTTCACGCCCTTTTGTAACCTTGGTTACCGTATGACTTCCATTACAGTACAGCCGAATAAATTTGAGCCCTCATCCCTTAATTACTCTCTCTTGAATCTACATCAAAGAAATTTGCAATACATTTTTCTGTCCATGCATGCAGCTGGAGTGTTCACTGTTGAAGGCAGCCACCGAAGGGAGGTGGGAGGTTATCCAGCAGGCCTTTCACACACCCAGCCAGAAGGAAGTGGTTCAGAGAGTGAGAAACAAGGTGATTTAGGCAGAAGGACTTGTACCATGCTTTTCAATTCTTTACCGTTACACAAACAGCGTGCTATGAATATCCTGAAGTACATGTTATGAATATTCAACTGCATTTGTTGTCCTATTGTTCCATCTAATGCAGTTCGACTGGACTCTGTTGCACTTTGCTGCTTATCATGGCCATCTTGATTTAGTCAAGAAGCTTGTGACTGTGTGCAAATTTCCCCCAGACCTTCAGACCAAGGTACAGGTGGACTGTTTGCATGTCTGTTAGAGGACACATGTACCACAGATGTTTAGTGGCAGCACACGCAGCATTATTGAATTCTGCATAGTGTGTTCCCTACAGCTATATTCACTCACTTGACTTTGCATGTTGTCCTCCCCACCTGTTAGCACCAGTGGACTCCGGTCTTCCTGGCTGCTTTGTCTGGGCATGCCAATGTTGTCAAGCACCTTGTAAAGGAGCAGTGCAGTGTGGCAGTTATGGATGTGGTAAGACTTAGGAAGACAAAGGATTGCCTCACGAGAATTATGTACTTCTGCTTTTATACTGTTTCTGTCCTTCCTCCACTGGTCACTGCCCTGATTGTAGGATGGTCGCTCCCTTCTCTATGCATGTGTATGGAGGGGAGACATTGAGCTGGTCAAGTGGTTGGTCAAGGAGTACGAACCACCCCTAACACTCACAAAGGTTGGCTGCAGTTTTGCTTACTAATAGTTGAGTTTTCACTTATACTGTAGTCCTAATTGTCAATGATTGAAATGTGTAAAGATGTCACTGGCCTATTGAAATATAGACTTCTAGAACTGCCCATGTTGTGTCACTGTGCTTGTCTCTTTGGTGTTATAAGTATACCTCTTTCCCACAGGATGGAGGTAGTCTGCTCATTCCTGCTGCCCAGTCAGGCAATTTAACACTTTTTGATTGGATGGTGGACAGGTTTAAACTGTCCCCCCACCAGTGGAGCGAGGTGGGCTATAAGTAGTCTCACCTGTGTGTTACAGTATGTGTATTGTGTTTCACCACATTGGAGTGATGTAAACAGCATGAAATTGAGTGCATGCACACCAGCATGTGTGTATTGCATTTCCTGTTCTGCTTTGATGTATGTACTCTGCTATTAGAATGGTTTTGAGCACCCACTACACAGTGCAGCTGGGTATGGACATTTTGAACTTACCCAACACCTCATCCACAAGTACAAGTGTGATGTGTACTGCAAAGACAAGGTGTGTTTGTCTGTTGTTGTACACAGTGTAAATAGGCACTACATGTGTATGCTTTTGTGTGGAGCACATGTACTGTATGTCAATATCTGTTATGTGGGGAGCAGAACAGACACTCCCCTCTGTTGATGTGTGGTAAGTGTGTGGGTAGAGTGTGCTGGAGCTCCTTGTGTGATGGTATGTGTGTCACAGATACA
Source organism: Ianthella basta (assembly GCA_964019415.1). Classification (NCBI taxonomy): domain Eukaryota; kingdom Metazoa; phylum Porifera; class Demospongiae; order Verongiida; family Ianthellidae; genus Ianthella; species Ianthella basta. Next base: position 4,318,402 of record OZ025876.1, read on the forward strand.
TGTCCACTTCTCTTGCAGAATGAGTGGACTCTCCTCCACAGTGCTGCATTAGGTGGGAGTGTGGGGCTGATCGAGTGGTTGATGGCAAACCACAAATTTGTAATGGAAGCAGAAACAAAGGTATTGCTATGCCCACACGTTACACTTGTAACACTGAAGTTCATGCATGGGGTGCCAAATGGGGCAAAATTATTATTTGGCCATTGTATGCTAAACCATGCCATGGTATACTATACCATTGCATTATATATTAGGTGTGTAAAAATGTTTCCTCCAAAAACAAGGGCAGATGTAGGGATGGTGCAGTGTGTCTCTGAAGGGCATGGCAAACCACCTGGCAGAAAAACCGTAGGAACAAGGAGGAGGGCTGGTCCATGCAAAGAGGAGGGCCAGCCTATCCATGCGAACCCAGATCATTAACATTCGCTGACTTTGAATACATTTGCACAATCCCTACATCTGGCAACATTTTGCCGTGCCTCCTACTAGTTACTGCGTAACCATTCCGACTATTTCAGCTTCCCCTTTACGCCTACAGGTACAGCCTTACAATTTGCCATCTCTCTGCTTTGCTATGCACTATAGCTATCTTCTCTTTCCACCAGGTGGTCCCTGCAAATTGCTTGCTACTCAATCTACTTTGCTGTGCTCTATAGAATCTAGGACCTCCTGCTCTTCCAATTCTTTATGTGTTTCCATGTAAGTATCAGTCGCAGGCTCCATATTCTTTGGATAACCGGTAATTCATGTCTTATGTAGCCATCTTGCTCTGCCATGAGACCCCAGCAAACCACTAAGATCAACTGCAGTGCAGCAATACCTACCATAGCTGTTGACTATACATCGCTGTCTGCAAACCACCACACCCACTTTCATGCCCACACAGTATTGCTCTAGGCCAGCACAAACACTGTACACTTCACTGCCAACGTTTGTAAAGTTCAACCTTCATAATACATTATCCAGGTAGCTAGTGTCTTACAGTATATCAGATCACACCTGTACATATGTATGTGCCACTGTGTACCAGATTCTGCAATTGCTACATAGCTTTACAGCTTTTTCTCATCAGCGCTTTATTCATGTACATATGGGTGTATGCATGGAGCTTGGTGATGTGTACATAGACCATTTTCCCGAGGGTCACGTGCGATGACGTCACCAGCCCGGTGTAAGGCAAAAGCTGTAGGGGGCAGTATAGTAATTATACGGCGTTGTTGTAGTTATAGTCTAGTTGCAGTAACGTAACGATGGTCGCGATGGAGGTGGATGTTCTAGGTGAATCTCTGAGGTCTACCATGGATGCGCAGTCTCTTTGAAAGAGTTTGGAGAGTGCTACGGTGCCTGTGCTGCAGAAGCTACGCAAGATATTGAAAATAACCTTTGGTAACAAGAAGAAACAGGAGCTCATCGATGCCCTTCTAGGATACGCGGCCACGCACGGCCTATTTCTCTTCCGCAACTCCAGCAGGACCAACTGATGGCACTTCAGAAGGTGATGCCAGTACCTTGGGCTGTTTCCTCTGCCCGCACCTTTTCTGATATCTTTTGCTCTTGCACCAGTTGCTTCTGCATTTTCCAAGCTCCTTTCTTAATGTTAACAATTGTTAGAACATAGTCCACGCCACTGGGATCCTCAGAAGGTTTGCCTTCTACAAAGTGCTTTCTGCAAATGCGCATCCCTGATGTGGGCCACCAATCGACAGCACGACGACAGCAAACTCCTTTGATCCACAACTTCGTTCTCTCTTCATCAGAAAGGGGAAAACGAAAGAATCCATATGGACATGACGGGACATCCCGATTTGTGCAGCTGTCGGCAGCACAAGAAGACGGCATGACTGACAATAAGCGCCTTCGGAAGCGCATTTCGGCTAGAATCCGGTAGTTCTGCCACTCGTTCTTCGTAATATAGCTAGCTAAAAGGAACCAGAGATTTTGACTTGACATGCTTTGAGAGCAGGGTAATATACGTTAAGTCTGAATAGAATGCACGCATAGCTATCTTCCTTGCGCTAGGAGGCAGAGAGCGAAGCGACCGAAGTCATGTAACTTCGCGGCCACTTTGCTCTCTGCCTCCTAGCTAGCTATGCGTGTGCCCTAGCTACCTCTTGTGCATTCATTCCTTTCTGATTCAACCCTGTATAACATATTTTGGTTCGCTCTCAAAGCATACCCAGTTTAGAGCTCTGGGTCAGCTTAACTACGAAGAACGAGTGGCCCAAATACGCACTCTAACATATTGTCGCTGGAGCTTTTGCCTTACACGCTCGCGGGCAGCATATCACGTGACCAATGTGACAAAGGTCTATGTGAAGATGCATAGCTGGAATAGACATACAATTTAGTCGTGTAGTAGCCCTTTAGCTTGTTATTGCACACTCATAATTGCATAACAATATGCAGGTAGAGAAAAAGAGGATGGTAGCAAGACTGCAAGCTCTGCAAAATGTTGCCAGATGTAGTGATGGTGCAAATGTATTCAAAGTCAGCGAATGTTAATGATCTGGGTTCGCATGGATAGGCTGGCCCTCCTCTTTGCATGGACCAGCCCTCCTCCTTGTTCCTACGGTTTTTCTGCCAGGTGGTTTGCCATGCCCTTCAGAGACACACTGCACCATCCCTACATCTGCCCTTGTTTTTGGAGGAAACATTTTTACACACCCTTGTTTCTTGGCTTTTTATGGAATGCAAATTTCAGATGGGCAACGGCTGGTCTACTTGAAAGGCTTCCAAACAACAGTGGCAACAAAGGAATCAATGTGCCCCGAATGCATGGCAGGCCTAGGGTGTGTAGCACATTGTGGGATGTGGCTGGGTGGGCAACCTAGGGTAAGCTGTTGTGGGTGGGTGCAAGATGTATTACTTCTGTTTGGATAGGCTATCATGTTGCCGAGTTAGCTGTGATAAGGCTAGGACGGCAGAACAAGGGGGGGGGGGGGGAGCTGTAGCCCCCCAAAAATTCGTTGCTTCAGGAAATCGTGGTGATAGGCAAGACTAGGTCACGGAGTAGCACCCACAATCCCAATCACATTTCGCTGCCACTCTGACTACGTATATACCCACATCACAGGTGGCCCCTACATGCATACAAAAGAGCTGCACTATACCTACATCCTTGAATGCAGGATGCTTGCAGAGTAGAACCGGAAGTGACAGCCAGCTCTGCACCACCAAACGAAGGCAGAAATGGCGGCCGGAATCAATCGCGCAATAAGTGAAAATGGCTGCCAAATGGCACGACTGCGGAGAACCTCCGAAATAGTGCGTGGGCGAATGGCGGTCGAAGCATTTCCCGTATGCTCCCTGGAACATCTGACCGCGTTGTGAAACTAATGATTGCAACGCAACTGACAGGATTAGGCGGCCGGAGAAACAAACAATGCAGGCCGGTTGCAACCGGTTGCCAATTACGTCATGGAAAATGGCGACCCGTAGCTATGGGCACCTTAGACCGGAGAATCGTCACATGCCATAGTACGTCGCAGCATTCCCTAACCTACAAAAGGCACTAGCCAGGAAGGGGGTGAGAAGAACTGCGAATGAATTGTTGTCTTACTCCTTGTCGTTCGTGAGCTACAGCTGATGAAGAAGAAGAAGAAGATGATGAAACACAAAAAATGACGACGACAATTTCTACCCGACGGCGCGCTTGCGCTTGGATATAAGGTTAGCTCTGAATACTGTACAGCCTTCCTTCTTCATAGACGATTTCTTTCGCCGGCTCTTACTTCTGTTCAGGAGTAGCGCGACTTTTCGTTTGTATTACAGTATACAAACAACCACCACCATCCCTACATAGACAGCACTACCGTGCTGTCTGATACCATGCTATTGTATACTATACTATGCTATGGTTTACTCAACCAATGGTAGAAGGACTGTTGTTATGTAATTCAGCATATGGGTGACAATCTGAAATGTCATCACATAATAACTTCCTGCCCCTGATTGCACGTGGGGCAGGAAGTTGGGGATAGCCGGCCAGATTAAGGCTATGATTTAAGCCTAAGGCATGGCAAAACCACCTGGGAGAGGATTGTAGGAATAAGGAGTAGGGCTGGTATATGCAAGGAGGGGGGCCAGCTGGTCCATGCAATAAGGTGGAGGGCCGGTCATAGCTATAACATATTTGAAGTCAGCAAATGTTTAATGACCTGGGTTTTGCATGGTCTGGCCCTCCTCCTTGTTGCATGGACTGGCTGTCCCTTCTCTTTGCATGGGCCGGTCTTTCTCCCTTGTTGCATGGACCAGTCTTGCTCATTGTTCCTACAGTTTTCTCCATGGTGGTTTCCATGCTTAGGCCTAAATAGCCTTAGTCTGGCTTGCTATCCCCAGCTTCCTGCCCCACGCGCAATCAGGGGTAGGAAGTTTGGTCATCATCCATATGCTGAATTACACTAGGCATATGCTAAGCGCATAAGAATTGCCTCACAGCATGAATAGAACGTGGCCAGTAGACAAGTGTAATATGATGTTACAGACTGGAGCTGTCTTAATAGCCAAGCGCCTTGTTTATTACTGCCAAAGCTCCTCAAGCCTAGTCTAGCCACTAGACCCTTCTTTGTCATCGCGTGTGGGGGGCGGAAGAAAAGTAGGGTCTAGCAGAATGTGTAAATTCCACACCTCGCGCTGACCAATGAGATCGCTGCTGCTTCAGATCACAGCAGCAATTATGGAGACACCTGCGCTTATTGACCAAAGTGAGAAACAGGGCGGCAGTTGTAGTAATACATTCGCTGCAGGCTGTGAAGCCCGCGATCGTCAAGGAAAGCCTAGGCAACGAGGTTTCCCACCCTCTGGTCGTCATTTTCTCTCGTTACTGGGTAATATTGGTAAACGCTGTTTGTAATCGACGTTCTTGATAAACGCCCGATAGCGCGTTGATTGCGAAGTGTGGAATTTACACATTCTGCTAGACCCTACTTTTCTACCGCCCCCGCTCGCGATGATAAAGTAGGGTCTAGCGGCTAGTCTACCTCAAGCCTGGACTGAAGCTGCTCATCCATCGCCGAGGCCAGTAGCCTTGCGCCATTCTGCCGCATTCGCTTGGCCTCGCTTACGCATGCCGCTCAGCAATAACAACAGTCCTTCCATTGGTTGAGTAAACCGTGGGATGGTATAGTATACAATAGCATGGCATGGTATGGTATACCATGACATGATTTAGCATACAATGGTCAAAAAATTGCCTTAGATATGTACGTACTAACAGCTGCTGGGCAGCAATGCATTAACGAATGAACATAAGCTCTTAAGTTAATCTTGTACTGCGTGATAGTTTTACTCAGTGGCAGATTAGCACACTTAGCAAGACAGGGGACCAATACTACCATCCATTTCAGACTCACTGGCCCAGCAGATGATCATTATATTAAGTGGTCAAAAAATATAATAATTTTGACCCATTTGGTACCCCATATTCATGGACCCTACACCCTTTAGAAGAGCTACCTCTGTACAGTGCAGCGATTGTACTATTATGTACTACTGTATGAACTGCTTCTGCATGACATGAATCCTTTTGTATGCATGTGTGCATGCCTGTGTGTGTGACATCATGAGGGGGTGTTGTAAATGCAGATCTCACAGATCAGGGGGCGGATTGCGAGGACTCAGGAGATTGTCGCATGATGCTGGTGGCATGTTCTGCAATTAGTAAATGTTCCTATTAGGGGATGCTTGATCTCTTGAACCAGTACATGAATCGGTCTAAGCTGGCTACCGCAAATCGTAGGTATTGCTCTCCGTGGTCATTGACATAACCCCTTGAAAGGTGCCGGCTGAGAAAATTGATTAGCAGCTAGATGGAATGTATGTATTAGCAGACAGCACCTCGTAATCGGCACACAATGGACATAACACTCCCATTTTGTGGACATGTGTTCTCACATCAGTCAGTGGACTGCATTACCTACCCAGTGCAGTTAAGGCCTGGGTCACATTTGTTATGGGAAGCGCGTCCATTTAACTAAATTCATAGTTTACCTCCGTCGAGTTGTGCTTGAAATTGTACCTAAGTCAACTAAATTCATTGTTTATCACCTTTGAGTTGCATTCCTAAGTCACGTGGAGTCACGGGTTGCGTGCATGAGCCATATCTTGCGTGTATGGCAAGGCGGCCATGTGTACCATGAGGCTTCTTTTGAAAAAGCGGAATATCAGGACTTGCACTAGGAGAGTTGTGACTAGTTAGATACGTAGTAGAGGACATGCCACGGCTTCCCCCTGGTAGATTCCCGGATGACTGAAGTAGCAGGTAGATAGCAGGTGAAATGCGCTTAAAATTGTATGGCAAAGACGGCGAATTGGCGGTTTGCCACCCTTCTGGAGCAGATTTCAACTATCTACCTGGTGAGATGTTAGTACACTTTGCAACTGCTTGTGTGACTCTATTCTTGGACTTCTATGTAGTTTCCTACTATTCCGCCTTTAGCTTGCAAAGTCGGCAGCCATCTTCTGGTTGACTGTCGCTGGTATGCACCCAGTTCTTTAAGCGCTTTATTATTTGGCATAAGGTAATACAGCAGTGTCTGGACTTCCATCTGATCTAAACTTGATCCCCTTAGATGGCAGCATTAAGAATAAAATCAACACCAAACATGTATACATTTTTGCAAACATCACGTGACCCAGGCCTTAATAGTGCGGAGTAATAGCACACCAACATTGATTGTGTTGTACAAGTTGTTGGTTATGTATTGTATTGACGATGTCCCACCCAATCCTCAGGATGGTCATACCCCACTGATGTTGGCAGCTGTATTGGGTCACCTTCCAGTGGCCAGACTCCTGGTGGAGACATACCACTGTAATGTGAATGAGGAGGATGGTAAAGTGAGTGGATGGGAATTAATGGGAGAAGAGATTATATAATAATAAGTTGTAACAAAGCATAATGTGCTTTGACACTGAATAGCAAGCAAAGTATATACCCGTATACAGCAAATGTGCCAAGACTTAGTACAGGGCCGGGGGAAGGTTGGAACATTTGCTCAGGCCATTTGGAATGCCAAGACATCGTTTAAGCAATACTACATAGCTACTCATCTTGATGGTGTAGCTACACAACAGACAAAATTATAGTAAGATAGACATAAGGGGAGGGGGAGCGGGTACATAGTTCAAGTTCGTGCCCCTAGGAAAATGTTGGGGTTTATGTCCTCCAAGATTGGTTCTGGTGCACTCTGTGCGGTCCAAAAGCACTTCTCTTTCATACATTAACGGCCCTGTAGTATTAACTCCAACAGGTATTGACCATGAAAGCAGACAGCATTATAAATGTTCAATGTAAGACTGCACGAAGTCCTGTGTGTGTACTCCCTTTGAACCCATGATTGTATTAATCTGTGAAAGTATGTACATACGGTGGGAAGTAATGGCACATTTTAAATTTGTCATTGTCAGTTGTTCATTGATTTTAGAAATGTACATACCAAATTTAATTTCCTGCCATACAGTGTATGGTCTATGTTAGTCACATGTGGCCAGCCTCTTCCATGGCTTCTATTTATTTGCACATACCTATGGATAGGCCCTGGGAGTTTCTCCAGTTGTCTTGTGAAGTGTTATGCAATAGCGAAGGTGATGTATAGGGGCTGGCCATGTGAGAGTACAGCAATGTCTACTACTCGCATACCACTGGTGCCTTTGATCCACCCCACATCCTGTCACACACACCAATGTGGTAGTGAGCAATGTGATGTGATGTGGAGAGTGAGTGAATGGTGAGAGTGGATATTGGAGGAGGCAGCATATAAATTCCTGTATCGCTGTGTGAATACCATTTGATTGTTCTCTCCTGTAGTCATGGACACCAGTGATGTATGCTGTATTGAAGAACCATCTCCCTGTACTGAAGATGTTGGTGGAACATGGAGGAGATGCGTTTCACAAAGCACAAGTGAGTCACACTCATCAGCGTGTACCCACAACCTAATACAACATTCCACCTATGCTATACTAACCATGTACACAGGATTCATCCACTGCCCTTCACTGTGCTGCCTATGGTGGATCCCTTGAGTGTGTGGAGTACTTGCTGACCCTCTTTGGAGAGAGGATGTTTGAGGTGGATAAAGATGATTGGACATGTCTTCACTATGCAGTTATGGGTGGTAGCCTCCCAGTGATGAGGTATCTCGTGGACCAGTGTGGATTTGACCTCAGCTTGAGAACTGCAGTGAGTTGTATATGGCAGTGAGTTTTTGTTCATTTAAGATGTTATCTATTTTATGCACAGTATGGCTATCCATGTTTCAGCGTCACTGCTAGACATTCACATCAATGCACATTACACACACAATCACACATACACCCACACATGTTGTACATGTATCACACACATACACATGTATCACACAAAATTGCCACACACTACAAAAGTAAACTGTGTACTGTAGCTATTGTACATACACACATGCAACCTAAGAGCCCACCAATTAAGATTCAGTTCATTTATACAAGTTGTTGGCTGTGTACTATATTGACCATGTCCCACCCAATTCTCAGGCTGGTTATACTCCACTGATGTTGGCAGCTGAAGTGGGTCACCTTCCAGTGACCAGACTCCTGGTGGAGACATACCACTGTGATGTGAATGAGGAGAATCAAAATGTGAGTGGATGGGAGGAATGGGAGGAGTGAGTGAGCACTCAACTTGTGTTAGTTCCCACATGTTACCAAGTGACACAGGAAGCTGTACACAAGATGCATAATATGTAGGGGGAGAGTTTCTGAGCATAAGCGCAGCAACTGAATCAACTTCAATTACCTTCAACTCAGACTTCAAATCAACTTCAATTAATTTGCAGGATGTTTTGGTACGAGGACCTTTCTCAACTGGTACAATAACTGACACGACTTAAGAAAAACCTGATTTAAATGGATGTGGTGTGACAGTGGGTGATGCATGATGTCGAAATAGATTAATTGTGACAGTAGATGATGTGTATTGTTAATGAGTGATGTGATGAGTAGATTGGTGGTAATTGTACTGTGTTCAGGGTGGGGAGATTAAGGAGTGCCAGACTGGGCTTAGCTGTCAGCCACAGTCGAGGTTGGACGTGACCTGCTGCCTTTTGATGTGGATGGCTTCATTGGTCCTCCTTCATGCATAGTTTGTCTCCACCTGCTTTACTGTGGCAGGTTCCCAGTCTACCTTGTGCAGTGTCTTCCATGTACAGCAATGCCATTCTTTGTGTCGCTCCTTTTGACTGCTCCCTTGTGTTCACTCAGTCTTTTCTTCAGCATTCTTCCTGTTTCACCTATATACACACTGTCACATTCAGCACAAGGTACCTGGTACACCACTCCTCTTTCTTCCATGCTGGTTGTGGTTTCTTAGCAGTTGTTCTAAACACAGCTGACTCATCTGTCATGTAAATATACATGTATACTGTTCTTCTCTGCATTTGTCTGCATACATTAATAGTGTGTGTTGGGGGGGGGGGGGGGGTATGTGGGTGTCTTAATTGTAGATGGGTGTAGGGATGGGAAGGATGTCTGAGAAGTTGGAACATGTACCGTATATGTACAAATTTCTGCGGGACGTTATTTTCTCAAATTTCGCAAATCCACGGAGGTTCATGAAATTAAATATGTGAAAATTCTTACATTTCCCAGGGCAATATGCACATACAGAAGGCCTTAAATGGGTAAGTGTGTAGCAAAAAATGCTTCTTTTGTGTGGAATGGCCAAGAAGACAATCAAAGATTGCTTTAAGACTGTAGAAGTCTTTACCGAGGACTTGCCAGATCGAGCAATCGACGCTCCAGTAATTGTGCATACTATCGAGCCACCGCCGAACAAACACGGAGCAAAGGCAGGGATACAGTGCGCAGAACATGTCCCACAGTCAGGCCGTCTTTCTGGACTGCCATCGGGTTAGGATCTTTGCTGTTCCGTTTTCCCGTTCATGCTGGACGCATGTGGGACATGTCCTATGTAAACAAACGCTCAACAATGGCGGCCAATTTTCGACCTTCGTATAATTGCTTATATCTCCTGCAAATTTTATTCAATCAAAGTCAGATGAATACCAGAAGAAAGAACAGACTCAGCTCTCCAATTCTACGTACGATATCTGATGATGGCGCCTTGCTACACTGAATAATGTCACCGCCAACGAAGCCATCAAATTAGGGGGAAATATCTTTCTGGCTATCGGTGGAACGTTTAAAAGGAAAAAGGACAACATTAATCTGTTCATACACATACGATCTAACTTTTGTATGCATGCATTGTTGTTAAACCTATCCTATGCAAAGTTACAGCAAGAAAACTAACTTTCGTTTCTCTCTGGCCAACTTTCGCGCAATGTAACTCCTCACAGGAAGTGAGAACGAACAATGCATGCATGGAAAAGTTAGATAATTTCCTTAGCATGCGAAACGATCCATCAACGTGCCTCTTACTGCCAACACCGATAGCCAGAACGTTCTTTTCGTGGATAACCGTAGCTATCCGCCCTCGGGGGCCATGTCTCGTGACGTCCTCGTGATATTTCTAAAAAATGGCTGACGGCCATATAGCACATCGCGCTGTTTGGCATTTTCGCTCGAACGATTCGATCATGACTGCGCGGTACGGCTTCTTTCGTCCTTAGGTACATACCTAGCTGCCAGATACGGCGTTCTAGGACGATTTCTTTCTTAAGACTTCGCAAATCACGCGCACATCACATGACATTGCGCGCGTTGCCACAGAAACAGAGAAATTCACAACATTTATGTTATGATTACCCTAATGTAAACAAAACTGGACATGTCCCACATGCGGAGAACTGCTCCTGCCGATGCAGGCCAGACATCCTTGAAAATGTTATACCTGCGAACACAACTGCTTAGATGGAACGGAGACATCGGTAAACGGTCAGAAATGATCCATAAAACGCCAGTAGAACGAACCAAAGCGTACATTGATGCCTGAGCCACTCTAGGTGGTGATATCTTCCATAGAAAGGGAACCATTCGCGAAACTTTCACGGCTTCGCAAAATTGAAATCGCGAAAATTGTCAGGAAAGGGGCATTTGCGAAATATACATCCCGCGAAAATTTGTATGTATACGGTATGCAATCAGTAGTTAGCGTTCAGATCTGTTATGCTTGTGTACATAGTGCTACTGTGGATGTGTTTGTACCTTCTTTTTTACTAGTCTTACATAGTTGTTATAGCAAGGGCCAAAGGTAAACTGTTGTAGAGGCACACAAAGCTGTATTAAGTTGTTGTAGAAATGCTCAAGGGTCGTGTCGACTCAGTAAAATCAGTTGATCTCTCTTTTCATGCTTGTTTAATGTTGCAATCTTTATTAGCTCTTTACAGTACATTGCTCTTTACAGTATATTGCTATATATAATACACATTTCAGATTGTTCTCACTGCACACTGTGACACATACTAGTACATGTGGATATGAAAATCCACTTACAGTTTGCACCATTGCACACAACCACTTCTAATATCCACAGTTACTGTAGCTACATGATACACATAACATACAAATAGTATGCAGATAGCTCGAGGGATGGATAGCTATATACTCATATTTTTACACATTACACATTACGCACTATTCATAGCAGTACGTTCATCAGTCCAATCTACACACACTCTTGTGTGTGGGGTATGTGTACTATGTGCACTCTAGTTTTATCAGTGCTAGTGTCTCGATTACTAACCACAAACAGTGCCATACCCAGGGTTTGTTTAGGGGCACACTGGTGCCTTTGATCCTCCTCACACCCTGTCACACACACCAATGTGGTAGTGAACAATGTGATGTGATGTGGAGGGTAAATGAATGGTGAGAGTGGGTATTGGAGGAGGCAGCATGTGAATTCCAGTATCACTGTGTGAATACCACTTGATTGTTCTCTCCTGTAGTCATGGACACCAGTGATGTATGCTGCATGGAAAACCCACCTCCCTGTACTGAAGATGTTGGTGGAACATGGGGGAGATGTGTTTCACAAAGCACAAGTGAGTCACACTCATCAATGTGTACCCACAACCTAATCCAACATTCCACTCATGATATTAACCATGTACGCAGGATTCATCTACTGCCCTTCACTGTGCTGCCTATGGTGGATCCCTTGAATGTGTGGAGTACCTGCTGACCCTCTTTGAAGAGGAAAGGTTTGAAATGGATGAGCATAGTCGGACATGCCTTCACTATGCAGTGTTAGGTGGTAGCCTCCCAGTGATGAGGTACCTCGTGGACCAGTGTGGATTTAACCTCAGCTTGAGAACTGCAGTGAGTTGTGGAGTGGTACCCGATAGTGTGATGAAGGAAGGGATAGAGAGGAGGAGGGAATATACCTAATGCAAGACACCATAACTGGCTCTAATGCTTATTAAGAAAAGTTACTGTACATTCCAAATCTGCCTTCAGTATGTGTGATATGGCTGGGAATGCAAGACATACTGGATTGGACCAACAGAATTGTTTGATTTTGGCCACAAGCTTGCATAGAAACTACAAGTGTTCAGTTTTCGTTACACTGTCACATACGTAGGAGAATGTTCATATGTTGCACAATGGCAAAAATGGCTGTTGCCCATGTATGTAACACATAATTCACTAGGCCCATAGGCAGGGAGGTTTGGGGGATTCAAAAGAACCTCCCACTTGCCTAGGAGGTCCGCCTGAGAAGCATTTTCAGAATCTATAACTTGTTAGTTATACAGAATCTGACTTGTACTACTATACAGTATTCTATAATGGACAGTGCCGCTCAAAGCCCTGTTAAGCTTTATATGACCAGCTTAGCTGCTACGTAGCAAGCACAGCTTAGCTGCTAGCAAGCACAAGCTAGACATTCTTCTTGTGGATACCAGAATGGTGCTACATATTAATCTATAATTACGTGCACTCCGCATCGCGTCACCCAGTGGACAATACAGGTCATCCATCACCGTTTGGGTGATTGCAGCTAGGTGACACTGCTTGGGTATAGTGCTGATCTTGTTTGCACTGACATTGGCCACTGTCATTCACTTGCATGCACATAGCTACACATATAGCTAGCTACACCTACACCATGTTAAAATAATTGCTTGGTCATGTATTTCCTTAGCCAATAAGGCAGTGCCGAAGCTAAGCAAGCTTTCTACCCAATAGCTTACTTCGCCATAGAGGAAGGGATTCAGCAGCCCGGAGCGCTGACAGCTAAAGTACCCAAATAACGAAACAAAAAATACCCATGTACCGATAGCCAGAGCAGTTACCTCGCACCAGACAATAACAGCAAACGTCTGCGCAAGTGCGCGTCGCACCTGGGAGACCCAAACTGAGGAGCGTGGAGTGTCTTAGCCTCTAAGAAACGGCTGACTGCGAGGCACATGTATACAGAGGTGGAAATAAGGTTTTATGGTTGTGCAGTCATATGTCCAAGCACCCCTAATTTTGTTCGGTCATTCACATTTTTGTTCAGTCACACACTTCGTATACGTGTCCACGCACCCCTCATTTTGTTCAGTCATTTGCATTTCGTCCCGTTGATCAGAATTGTGTCTCCTAGGAAGCATTGCCTTTCTTAACAACTTTGTTATATAATGTTGATGCAAGGCTAATGGGCGACAAACTGGAACAGTTCCAATCTCCTAGGATGCACAGTAGTGTCGCTACTGGAAATAGTAACACTATTCAAGAAAACAAGTCAACTTCCTATAGGCACTGGTTCCAAAATTGTGGTCACAAACATACCACTGCCCTATATATGAAAGCTGTTGTGTAAACAACGTAATATGAGCTGGCTGTGGTGGTGTGCAGTGCGGTTGCAACCTGCACAATCAGCCACTGGGACAGGATGTGACATCACACCCCTGCACTTAGCGGTATGTAAACGTCACAATAAGATGGCCGCCACGTAGCGAAGACACCGCTTATTGATTAAGTGCTAATTTACTAGTCTGTACTTCATACAATTGTTATTAGTACCTTTCATCCAATAACCAGTGAACCAGGGAGTCCTTTGGGGGAATATTGGTCCAGTTTTAGGCTGAAAAATCTGATCGGTCACATTTACTGACCACTTGAAACAATGCACGGTCATTTAACTAAAACACTCAGAAATTGACCGATGACCGACCGTTATTTCGACCTCTGTGCATAATGCCAGAGCGGCCATGTTTGCGGTGATGTCATTGCGTCGTCCAATCAAAATCCCATTTTTAATGCCACGCACAGACTGGAAAAGATTAAATATATTAAGGATGATGAGTTCCACTTTGAGAGTAGAAGAACCCCCCCCCCCAGTCTCAGAGCTGGCTACAGGCCTGTTCATTCCACGTTTTCAACCCATACTCATTATATGACTGTACAGCTTGTGTTTCTACAAGGGTAATGTCATGTCTTCTAGTCTTCCTTCAGAGTGGCCAGGACAGCTTGCTGTTGGCTTGTGAGGTTGGCTATAAAGAGATTGTCCATGAACTGCTCATGAAAGACAAAGTAAACTGGAATGTGGCGGATGAAGTGAGAAATTAACCAGTTCACTGTCACTTTGTCTAGTGCGTCATAGTTTGTATCCCACACTTGCAGGATGGACATGGTGCTGTACACCTGGCATGTAAAGGTGGTCATGCCCTAGTTGTGAAGACACTGGTGGAGGAGTTTGGGATGTCACCACATGTCAGAGACAATGTGAGCATCTTAACAGTGCATGAGCTGAATCTAAATGGTTTCTTCATCTTTGCAAATTCTTTGCTGCACCGTACATAGCAGGAGGTACATGTGCATCTATTTGTCACTGTAGGATGGAAGGACTCCTATTCAGATCACACCAGACAATGCTTTTGTTGACATTCTCAAAGCTCTTCATCTGGAAGAGGACAGCAGTGCTCCCCAATGTATGTCGTGTTGCAACCCAGCTGTACACCCACTGCATATGTACTCTCCACCTACGTAAGTACTATGCTCCATCTCCTCTACCCTACCCCATATTCCCTCCCCTACTACGCAGCCCATGAATCAGTACTACTAGATGTCTGCTGGATTCCTTCAGGGATAGAATCCTTTTTTGTCACCCCAGATGGAGGGGTGTTTCCCCTGCAATCTGAGGGTAGCATCAATGAAGGGGATGAAGACATGATCCAGCTCCATGTGCCTCAGGGGGCAGTGAGAGCAGAAGGAAAGGGAACTTTGCAGGTCCGCTATGCTGTGATTCCTGATGGCCCATTCAGGACACCAGAGGGCTACAAGCTCTGCAGTATGGCAGTCTACCTCTACTACGACCCAGCCCAGACCACCAAGCCCTTCCACCTCCTCCTCCCCCACTGGTCTGGTGCAACAGACCATCCTACTTTTGTCACCTCTCCCCACACCCTCCCACAGGGGGAAGTTTGTTACTCGTTTCATCTGCAAATGGGTGGGGAGTTTGACAAAGGCTATGGGATCCTAGAGGTGAATGGCCACAGCTCCCTGTTTGGACAAGCCTATCGCCTGGAGGACACCAGTAGATACTATGCCTCATGTCTGGAGAGGAAAGAGGGGACCAGCCGACACTTGAGGGTTGCCATCGTTTTTGAGTCTGGTGTGTGGATCAGGGTGAGTGTGTGTGCAGAGCATGCAGTGCTTAGTTCTTTTATGTAACAGTGAACTGCTTTGTATTAGATACTAGAACGCTATTGGACGAAATGGAAATACTGCTGTAGTTACTGTTTTCAGTTCAAAAAGCATTCTATTAAAGGCAGTCTGGACATGGACAGTGGTAAAGGATGGTGTGCATCTACTGTTGGACCTTCCAAGGTAAGTAGTCTGTGTATCTAAGGGGATAGGATAGTCTAGTGCAGTCTCCATAGCTCCCACATTCAATTTTCCATGATAACATTTTCTATATAGCTCCTGTACTACTTCCTAATCTTGTATTCCTTTGCTCCACTGTGAAGGTCTCAGTTAAAGATGTTGAGTACAAGAGAGTGTACCAACGAGATGCGCTGAAACAAGCTGTCATTGCAGAAGTGTACCCTCCCTCTATCACCATAAAAGCTGTCCACAGCGAAATACCCAAGCACCTCAGATGTCCCAGACTCATTCGCCTGCATGTCAGTGGGACCACTTCAGGTGGACTGACATTTCCTGTTGAGGTGCCGGAGGAGAAGGAAGGTGAGTTTGTGCACCTTGTGTACTATTTGCGAAGGTAAAGAATAATTGTACAGTTCATTTCTAAGCTGTGAGCATGCACCCAATCTATGCATAACCAAGTACACATGTAAGCCAGCTCACAGGTATCTGCAGTGCATGCTTGCCACATGCATTCCTGCTCACTTCTTGATTACTTGTATGCTGTTGTGTGCAGGTGAGAGGGAGGTTGTCCAGAGCATGTCTGAGGTAGCTCTCATTAACAGGGACCCTGTTCTCACACAGCCAGTGCACTGTGAGTGAACAGATGTACTTGTGTTGCAGCTACATATATAGCTACATAGATATGTGGTGTACCATATGCAGTTGCATCACATTTACAGCATTACTGTCTTTCCGTGCACCTGTATGTATGATCTTACTCTACTGTAGCCCCCTCTGTTGTGGCTACTCGTGCACCTTCAGAGGAAGGTTCTTCGGAAACTTCAGTTTGTCCAACATGTCAGGCTCCTGCTACTGGAGGTAAGTGTGTGTGTCTGTGTGTGTGTGTGTGTGTGTGTGTGTGTGTGTGTGTGTGTGTGTGTGTGTGTGTGTGTGTGTGTGTGTGTGTGTGTGTGTGTGTGTGTGTGTGTGTGTGTGTGCGCACGCACATGTGTATACAAGCTGTACACCATTGCTAATACTAGAAAGTGTGACATGTGTAGTGACATTCCTTTGAATGCCTTCTTGGAAGGTGCACCTGTAGTATAGTCAAGTACAATCACCATGACTCCGTAACTTACGCTTGAACATTGCATTCAATGGTACACATCAAAGACATGTATGCTGAGTGTATGTCTTATAATTTGGTATGTGGAGCTAATGTCATCAGTTACCCTTCCAACTTTGCTCGTCTCTTGTATGCAGGCGAGAGGGAGGTTGTCCAGAGCATGTCTGAGGTAGCTCTCATTGACAGGGACCCAGTCCTCTCACGGCCAGTGCACTGTGAGTGAAGAGATGTACTTGTGTTGAGTTCAGTGAAGCACTACAAAGACAACCTCAATGTTGTGTGCTGGGTGCTGTGCTCAGATTACAGGGTTTGCTCGATAGTGCCACCTTTTGTCTCCTTTGCAGCTTATGGGAGATATGCTGTGCTCTTCAGAAAGTATGTCAGCCGAAAGGGTGTTGGTAAAGGCAGGGCCATCTTGGAGTGGGTGGGGCTTGACCCAGTGGCAATTGAGCAGTGCTATGGAACCCCTGGCCTTGATGAGGAAGAAGCCATTCAGAAAGGGCTGCACAAGTGGAGGGAGACTTGTGGTGACTGCACCTGGCAAGTGCTCCTCAATGCGATGAAATTTGCGGGTATCTCCCAGCAACACTGCACAGAGCTTGTGGAAGAGCTCCATCAAATGATGCAAGGTGAGGTTACCATTCCTTTGAAGTACTCTTGTACACAATGCCAGTTGTAGCCTCGTGTGTGTATTGCATACTGTAGGTGTGACATGTGTCCCACCTCTACACCTGTGTGATTGGTCTTATTATGTAGGTAACAAGTGACCAACCCACCAAACAACAGTCGTGTGTTTGTTTCAAAGAGTAACACTTGTACAGGACATTACTGAATTACACAATCTGTGTATATTGTGTGACACGTGCCCAGCACACATTTATATTTGTATTGCAATACAGTAACATTTGCCATGTTTCCTGTTTAAACTGTTTGTATTACTACATTCTATTGCCCAATGTGTTTACATTGTACATGTATTTGGCAGCATGTGCCACATCATTATACATGATGTATCTTTTAACATTGCAACGAGTACCAGTGCATGGGCAGTCATGAAGTTCATGTAATGTAGCTGGATGCTTATAGTCAAAGTCCCAGGCTGTTAAATGACATGACATTATAAATCACTACATATACGTGTACACGCTGCAGCTACATACATATAACATGAGTGAGGATTAAGCAATTCATTCCCTCGATTAATTGAGTTGGCATGCATGATGGATGCATTATACCTATACAATATTATGTACATTAGCCTGCCCATGTGGTTAGCTAGCTGTGATTGAGTGCATGCATATATACATACAGCATGATATTGTGCATGTGGTCAGCATGCACCATGTTGTGTTTTTTGACTGTGTGCATTTCTTGCCAATATCTATACAGTGTTTGCCCCCTAGCTAGCTGTAGTGTCCTGCTCACCAGTGTTATTACACTTCACTAAAGTGCTTTACACCCACATCTACAGCCTCATCTGGGGGATGGAGGTCACTTCTTCACATGACGTTGTTGTTTTTGCTATTGCCGTTCCAACACATGGTGCCACTGGCTCAGTGCTACAGACTGTACTGCCCCCTCTACATCCCACCACACAGATAGAACGACGGAATTAAAGCTCCCCATGCCACTTAGTCTACCGTATTGTTTACTTAACTGGGTGTAGCTAAAAGGCTACACTGCTACAACACTTCACTCTACTCTTCGCAGGCTCAAACTCATCACATTACCCACAGACAGCCTTCTTAAGCTTCTGTGCACTTGCCACGTAACTTCACTTGCTTGTCCTTCCCCAATTTGGGCGAGATTTTGGGTCACTATACAAAAACATGAGCCTGTTAGGGAGCATCAAGATGACTTAAGGGGACCAGTCGCCAGGAATCCCTTTCTATTTCTATACATGATTACACAACCACATAATGCACCCCTCAAGGTTCGAGTAACTGGCCATCCGTAGCGAGGTGTACTTGTATTGTGCCCCTAGTCAGCGATTCCCTCCATTCCATACACGCCTATCCCTACAAGCTTATAAGCATGGCGATGGACAGGCAAGGAAAGTGGCGAGGGAGGTGCACTGCAATCGACTGCGTCTGTAGTATTTACACGAAAGAAGACCTAGCAGATAAGCTGCGTTGTGACTACTGCGATCATCCCCCCCGGAGTGCGCACCCTTCTTGGAAAGTGCACAGGGTGCAACCGGTGTGATGGCTATAAAGTGGATGAAGAAGAAGCAGATGAACTGGGTGAATGTAGTTACTGCGGCTGCTCCCTTGAGGAACATGGTTAGTAATTACACTACACGGCTTGCAGTCAGTTAGTTGACCTTCATCTTGCAGCCCTTACAATATTTGTGTGTAGTGCATTATAATATGTATGTGAGTTGTTGGGACAATTCATGTTCCGTTAGGTGAGTAGGATCTCCTTATTGAAGTCGCTACCCTATAGAGTGTGAGTATGATAGTTAGATGTTTTGGCTTAACTGTTACCTTTATTAGTGGATGGGGATGAAGTAGTTGACATTATTATGTACGTAGGTGAATTTAGTTAAAACTAGTATTTGTCAAAGTTCTATTGTTTGTCCTATGCTCACTACGTTCATGCATACAGAGGTAAAGAAGACATTAGCAGTATTGCAATCAGGCAATGTGCCATCAAGTACAGGCACTCCAGCCAACACACCTGCCACTGCACCAGCCATTCCACCAACACACCCACCAGTCACTGGACCAACCCATCCAACAGCGCTTGCTAGTCAATATGGCTACTTGTGCCAGTTTCCTGGTTGCCAGAAACCATGCTTTGTGGAGGGACAGAAAGTGCATGATTTCTGTGGGCATACACATACTGCGCATACTCTGCAAGTGAGTTTGCATAACTACGTAGCATGTGCCACATACAATGTCATGTATGTATATATAATGGACACGTATAGTTTGGGTGTTTTATGTGCTTGCATGCAGTGTACCCTGGTGGACCATGGTGGACTCAGTGTACCTGGTGGACTTGGTGTACCTGGTGGACCCGGTACTGGTGGCCCTGGAGGATATGGTGGACCTGTCAGCACCCAACCACGCATGCCACAACCCACACCAAGACCAACATTGGAAACAATGCACTACTCCAAACCTTCACCATCGTCTGGTACCATGAAGCCTCAATCCAAGTCAGCCGCCTCTGGCTGGCCCTAGTGCTACATCTCCTCCTCCACGTTTCCAAACACAAGTAGGAGAACAGGTCCCTCTTGCACCAGGGGATAGCTCTAGGGTGAGTCATGTACTGATGTGCAGTGTGTACATGCGCATATACATATGCTTAGCCAACCTTACCTTCATGTGTAGCTACACCTCTCTCTGCACAGCCAAAGTGTAGGAATCCCCAGTGCCAGAGACCATGTTATGTTGAAGGCAGCAAGATGTTTGATTACTGTGGAAAGAACTGCAAGCTACATTTGATTAGCTTGCATGTGGAACTCACATGCAAGCTAATCAATGTATTCCTTCAAGTACCTTTGGCATATAGTATGTGAGAGTTATACGTGTGCTCTAGTTAACACCCAATAATACCATGTACACACATACACACTTTTGTGAGTTTTGAAGGAATCTGAGCAATGCAGAAGTGTAAAGCATCAATCACTGTGATGAACTTTGTTAATTGATACTGGGATGAACACTGCAGACAGTTTAACATTCTAGTGGACTGACAGTGACCTTGGCACCACCCTTTAAGCACCCCATGGTGGCCACTCCACGTGTAATGCTTGTGATTGGGACATACTACAGACAGATATAATGCATTGGGATGTTCTGCATTGATGTGTGTCCTCAGCATTAACTGTGCTTTAATAACATTACTTATACCAGTAAATATTTATACTCATACAATATATATGCTACAAGAACCATTCAGAATTCAACTTATGCACTGAGGGAATGTGTGTACAAGACAGACATGTTGAATGTGTAGCTATATCTTCAAGGTGTTAACTTCCTGCCCGGATTGCACACTGACTGGTTCAAATACAGATGAGTAAACAGTCATGTGTGTAGCTATGTGTTCCAAGTCTGTGCTCTGGTATACAGAATATGACTATATTAGCTATAACAGTTGAGAGGGGCCACAGGGCTTGTCTTAGTGGGCCGCTACAATTAGCTATAGCTTAGTATGATCTGACTGAAGCCCTGGTCCTGACATATGCATGCACCATATAATTATTATTTCCCCTTGGTCATCAAACGATATGCGAACCATGCACATGCAGCTGCTTCACCCTTAGCTACTGCATGGAGACATTTTTGGTGTGCTGGTGTACTGATGGATCATGTTGGATGTCAGTCATCACAGGTTATACACACAAGAGATAGAGGCAGACAATAAAAAGGTAACACTTGCAATACTGTAGCTAGCGTGAGGTTGTTTGCAATTAGTGGACCACAGAAGTGCTCCAGTAAATTTAATAATATTGCTGGTCATATTCTTATACATCACTGGCTGTATTGCAGTACTGAATTCACAAAGGATAGTACAGCCATGCACCATGCATGCATGCACACTCCAGGGTTGGCGGGGCCTGCATATCACGTGATATTAATTCGATGAGTATAGTTACCACGCCCCTGTCAAGTCCAATGGATTTGCGGATGTCTACTTTTACCTTCGCTTGATTCCGTCTAGCTGCAATGCCTCTTTCTTCGCTGCTCGCCCGTCTCGGAAGCCTTCATCCGCTGGAAATCATCGGAGATCGCATCAAAGGAGCGAAGAGTCGCTTGGGAGTCGGGTTGTCCAGCGGATTTAGCCGGGACCAGTTTAAGGAAATAGCAGGCGGCATTCTCGTTCCCCAAGACGAAGACTTGGAACGTGTGGCAGGGAAAGATTACAAGCTTGTCATTGATTTCAACGAACTGTGAGTGTATTTCTACTCACTTTATGATCAGTGGACAGGGCTGGCGGAAGGAATTTTACTTTGGTCAGGCGAAATGGGTAGTGGCGTATGCTGGGTATTTGACCGGGGGGACATCCTCTAGGGGGGTCCGGGGGCATGCCCCCCCGGGAAAATTTTTGCAAATATAGGTGTTTATCAGGGCTTTTGAAGCACTTTTTACTACTTCCAGGTTCACTCAATGTACCTTCAAGTTCACATGTACAGTGCAGAAAAATCAGATCATGAACTCTATATAGTACTGCAGGTTATAGCAAAATACCAATAATACAGACTGTCAGTAATAGCTATTAAGTAAGAAATTATTAGAAGTTGCCAAACACAGAGAGTCTATGTTCACTGCCTTGAACAAAGTTATTGGCAGTAGTGCGCAGGTCAATCCTATTCAGCATCTCTTTGTATATACTGAGCACCATTAGGTGGTTCAACCTTGCCTGTCCCATGCTGCTTCGCAAGTAGCTCTTGATCCTCCTCATTGTAGAAAAGGTCCGTTCGCTTGATGCATTTGTTGCAGGCATGACAAGGATCAGACGTGCAACAAAGCACACCTGCCTGAAGAAAGCCCGTTGGCCCTCAGACAGGCTCCGCAGAAAAGTGAAAACTTCCTGTAGAGTGACTTTGTCAGGCTGGGCTTCCCTGGCAAAATTTGTGCCGAAGATTTGCAGCTGTGTGGAAAGTTCACTCTCATTGAAGTCATTTCCATAAAAAGCAATAACTTCTTGAAGCTCAGTAGAATAGTTTTCTTGATTGGCTGCCTTCAGAAGAAGTGATTCCAGATTGCGGTAGATGGCATACCCTGGCTGATCAAAGCGGACTTGGATCCTGGCATATGCCATGTCTATGGCCTCAAAGTACTGTCGGCGGTAGTGCTCCTGAATGGTAGGGCTATGGTAGGCATCTCCATGGCCAACTTCAAGGTCCTTTGGTGCCTTCCTCTTTCTTGGAAGTGAGGGCCCCTCTGTGTCTGTGGAGTTACAAAGTAGCTCCACCCGCTCGAAAAAGAGCCCAAATGCTTCATCTGTCCTCATGTCCTTCAGTGTCTTGACAGTGAGGGTTGCAATGTCCTGTGCTTCTGCAGCAGACAGGGATTGCTTCTGCAAAGTCCTACTCAGGTTGTCAGTGATCTTCAGGACCCTCTCACACAGCTTTAACCCAAACAGCAGGTTGTACTGTGACATCTGTGCTCTGACACCAAGCATCCTTCCTTTTACCTCTGGCACTAAGGTCGTGTCTAGACATTCGTCCCAGAGCTGTTTCAAGACATTGTAGTTGTCGAGGATGCTGCTGATTGAGTCACCGCGTACGGTCCACCTGGTAGGGCAGAATGATCTAATACCAACCCCAGTGTGACAGTCGTCTTCCGGTGTATCTGCCTTAATTCGATCAAAGGCAGCATTCCTCTTGGGAGAGAATTTGACGAGCTTGCTGATCTCAAATGCTGTCTCTAAAGCATCACGACATACTTTAGATTGCTTGATAGCATCTCCTACAGCTAAATTCAGTGCATGACCATAACAGTGTGTATAGACAGCACGCTTCTCTTCTGCCATGATCTGTGTAGCCACGCCATTCCTGCTCCCACTCATATTGGAAGCGCCGTCATAGCATTGGCCACGGCAGTCAGACAGCTTCACTTTCATCCGGATAAGAACATCCTTGATGGTGCGAACTAGGCTGTCTGCAGTGATACTTCCTACTTCATATAGACCAATGAAGTCCTCGTGATCCTGAAGATCCTCACCCACCCATCTGATGATGATCGTAAATTGCTCTTTGTTTGCGATGTCAGTGCACTCGTCAGCCATAATGCTATAACAGCCACTATCTCGAACACTCTGGCTCACCTCCCGGAGGATCTGAAGTGCCATGATTTGTAGGCACTCATTCTGGATATCATGGGAAGTGTACTTGTTGGTTTTTTTCTTCATCCACGCTTCTATCTCAGGGCAATCTATGCCACGAAGGTGCAAGAGTTGGATGAAGTTGCTGTCACCATCTGCATCGCCACCCCTCAATGGCAGTCCTTGACGGGAAAGAAACCTGATGTTTTGAAGAATCTTCAAAAACATCTTCCTGTTGGTCGCCTTCTCCTCTTTATGCTCCTGGCTTAGTAGCTCACCAACATCACCCTGGATCTGCCTGGGTAGCAGAATGAGAGCCTCACTTGCCTCCCGGTGACAGTCACTTGCCTGATGTTTGGCAAAGGCAGTAGTCGCTTCCTTCCAGAAGGTGAAACCTCTGCTGATGAAGGCTGCATCGCGCTTGGTACTCGCTAAAAACTTGCCTTCGTAGTCAGCCTTCATGCAGAGGTGGCATAACGCTGAGTCGTTCTTGATGTTGTAGTGCAGCCACGGATACTTTTCACACCACTCTACTCTGAAGGATCTCTCTTCATTCTTTTTGCCAAACATGCGCTTGGGAAAGTTGAACGACTTTCCTGGGTGAAACTTCTCTGGAAGCTCACAATCATCAGAACGCGATGACGCCGCCATTTTCTTCTCACCTTGGAATGCAAGATGGCGTCCGGTTCGGTCGGTACGGTTGAAGTTTTTGGTGTTTACTACCATTTTTCCGACTGTCACAGTGTGACGAAAACAGTGGAGTCGATTAACATCCCAAGAAAGAATAAAAAGGCAATTCTGAGCATTATAGTGGGTCCAGATTCCCTGAAGGCCTATTTGTAAGGTTTGTGCATTAAAAAAATATCACAGGGTCTGCAGACATTGGTCCGGCAGCCGCCGGGTCTGCCGGACCTACTCCGCCGGCCCTGAGTGGACTTAGTGATCGATCGAGTTTATTCCTTTGCTGACCGCCAATTCCTCACGTATCCCATCTCTATAGAGTTCTGAACCGCAGTGGGATCTTTGATGCCCGCCCCTGGCCAGATCAAATCAACGAGGTGTAGCTACGTGTGTCGACTCTTGGAAAGTTGCATGAGATGCGTTTGGTGTAATCTTAGGGTTCATAGCACTCGTAGCTACAGGTCAACATGTTTTGCATGGTAGTATACCAATCAGTTAGCTACGTATCTAGCACTTGAGCAAATTTTCATCTTGTACCTTAGCTTTAACACAGATAGCAGGCCAAGCCATGCAGTCTAGTTCAGACTGTTACAGGTTTCATGTGTTTGAAATGAAGCCTTTCAACCTTGTTTACAGCTCTTTCCTCACTTGTCCTTGTCTTTATCATCAACTGTCATTTATAGAAGCTGTGTAGCGAAGTCTTAGACTGACCCTATCCTATGCAGTATCCAGACTTGAGACATAGTATGATCGATAGCTATTTGGACACTTCAAACACTGCATGGACTATTAATGTCTGTATGTCTGTTTGTCCACCCACTTTGTCCGTGCCTGTGATCTTTGATGCCCACCCCTGGCCAGATCCAACCAACGAGGTATAGCTACGTGTGTAGATTATTGGACAATTGCAGGAGATGCGTTTGGTGTAATCTTAGAGTTCATAGCACTCGTAGCTACAGGTCAACTTGTTTTGGTAGTAACAATCAGTTAGCTAGGTAGCTAGCTAGCACTTGAGCAACATTTTCATCGTGTGCTTTAGCTTTAATACAGATAGTAGGCCAAGCCATACGGGCTAGTTCAGACTGTTACAGGTTTCATGTGTTTGTTAAAAGTGAAGCCTTTCAACTGTGTTTACATCTCTTTCCTCACTTGTCCAACTTCTTCACATACATCCAATGTCCACCTCACTCCCTTTTGTAACCTTGGCTACTGTATGACTTCCATTGCTGTACAGCCGAATATAATTTCCCTTAATTACTCTCTTGAATCGACTTCAAATAGATATGCAATACATCTGCCTGTCCATGCATGCAGCTGGAGTGTTCACTGTTGAAGGCAGCCACTGAAGGAAAGTGGGAGGTTATCCAGCAGGCCTTCCACACACCCAGCCAGAAGGACGTGGTCCAGAGAGTGAGAAACAAGGTGATTTACGTAGGCAGAAGCACTTGTACCATGCTTTTCTATTCCTTACCGTAAACGGTTACACAAACTGTGTTATGAACTACATTTGTTGTCCTATTGTTCCATCTAATGCAGTTCGACTGGACTTTATTGCACTTTGCTGCCTATCATGGCCATCTTGATTTAGTCAAGAAGCTTGTGACTGTGTGCAAAATACCCCCAGACGCACAGACCAAGGTACAAGTGGAGTGTTTGTATGTCTGTTAGAGGACACATGTACCACAGATGTTCAGTGGCAGCACATGCAGCATCATTGAATTCTCCATAGTGTGTTCCCTACAGCTATATACACCCATTAGACATTGCATGTTGTCCTCCCCACCTGTTAGCATCAGTGGACTCCTGTCTTCCTGGCTGCCTGGTCTGGGCATGCCAATGTTGTCAAGCACCTTGTGAAGGAGCAGTGCAGTGTGGCAGTCATGGATGTGGTAAGACTTAGGAAGACAAAGGATTGCCTCATGAGTATTATGTACTTCTCCTTTTATACTGTTTCTGGCCCTTCTCCACTGGTCACTGCCCTGATTGTAGGATGGTCGCTCCCTTCTCTATGCATGTGTACGGAGTGGAGACATTGAGCTGGTCAAGTGGTTCATCAAGGAGTACAAACCACCACCAACACTCACAAAGGTTGGCTACAGTTTTGTTTAATTGAGTCATACTGCAGTCTAATGTGTCAATGATTGAAATGTGTAAAGATGTCACCTTCCTCTCCATGCGCAGTGCAGCTCACTGGTCTATTGAGCTATAGTCTTCTAGAACTGCCGGTGTTGTGTCACTGTGCTTGTCTCTTTGGTGTTATAAGTATACCTCTTTCCCACAGGATGGAGGTAGTCTGCTCATTCCTGCTGCCCAGTCGGGCAATTTAGCACTTTTTGATTGGATGGTGGACAGATTTATACTGTCCCCCCACCGGTGGAGCGAGGTGGGCTATCAGTAGTCTCATCTGTGTGCTCCACTATGTGTATTGTGTTTCACCACATTGGAGTGATGTGAACAGCATGAGATTGAGTGCATGCACATCTGTGTGTGTGTAGTCCATTTCCTGTTCTTCTTGATGTATTCTGCTATTAGAATGGTGAAGAGCACCCACTACACAGTGCAGCTGAGTATGGACACTTTGAACTAACCCAGCACCTCATTCACAAGTACAAGTGTGATGTGTACTGCAAAGACAAGGTGTGTTTACTCGTTGTTGTACACAGTGCAAATAGGCACTGCATGTGTATGTGTTTGTGTGCAGCACATGTACTGTATGTCAATATCTGTTGTGTAGAGCAGAACAGACACTCTCCTCTGGTGATGTGTGGCAAGTGTGTGTGTAGAGTGTGCTCCTTGTGTGATGGTATGTGTGTCACAGATACATGTCCACTTCTCTTACAGTATGAGTGGACTCTCCTCCACGGTGCTGCAGTAGGTGGGAGTGTGGGCCTAATTGAGTGGTTGATGGCAAACCACAAATTTGCAGTGGAAGCAAAAACAAAGGTATTGCTATGCCCACACATGTTACACTGAAGTTCATGGACCCTACACCCTTTGGAAGAGCTAACTCTGTACAGTGTAGTGATTGTACTGTATGTATAAACTACTACTTCTGAATGTGGTGAATCCCTTTGTATGTGTGTGCACGTGCCTGTGTGTGTGTGATATCATGATGGGATGTTGTAAAACAAGTATCACACAGATCATGGATCAGGGAGCGGATCGTGAGGAGTCATGAGGTTGTCACATCATGTCGGTGACATATTCTGCAATTATTAAACAGTCCTACTAGCGGATGCCCGATCTCTTGGTCCAGTAGATGAATTGGTCTAAGCTGATTATCATTTGAAAGCACATTGAGTGCCAACAGTATTCCCTGAAATTCATAGGTACTGCTCTACGTGGTCATTGGCATGACCCCTTAACAGGCACCAGCCGAGAAAATTGATTAGCAGCTAGAAGGAATGTATGTAGTAATGAATAGCAGCTTGTAATTTGTACATGATGGACAGATACTCGAGTTACCTCTATGACACACAGAGGTTCACTCACCCTCTTTATACTGACATATGATAGAGGGAAGCAAGCATCTTTAAACTGCACCAGGTGTATTACTGGCCACTGTGAATGCACAGATTGTATGCTCTCACTAGAAGCAGGAAGTGCAAGCAGCGGCATAGCCGGCATACAGTATGATATAGGCAGGTGGTGTAGCTGACATAATTGCCGTCACCTACAGTAAGTCCTCACGGTTGAGGTGCCTTTTCAGGCAGAAAGTTGGCAACTTGAATGTCTTTACGTCATTTTGTTACACGTGGCTTGCCATACAATTCTTGGGCATACGTGTTGGGCATTTTACAACAACTGCACAGCAATAATGTATTCCACATTGGGTAACGCTCCTCGTACCAGGTTCAAACAACAGATCGAGTTGAACCTTGCTGAGGTATTGACCAGGTACTGGTCTTTCTATGTATGGGTGAAACTACTCATGCCCAAGCCAGCTGAGAAGCCCTCACTTAATTCAGTATATTGTATGCCTTTACATATTGATTTCAAGCACAGTTGATATATACGTAACTGTCAATGTCAAAGTCATCCATGCATGGATTTGTGTTACCCAATTGACTTGCAGAATGGCCGTCATTACTGTACGTGGAGTGTCTGGTGGGTGTTTCATTTTAGCAGTGTTAGTATGATCTCTATACTACTGGCCACAAACAGTGCCATACCCCAGGGTTTGTTTAGTGGCACACTGGTGCCTTTGTTACAGTTGCAGACTATGTCGCTGACATCATGTCTCAGTGACAGCCTTGTGCCTGCCTGCGATCCGCTCCCTGATCCACGTGATCCATGTCTTACAACATCCCCATCATAAGTGACAGAGCTAAAAAGCCCAGTCCTCAATGTAGTCTGTCTGAGGTCCCATTTTGTGGACATTTGCTCTCACATCAGTCAGTGCACTCCATTACCCAACAGCAAACCAACATTGATTGTGTTGTACAAGTTGTTGGCTGTGTACTGTATTGACCATGTCCCACCCAATCCTCAGAATGGTAGTACCCCACTGATGTTGGCAGCTCTAGGTGGTCATCTTCCAGTGGCCAGACTTCTGGTGGAGACATACCACTGTGGTGTGAATGAGGAGGATGGTGGAGTGAGTTGATGGGAGTTAATGGGAGGAGTGAGTGAGCACTCAACTTGTGTTAGTTCCCACATGTGACCAAGTGACACAGAAGCTGGAACACAAGATGCACATTACTTATGTTTGATCGTAGTTTGTGATTTGTGTTTACTTCTCAAAATATGCCACCAGTAAGTGTGTGTGTATGTGTGAGAGTTACCAGTGGAATATGCAAAGTGAGTGGATGGGAGGAGTGAGTGAGCACTCAACTTGTGTTCGTTCCCACATGTGACCAAGTGACACAGAAGCTGGAACACAAGATGCACATTTCTTATGTTTGATTGTGATTTGTGTTTACTTAAGAGATTATAATTATTAAGTTGTAACTTAGCATAATGTGCTTTGATACTGAAGAGCAAAAGAATAGTGCATTCCAGCAAATGTGACAAGGGTTCAGTCTAACAGGTATTGATCACAAACACTGACAGCATTTTATATGTTCAATGTAAGACTGCACGAAATCCCGTTTGTGTACTCATGTGAAGCCATGATTATATCAGTCTGTGAAAGTATGTACATACATGGTGGGCAGTAATAACAGGGTTTAAATTTGTCATTTAGGTGGTTTGAGAAATCTACGTACCAAATTTAATTTTCTGCCATGACATGAAACCAGACCCAGTCTCCTTTGTTTGCTTCATTGCCATATTCTGTGATGTCATTAGTATTTAGAACTTGGAACTGCTATTCAAGCCTTTTGTGGCTATTAGCCACCAATATTTCCTGCTATGTATACAGTGTTGGGTCTATGTCAGTCATATGTGGCCAGCCCCTTCCATGCCTTTCATTGGCTCCCATATATTCGCATAATACCCATGGAAAGGGCCTGGGAGTTTCTCTAGTTGTCTTGTGAAGTGTTATGCAATAGCAAAGATGATGCCTAGGAGATGGCCATGTAAGAGTACAGCAATGTCTACTACTCACATACCACTGGTGCCTTTGATCCACCCCACATCCTGTCGCACACACCAATGTGGTAGTGAACAAAGTGATGTGATGTGGAGGGTGAGTGAATGGTGTGAGTGGGTATTGGAGGAGGCAGCATGTGAATTAC
The DNA here is from genome assembly GCA_964019415.1 of Ianthella basta. Taxonomy (NCBI): domain Eukaryota; kingdom Metazoa; phylum Porifera; class Demospongiae; order Verongiida; family Ianthellidae; genus Ianthella; species Ianthella basta. The sequence continues at coordinate 4,348,393 of OZ025876.1, forward strand.
TGTATCACTGTGTGAATATCAATTGATTGTTCTCTCCTATAGTCTGTAACACCAGTGATGTATGCTGCACGGTATGACCACCTTCCTGTACTGAAGATGTTGGTGGAACATGGAGGAGATGTGTTTCACAAGAGACGAGTGAGTCACACTCGTCAGTGTGTACCCACAACCTAATACAACATTCCACTCATGATACTAACCATGTGCACAGGTTTCATCCACTGCCCTTCACCTTGCTGCCAAAGGTGGATCCCTTGAGTGTGTGGAGTACCTGTTGCCCCTGTTTGGAGAGAGGATGTTTGAGATGGATGAAAATGGTGCAACATGTCTTCACTATGCAGTGTTAGGTGGTAGCCTCCCAGTGATGAGGTACCTCGTGGACCAGTGTGGATTTGACCTCAGCTTGAGAACTACAGTGAGTTGTAGAGTGGTACATGACATTGTGTTATTTGTTCACTTAAGATGATATTCACTTTATGTACAGTATGGTTATCCATGATTCAGAGGATCGAACCCCCACACATGCACTTCAATACACACTATATATGCACACACGATCACACATACACTCACACACGTCATACATGTATCACACATACACACGTATCACACAAACTGCTACACACTACACCAGTAAACAGTGTACTGTAGCTATTGCACACACACACACATGCAGCCCAACAGCACACCACCACCATTCAGTATATTTACATTCAGTTCATTTGTACAAGCAGTTGGCTGGTACTGTATTGACCATGTCCCACCCAATCCTCAGGATGGTCTTACCCCACTGATGTTGGCAGCTCAAGAGGGTCACCTTCCAGTGGCCAGATTTTTGGTAGAGACGTACCACTGTGATGTGAATGAGGAGGATGTTGAAGTGAGTGGATGGGAGTTAATGGGAGGAGTGAGTGAGCACTCAACTTGTATTAGTTCCCACATGTGACCAAGCAACACAGGAAGCTGGAACACAAGATGGATAATATGTAATCAAGATCAAATGCTGTCAGACCCATGACAAGTGTTATTATTACTGAAGTACTGTTGTTTACAAGTGCTTCACATGCAGTGCCTTGCAGTATATTACGTATGTACATGAGGGTGATTTGAAATTTGTGTTTACTGTACAAAACTCCCACTAGTAAGCGAAGGCATGTGCAATTTGTGAGAATTAATCCACATGTTGTGAGTTTGTTGTTGTGCATGTCTCTTAATGTGAATATAGTGTGATGTATATGTGAAGTGTTGGGTGGGTGTTTTATTTCATCAGTGCTAGTGTCTCTACTACTGGCCACAAACAGTGCCATACCCACGGTTTGTTTAGTGGCACACTGGTGCCTTTGATCCATCCCACACCCTGTCACACACACACCAATGTGGTAGTGAACAATGTGATGTGATGTATGAGTGAATGGTGAGAGTGGGCATTGGAGGAGGCAGCATGTGAATTCCTGTATCACTGTGTGAATACCATTTGATTGTTCTCTCCTGTAGTCATGGACACCAGTGATATATGCTGCACGGTGTGACCACCTCCCTGTACTGAAGATGTTGGTGGAACATGGAGGAGATGTGTTTCATAAAACACAAGTGAGTCACACTCATCAGTGTGTACCCACAACCTAATACAACATTTCACTTCTGATACTAATCATGTACACAGGATTCATCCACTGCCCTTCACCGTGCTGCCTATGGTGGATCCCTTGAGTGTGTGGAGTACCTGCTGTCCCTCTTTGAAGAGAGAATGTTTGAGATGGATGAAAATGGTGTGACATGCCTTCACTATGCAGTTGTAGGCGCTAGCCTCCCAGTGTTGAGGTACCTCATGGTCGAGTGTGGATTTGACCTCAGCTTGAGAACTGCAGTGAGTTGTAGAGTGGTAAATGACATTGTGTCATTTGTTCGTGTGACAAACATACTAGATCACATGCACTTGAATACACACAGTTCACATGCCAACCCCCCTCTCCCCCCCCCCCCCCCCACACACACACGAAGACGACAGTGTCATACTAAATGGAGGCTGGAAGTGGTCTGTCTTGAGACTAGTGTTTCCAAATATAGCAGTGCTCCATGTGTGAACAATCATAGGTGTAGGAAGCACCGGGAGAGGGGGAGGGAGGCACCAGGGGCATGTGCCCCCCCCCCCCCCCCTTCAGAAATCTCTCTTATAAATTGTGCTCCACTGATCTCTAAAGAAGTGAAGTCTCTGCCCAGCCCTATTCCTCAGTCAGGAGCTCCTCTATAGTCAAAGCAATATCTACAGCTAGCTATGTCAATCACTGCCTATGCCCTTAATCAGCTTCATTTGCCTTACTAGCCGTTGACTATATTCCAGTAGACACTAGCGGCAGCCATTTTCTTTCCTTAGTTTTATGCAAACTTAGATCACATGACATTCATGTGCCCCCCCAAATCCAATCTGCATTCCTATGCCCCTGACAATGTACCATTACATTAAAGATAGGTGAGTAAGAGCTTGCCCACAGGTGGTTGTCTTAGGCAGGTATCACTGTATCAGATACCACCCCACCATTTTTATGCCACTGATATCATGTCTGCATGGTTGCTGTAGCAATGAAATAATGATGTCATTGTTGTGGGCAGAGTTCAGATGCCATGCCTACAGAATGTATAGATGCTGCTTGCAGCCAAAGTCAAACCTCACTGATATCTCTATTTCTACCTTTAGTACATGTGCTACCGACCAAGTATGCATGCACAGTCGGGCACTATAGGTGGTATATATACTCTGTGTATTACACCAAGACATGACCCGGACTCTGCACATAATGTCAGACTCCGCTTATGTGTTTGTACTGAGAGTATGCCAATTATGGCAGTGCTCCATGTGTGAACATGTACCATTACATGTCTGCACTGTCCCACAGTCCCACTCTGAGATAGTCATCTCACTAGTGGTCACTCACACTTGCTGAGCACCAAGAACAGACTGTGTCCCACTCATCGGTGCACTTGTGCATTTGTGCAGCCTTATCTTCTACTGCTCATATTGTCTATGCTTCCCTCTTGTGCCCAACAACCCTACCCTCTTAACTTGTACAGTGCAGAATGTCTCTATGTCCCACATGCAATGTCTTGTGAAGTGGTAGTTGCACTTGTACTTCTACACTTGTCACATCCAGTCTGTCATGTCTACCAACCTTCCTTCAGAGTGGCCAGGACTGCTTCCTGTTGGCTTGTACGAAGGGCCATCAAGACATTGTCCGTGAACTGCTCACAAAAGACAAAGTGGACCGGAATGTGGTGGACAATGTGAGGAATTAACCAGTTCACTGTCTCTTTCTCTACTGTGTCATAGTTTGTGTCCCACATTTGCAGGATGGACGTGGTGCTGTACACCTGGCATGTGAATGTGGTCATGTCCAAATTGTGAAGACACTGGTGGAGGAGTATGGGATGTCACCAGATGTCAGAGACAATGTGAGCATCTTGACATGTAGTACATGAGCATACACCTTACACCCGTCCCCTTTGACATGAATACACAACTGGGTCAAACCTGAGTCAACTAAACCTGCTTTGACCCGGTTTTATCTGTTTCTGTTCACATGGCAGCAAATACTGCTATATATTTCATAGGTGAATTAACTTGGCCACTTGATATCTGTCCTGTCCGTCCTTCATCGGAGGCACGCAGATAGGCATGCATGAATGGTGGAGGATATGGCAGAGAGAGTACGTAGATGTCACTTCTCTCAACTCTATTTTTAGTCACAGACAAACCCTGCTTGTGTTGTTTGATCACAATCTCCCTGATTGCCTGAACTTTCCTAACTACCCGGAGTACATAGTTGCTGGATGCCTATGCCTACCCACTTTGCCAGCTGAAAGCTAAAATTGTGTGCATGCATTCCAAATTTATCTGCATTTATGATGCAAGGTTCCTCTTTTGCAAGCTCCTTGCTTACAAGTGGTATAATATATGTGCATTCACTTGTCACTGTAGGCTGGAAGGACTCCTATTCAGCTTGCACCAGACAGTGCTCATGCTGACCTTCTCAAAGCTCTTTATCTGGAAGAGGGTAGCAGTGCTCCCCAATGTATGTCATCTCACAAGAAGCTCCTTATCACTGTACACCCACTCAGTTAATGAGTTAACTTCAGCCAACCTGTAACATGTCTGCACATGCTCCATGTTCACTCTCCTCCTTCATATCTCCTTCATCCTCTAGCTGTCCAAAGTCCTATCCACTCCTACATAGTCCATGAGTCTGTCCTGAAGGATGTCTGCTGGATTCCATCAGGGATAGACTCCCTTTTCATCACACCATTTGGGGGAGTGTTCCCCTTGCAGCCTGAGGGTGGAGAGGAGGAAGGGGATGAAGGCATGATCCAGCTCCATGTGCCTCAGGGGGCAGTGAGAGCAGATGGAGAGGGAGTGTTGGAGGTCCGTTATGCTGTGATTCCTGATGGCCCATTCAGGACTCCAGAGGGCTACAGGCTCTGCAGTATAACAGTCTACCTCTACTACGACCCAGCCCAAGCCACCAAGCCCTTCTACCTCCTCCTCCCCCACTGGTCTGGTGCCCCAGACCACCCTACATTTGTTACCTCTCCCCACACGCTCCCAGAAGGGGAGCCGTGCTACCCCTTTCGTTTGTTGGAGGGAGGAGAGTTCGGTGAAGTGTATGGGCTCCTGGAGGTGGATGGTCACTCCTCCCTGTTTGGAGCAGCCTACCGTCTGGAGGACACCAGTAGGTACCTAGCATCGCAGTGGGAGAGGGAAGACGGCAACATCTTGTACTCTAAGGTGGCAATCACCTTTGACTCCAATGTGTGGATCAGGGTGAGTGTGTGCAGGGTTCTGCTGCCTTAGCCGTTTGGCATCATCTAGTTATTCCATGATTTAGATTCTGAAGAAGTACTGGAGTGACTGGAAAAAGCAACGCACTGCTCCATTCCAAATGGAAGAAGACTGTGTTGAAAGCAGTCTGACTGAGGACAGTGGGAGAGGGTGGAGTGCTTCAGTTGTTGGCATGAACCGGGTGAGTAGGTGATATCTGTGTTTTGTGTAATATTCCATTTTACTTGTGGATTGGTTTATTATTTCAAGTTGTAGCATAGTCTCTTCTATCACTTTGCTTGGTGAAGGTGGGCCCCAAAGATATTGAATATAAGAAACGCTATGACAGAGATGAGACAGAGCTGCAATTTGCTGTGGAGGAGCACATGTACCCTCCGGCCATTTCTCTTGAGGTTGTGCAGCAGAGCAAGGTGCCCAAACACATGCGATCACACAAGCGCATTCTCCTTCATATCCATGGCGGCATGGGAGGAGCTATGCACTTCCCAGTTGACTTCTCTGAGGAGAAGGAAGGTATGTCTTGACTATAGTGTGTACTTAGCCTTGTGTACATTCATGTGCTGGCAATGATTTAGGCAAATTTGTACCATTCAACAACTACGTACATACAGCATTACTGTCTTTCCACGCACCTGTATGTATGTTCTTACTCTACTGTAGCCCCCTCTGTTGTGGCTACTCGTGCACCTTCAGAGGAAGGTTCTTCAGAAATGTCAGTTTCCCCGACACGTCAGGCTCTTGCTACTGGAGGTAAGTGTGTGTGTGTGTGTGTGCGTGCGTGTGTGCGTGCGTGTGCGCGCGTGCATGCACGTATGCAAGCTGTGCACCATTGCTAATTCTAGAAAGTGTGACATGTGTAGTGACATTCCTTTGAATGCCTTCTTGGAAGGTGCACCTGTAGTAAAGTCAAGCACAATCACCATGACTCTGTTACTTACGCTTGAGCATCGCATTCAATGGTACACATCGCAGACATGTATGCTGAGTGTATATCTTATAATTTGGTATGTAGGGCTAATGTCATCAGTTACCATTTCAACTTCGCTCGTCTGTTGTGTGCAGGTGAGAGGGAGGTTGTCCAGAGCATGTCTGAGGTAGCTCTCATTGACAGGGACTCAATCCTCTCACAGCCAGTGCACTGTGAGTGAACATGTGTGCTTGTGTTGTGTTCAGTGAAGCACTACAAAGACAACCTCACTGTTGTGTGCTGGGTGCTGTGCTCAGATTACAGGGTTTGCTCAATATGCCTCCTTTTGTCTCCTTTGCAGCTTGTGATAGATATGCTGTGCTCTTCAGAAAGTATGTCAGCAGAAAGGGTGTTGGTAAAGGGAGGGCCATCTTGGAGTGGGTGGGGCTTGACCCAGCGGCAATTGACCAGTGCTATGGAACCCCTGGCCTTGATGAGGAAGAAGTCATTCAGAAAGGGCTGCACAAGTGGAGGGAGACTCGTGGTGATTGCACCTGGCAAGTCCTCCTCGATGCAATGCAGTTTGCAGGGATCGCCCAGCACCACTGCACAGAGCTTGTGGAAGAGCTCCATCAAATGATGCAAGGTGAGGTTACCTTTCCATTGAAGTACTCTTGTACACAATGCCCATTGTAGCCTCGTGTGTGTATTGCATACTGTAGGTGTGACATGTGTCCCACCTCTACACCTGTGTGATTGGTCTTATTACGTAGGTAACAAGTGACCAACCCACCAAACAACAGTCGTGTGTTTGTTTCAAAGAGTAGCACTTGTACAGGACATTACTGAAGTGCACAATCTTTGTGTATTGTGTGACACACGTGGGCTTAGCACACATTTTATATTTTTATTGCAATACAGTAACACTTGCCATGTTTCCTGTTTAAACTGTTTGTATTACTACACTTCTAATGCCCAATGTGTTTACATTGTACAGTGTATTTGGCAGCATGTGCCACATCATTATACATGATGTATCTTTTAACACTGCAACCAGTACCAGTGCATTGTCAGTAGTCATGAAGTCCATGTGATGTGGCTGCATGGGTGTTTGTAGTCAAAGTTCCGGGCAGTGTTTACACTTTAATTTGCAAACTGACAACGACCAATGTATAGTGATTTGCAGGCATGTAACTAATATTGTTATAACAGTGGCCTTAATTCACTTTTGACTGTGTGCATTTCTTGCCAATGTCTATATACAATGTTTACCCCCTAGCTAGCTGTAGTGTCCTGCTCACCAGTGTTAATAATTACGCTTCACTGGAGTGCTTTACACCCACATCTACAGCCTCATCTGGGGGAGGTCCCTTCTTCACATGACTGTTGTTGTTGTTGCTGTTGCTGTTCCAACACATGATGCCACTCAGTGCTACAGACTGTACTGCCCCTCTACATCCCACCACACAGACAGAACAATGGAAAGCTCCCCATGCCAACTATAGCGTCACACACTATATACTTAGTCTAACATATTGTTTGCTTAACTGGGTGTAGCTACAAAGGCTACACTGCTCCGGTACAACACAGGTACACATTATACGCAATGTACTCGTATTAATGTGTATGACTACAATAAAGGGCAGGCATACTGACATGTACTCTGCTCCACTGTCAAGGAGGCAGTGTTTGACGGTGTGCCTACAGAAGACACACTTCACTCCACTCTTTGCAGGCTCAAACTCATCACATGACCTATGGGTCATGTGGACAGCCCATGGACAGCCTTCTTCTGTGCACTTGCCGCGTAACTTCCCCTGCCTGTCCTTCCCCATTTTGGACCTGATTTTGGGTTGCTACAAAAGAACGCCAGTTAGAGAGTATCAAGGGTATGACGTAAAGGGAACAGTCGCCAGGTCCCCTCCTATTTCCATACATACTACACAGCCACAAGATGTGCTCCCTGAAGGTTCAAGTAACTGGCCATCTGTAGCGAGGTGTACTTGTATTGTGTCCCTATAGCCAGCTATTCCCTCCATTCCGTTCACGTGTATCTCTACAAGCTTAAGAATGGGGTGGGGGAGGAGCACTGCAGTTAACTGTGTCTGTAGTATTTACATGAAAGAAGACCTAGCGGATCAGCTGCGTTGTGACTACTGCGATCATCCCCCCAAAGTGCACACCCTTCTTGGAAAGTGCACAGGATGTGACCAGTGTGATGGCTATGAAGTGGATGAAGAAGAACCAGATGTAGAGGGTGCATGTAGTCACTGTGGCTGCTCCCCAGAGAACATGGTTAGTAGTTATACTACAGCTTGACTTCTTTATAATGTTATTGCTATATTGTATTTATTTTTGTGTAGTGCATTATATTATGTAAGTGAGTTGTTGGCCATGGACAATTCAGGTTCGATCAGGTTAGGCGAGTGGGGTCTCCTTATTGAAGTCGCTACCCAGGAGTGTGATTATGATAGATGTTTTGGCTTAACTGCATGCAGAGGTAAAGAAGACATTAGCAGTATTGCAATCAGGCAATGTGCCATCAAGTACAGGCACTCCAGCCAACACACCTTCTACTGCACCAGCCATTCCACCAACACCCACCAGCCACTGGACCAACCCATCCAACAGCACTTGCTAGCCAATATGGCTACTTGTGCAAGTTTCCTGGTTGCCAGAAACCATGCTTTGTGGAGGGACAGAAAGTACATGATTTCTGTGGACGTACACATGCTTTTGCATACTCTGCAAGTGAGATTGCACTACTGAGAGGCATGTGCCATGCATATATGTTCGTATAATGTCATATATAATGGATACGTATAGTTTGGGTGTTTCATGCGCTTGCAAATGCAGTGTATACCCTGGTGTACCTGGTGTACCTGGTGGGCCTGGTGGACTCGGTGTACCTGGTGGACTCGATACTGGTGGTCCTGGTGGATATGGTGAACCTGTCAGTACCCAACCACGCATGCCACAAACCACTCCAAGACCAACATTGGAAACAATGCACTACTCCAATCCTTCACCATCATCTGGTACCATGCAGCCTCCAAGTCAGCCACCTCTGGCCGGCCCCAGTGCTACATCTCCTCCTCCACGCTTCCAAACACAAGTGGGAGAACAGGCCCCTCTTGCACCAGGGGATATCTCTAGGGTGAGCCATGTATTGACGTGTAGTACGTGTACACATGCATATACGTATGCTTTGCCAACCTTACCTTCATGTGTAGCTACACCTCTCTCTGCACAGCCAAAGTGTAGGAACCCCCAGTGCCAGAGACCATGTTATGTTGAAGGCAGCAAGGTGTTTGATTACTGTGGCAAGAGCTGTCGAAACTCACATGCAAGCTAATCAAATGTATTCCTTCAAGTACCTTTGGCATATAGTATGTGAGAATTATACATATGTGCTTTAATTAACATACAATTCATACCATGTACACACATACATTTTTGTCAGTTTTTGAAGGAATCTGAGCAATGCTGAAGTGTAAAGCATCAATCACTGTGATGAACTTTGTTAATTGATACTGGGATGAACCCTGCAGACAGTTTAGCATTCTAATGGACTGACAGTGACCTTGGCACCACCCTTTAAGGACCCCATGGTGGCCACTTCACATGTAATGATTGTGATCAGGGCATACTGCAGACAGGTATAATGCATTGGGATGTTCTGCATTGATGTGTGTCCTCAGCTATAGCATTGCTTTAATAACATTACTTGTACCAGCAAAATTAATATATATACACGTACAAGTACCATCCATAGCGCGCGAGACTAACTCCAGGCCTATGCTGCATGCACCTCGGCGGGCCCATGCACGTGTCACGTGATAACAATTCGGTTACCACGCCCCTGTGGACGCCCCATGCATTTTCGGATGCCTGCCGCTATCTTCACTTGATTCAGTCTAGCTGCAATGCCTCTTTCTTCGCTGCTCGCCCGTCTCGGGAGCCTTCATCCGCTGGAAATCATCGGAGATCGAATCAAAGGAGCGAAGAGTCGCTTGGGATTCGGGTTGTCCAGCGGATTTAGCCGGGACCAGTTTAAGGAAATAGCAGGCGGCATTCTCGTTCCCCAAAACAAAGACTTGGAACGTGTGGCAGGGAAAGATTACAAGCTTGCCATTGATTTCAACGAACTGTGAGTGTATTTCTACTCACTTTATGATCAGTGGACTTAGTGATCAATCTAGTTTCTTCCTTTGCTGACCGCCAATTCCTCACGTCTCCCATCTCTATAGAGTTCTGAACCGCAGCGGGATCTTTGATGCCTGCCCCTGGCCAGATCCAATCAACGAGGTGTAGCTACGTGTGTCGACTCTTGGACAGTTGCATGAGATGCGTTTTGTGTAATCTTAGGGTTCATAGCACTCGTAGCTAGCTACAGGTCAGCTTGTTTTGCATGGTAGTATACCAATCAGTTAGCTACGTATCTAGCACTTGAGCAAAATTGTCATCATGTACTTTAGCTTTAATACAGATGGCAGGCCAAGCCATGCAGTCTAGTTCAGACTGTTACAGGTTTCATGTGTTTGTTAAAATGAAGCCTTTCAACCTTGTTTACAGCTCTTTCCTCACTTGTCCTTGTCTTTATCATCAACTGTCATTGAGAAGCTGTGTAGCGAAGTCTTGGACTGACCCTATCCTATGCAGTATCCAGACTTGAGACATAGTATGATTGATAGTTATTTGGATACTTCAAACACTGCATGGACCATTAATGTCTGTATGTCTGTTTGTCTGTGCCATGCATGCAGCTGGAGTGTTCACTGTTGAAGGCAGCCACTGAAGGAAACTGGGAGGCTATCCAGCAGGCCTTCCACACACCCAGCCAGGAGGAAGTGCTCCAGAGAGTGAGAAACAAGGTGATTTATGCAGAAGGACTTGTACCATGCTTTTCTATTCCTTACCGTTACACAAACAGTGTGTTATGAATATTAATTTTAGCTACATTTGTTGTCTTATTGTTCTATCTAATGCAGTTTGACTGGACTCTATTGCACTTTGCTGCTTATCACGGCCATCTTGATTTAGTCAAGAAGCTTGTGACCGTGTGCAAATTGCCCCCAGACGCAAAGACCAAGGTACAGGTGGACTGTTTGCATGTCTGTTAGAGGATGCATGTACCACAGATGTTCAGTGGCAGCACATGCAGCATCATTGAATTCTCCATCGTGTGTTCCCTACAGCTATATACACCCATTTGACATTGCATGTTGTCCTCCCCACCTGTTAGCACCAGTGGACTCCTGTCTTTCTGGCTGCCTGGTCTGGGCATGCCAATGTTGTCAAGCACCTTGTGAAGGAGCAGTGCAGTGTGGCAGTCATGGATGTGGTAAGACTTAGGAAGACAAAGGATTGCCTCACGAGTATTATGTACTTCTCCTTTTATACTGTTTCTGTCCCTTCTCCACTGGTCACTGCCCTGATTGTAGGATGGTCGCTCCCTTCTCTATGCATGTGCAAGGAGTAGAGATATTGAACTGGTCAAGTGGTTCATCAAGGAGTACAAACCACCACCAACACTCACAAAGGTTGGCAGGCTGCAGTTTGCTAAATTGTTTCCACATACTGTATTCCTACTTGTCAGTGATTGAAATGTGTAAATATTTCACCTTCCTCTTCATCATTGGTGCAACTAACTGGTCTACTGAGTTGTTAACGTCTAGAACTGCCTGTGTTTTGTCACTGTGCTTGTCTCTTTGATGTTATAAGTGTACCTTCCTCCCACAGGATGGAGGTAGTCTGCTCATTCCTGCTGCCCAGTCGGGCAATTTAGCACTTTTTGATTTGATGGTGGACAGATTTATACTGTCCCCCCACCAGTGGAGTGAGGTAGGCTATCAGTAGTCTCACCTGTGTGTTACAGTATGTGTATTGTGTTTCACCACATTGGAGTGATGTAAACAGCAGCATGAGATTGAGTGCATGCACATCTGCATGTGTGTAGTGCATTTCCTGTTCTTCTTTGATGTATGTATTCTGTTTTTAGAATGGTTTTGAGCACCCACTACACAGTGCAGCTGAGTATGGACATTTTGAACTTACCCAACACCTCATCCACAAGTACAAGTGTGATGTGTACTGCAAGAACAAGGTGTGTTTGTCTGTTGTTGTACACAGTGTAAATAGGCACTGCATGTGTATGCTTTTCTGTACAGTACATGTACTGTATGTCAATATCTGTTGTGTAGAGCAGAACAGACACTCTCCTCTACTGATGTGTGGCAAGTGTGTAGGTAGAGTGTGCTGGAGCTCCTTGTGTGATGGTATGTGTGTCACAGATACATGTCCACTTCTCTTATATACAGGAGGACTGGACTCTCCTCCACTGTGCTGCATTAGGTGGGAGTGTGGGGCTGATTGAGTGGTTGATGGCAAACCACAAATTTGCAGTGGAAGCAAAAACAAAGGTATTGTTATGCCCACACATGTTACACTGAAGTTCGTGGACCCTACACCCTTTCAAAGAGCTAACTCTATACAGTGTACTGATTGTACTATGTATAAACTACTATTTCCGAATGTATTGAATCCCTTTGTATGTGTGTGCACGTGCATGTGTGTGTGTGATATCATGAGGGGATTTTGTAAAATGTGTATCACACAGATCATGGATCAGGGAGCGGATCGTGAGGAGTCATGAGGTTGTCGCTGTTTGGAGAGAGGATGTTTGAGATGGATGAAAATGGTGCAACATGTCTTCACTGTGCAGTGTTAGGTGGTAGCCTCCCAGTGATGAGGTACCTCGTGGACCAGTGTGGATTTGACCTCAGCTTGAGAACTGCAGTGAGTTGTAGAGTGGTACATGACAGTATGTTATTTGTTCACTTAAGATGATATTCATTTTATGTACAGTATGGTTATCCATGATTCAGAGGATCGAACCCCCACACATGCACTTCAATACACACTATATATGCACACACAATCACACATACACTCACACACGTACACACTACACCAGTAAACAGTGTACTGTAGCTATTGCACACACACACACATGCAGCCCAACAGCACACCACCACCATTCAGTATATTTACATTCAGTTCATTTGTACAAGCAGTTGGCTGTGTACTGTATTGACCATGTCCCACCCAATCCTCAGGACGGTCTTACCCCACTGATGTTGGCAGCTCAAGAGGGTCACCTTCCAGTGGCCAGATTTTTGGTGGAGACGTACCACTGTGATGTGAATGAGGAGGATGTTGAAGTGAGTGGATGGGAGTTAATGGGAGGAGTGAGTGAGCACTCAACTTGTATTAGTTCCCACATGGGACCAAGTGACACAGGAAGCTAGAACACAAGATGGATAATATGTAATCAAGATCAAATGCTGTCAGACCCATGACAAGTGTTATTATCACTGAAGTACTGTTGTTTACAAGGGCTTCACATGCAGTGCCTTGCAGTATATTACGTATGTACATGAGGGTGATTTGAGATTGTGTTTACTGTACAAAACTCCCACTAGTAAGCGAAGGCATGTGTAATTTGTGAGAATTAATCCTCATGTTGTGAGTTTGTTATTGTGCATGTCTCTTAATGTGAATATAGTGTGATATATGTGAAGTGTTGGGTGGGTGTTTTATTTCATCAGTGCTAGTGTCTCTACTACTGGCCACAAACAGTACCATACCCAGGGTTTGTTTAGTGGCACACTGGTGCCTTTGGTCCACCCCACACCCTGTCACACACACACCAATGTGGTAGTGAACAATGTGATGTGATGTGGAGGGTGAGTGAATTGTGAGAGTGGGCATTGGAGGAGGCAGCATGTGAATTCCTGTATCACTGTGTAAATACCATTTGATTGTTCTCTCCTGTAGTCATGGACACCAGTGATATATGCTGCACGGTGTGACCACCTCCCTGTACTGAAGATGTTGGTGGAACATGGAGGAGATGTGTTTCACAAAACACAAGTGAGTCACATTCGTTAGTGTGTACCCACAACCTAATACAACATTTCACTTCTGATACTAATCATGTACACAGGATTCATCCACTGCCCTTCACCGTGCTGCCTATGGTGGATCCCTTGAGTGTGTGGAGTACCTGCTGTCCCTCTTTGAAGAGAGAATGTTTGAGATGGATGAAAATGGTGCGACATGCCTTCACTATGCAGTTGGAGGTGCTAGCCTCCCAGTGTTGAGGTACCTCATGGACGAGTGTGGATTTGACCTCAGCTTGAGAACTGCAGTGAGTTGTAGAGTGGTAAATGACATTGTGTTATTTGTTCGTGTGACAAACATACTAGATCACATGCACTTGAATACACACAGTTCACATGCCAACCCCCCTCTCCCCCCCCCCCCCACACACACACGAAGACGACAGTGTCATACTAAATGGAGGCTGGAAGTGGTCTGTCTTGAGACTAGTGTTTCCAAATATAGCAGTGCTCCATGTGTGAACAATCATAGGTGTAGGAAGCACCGGGAGAGGGGGAGGGAGGCACCAGGGGCATGTGCCCCCCCTTCAGAAATCTCTCTTAAATTGTGCTCCACTGATCTCTAAAGAAGTAAAGTCTCTGCCCAGCCCTATTCCTCAGTCAGGAGCTCCTCTATAGTCAAAGCAATATCTACAGCTAGCTATGTCAATCACTGCCTATGCCCTTAATCAGCTTCATTTGCCTTACTTGCCTTTGACTATATTCAAGTAGACACTAGCAGCAGCCATTTTCTTTCCTTAGTTTTATGCAAACTTAGATCACATGACATTCATGTGCCCCCAAATCCAATCTGCATTCCTATGCCCCTGACAATGTACCATTACATTAAAGATAGGTGAGTAAGAGCTTGCCCACAGGTGGTTGTCTTAGGCAGGTATCACTGTATCAGATACCACCCCACCATTTTTATGCCACTGATATCATGTCTGCATGGTTGCTGTAGCAATGAAATAATGATGTCATTGTTGTGGGCAGAGTTCAGATGCCATGCCTACAGAATGTATAGATGCTGCTTGCAGCCAAAGTCAAACCTCACTGATATCTCTATTTCTACCTTTAATACATGTGCTACCGACCAAGTATGCATACACAGTTGGGCACTATAGGTGGTATATATACTCTGTGTATTACACCAAGACATGACCCGGACTCTGCACATAATGTCAGACTCTGCTTATGTGTTTGTACTGAGAGTATGCCAAATATGGCAGTGCTCCATGTGTGAACATGTGCCATTACATGTCTGCACTGTCCCACAGTCCCACTCTGAGATAGTCATCTCACTAGTGGTCACTCACACTTGCTGAGTACCAAGAACAGACTGTGTCCCACTCATCGGTGCACTTGTGCATTTGTACAGCCTTATCTTCTACTGCTCATATTGTCTATGCTTCCCTCTTGTGCCCAACAACGCTACCCTCTTAACTTGTACAGTGCAGAATGTCTCTATGTCCCACATGCAATGTCTTGTGAAGTGGTAGTTGCACTTGTACTTCTACACTTGTCACATCCAGTCTGTCATGTCTGCCAACCTTCCTTCAGAGTGGCCAGGACTGCTTCCTGTTGGCTTGTACGAAGGGCCATCAAGACATTGTCCGTGAACTGCTTACAAAAGACAAAGTGGACCGGAATGTGGTGGACAATGTGAGGAATTAACCAGTTCACTGTCTCTTTCTCTACTGTGTCACAGTTTGTGTCCCACATTTGCAGTATGGTCGTGGTGCTGTACACCTGGCATGTGAATGTGGTCATGTCCAACTTGTGAAGACACTGGTGGAGGAGTTTGGGATGTCACCAGATGTCAGGGACAATGTGAGCATCTTGACATGTAGTAAATGAGCATACACCTTACACCCGTCCCCTTTGACATGAGTACACAACTGGGTCAAACCTGAGTCAGCTAAACCTGCTTTGACCTGGTTTTATCTGCTTCTGTTCACATGGCCACAATTACTGCTATATATTTCATAGGTGAATTAACTTGGCCACTCGATATCTGTCCTGTCCGTCCTTCATCGGAGGCACGCAGATAGGCATATGCATGAATGATGGAGGATATGGCAGAGAGAGTACGTAGATGTCACTTCTCTCAACTCTATTTTTAGTCACAGACAAACCCTGCCTGTGTTGTTTGATCACAATCTCCCTGATTGCCTGAACTTTCCTAACTACCCGGAGTACATAGTTGCTGGATGCCTACGTATGTCTACCCACTTTGCCAGCTGAAAGCTAAAATTGTGTGCATGCATTCCAAATTTATCTGCATTTATATATGATGCAAGGTTCCTCTTTTGCAAATTCTTTGCTTACAAGTGGTATAATATATGTGCATTCTGCTGGAAGGACTCCTATTCAGCTTGCACCAGACAGTGCTCATGCTGATCTCCTCAAAGCTCTTTATCTGGAAGAGGGTAGCAGTGTTCCCCAATGTATGTCATCTCACAAGAAGCTCCTTATCACTGTACACCCACTCAGTTAATGAGTTAACTTCAGCCAACCTGTAACATGTCTGCACATGCTCCATGTTCACTCTCCTTCATATCTCCTTCATCCTCTAGCTGTCCAAAGTCCTATCCACTCCTACATAGTCCATGAGTCTGTCCTGGAGGATATCTGCTGGATTCCATTAGGGATAGAGTCCCTCTTCATCACACCATTTGGGGGAGTGTTCCCCCTGCAGCCTGAGGGTGGAGAGGAGGAAGGGGATGAAGACATGATCCAGCTCCACGTACCTCAGGGGGCAGTGAGAGCAGATGGAGAGGGAGTGTTGGAGGTCTGCTATGCTGTGATTCCTGATGGTCCATTCAGGACACCAGAGGGCTACAGGCTCTGCAGTATGGCAGTCTACCTCTACTACGACCCAGCCCAGACCATCAAGCCCTTCCACCTCCTCCTCCCCCACTGGTCTGGTGCCCTAGACCACCCCACTTTTGTCACCTCTCCCCACACTCTCCCAGAAGAGGAGCCGTGCTACCCCTTTCGTTTGTTGGAAGGAGGAGAGTTTGGAGAAGAGTATGGGCTCCTGGAGGTGGATGGTCACTCCTCCCTGTTTGGAGCAGCCTACCGTCTGGAGGACACCAGTAGGTACCTTGCATCGCAGTGGGAGAGGGAAGAGGGCAACATCTTGTACTCTAAGGTGGCAATCACTTTTGACTCCAATGTCTGGATCAGGGTGAGTGTGTGCTGGGTTCTGCTGCAAGGGGGCCTTTGACATCATTGGTTATTCCATGATTTAGATTCTGAAGACCCACTGGAGTGAGTGGAAAAAGCAACGCACTGCGTCATTCCAGATGAAAGAGGACTGCGTTGAAAGCAGTCTGACTGAGGACAGTGGGAGAGGGTGGAATGCTTCAGTTGTTGGCATGAACCGGGTAAGTAGGTGATTACTGTGTTTTGTGTAGTATTCCATATTTGCTTGTGGATTGGTTTATTATTTCAAGTTGTAGCATAGTCTCTACTATCCCTTTTGCTTGGTGAAGGTGGGTCCCAAAGATATTGAATATAAGAAACGCTATGACAGAGATGAGACAGAGCTGCAATTTGCTGTGGAGGAGCACATGTACCCTCCGGCCATTTCTCTTGAGGTTGTGCAGAGTGAGGTGCCCAAACACATGCGATCACACAAGCGCATTCTCCTTCATATCCATGGTGCCATGGGAGGAGCTATGCACTTCCCAATTGACTTCTCTGAGGAGAAGGAAGGTATGTTTTGACTGTAGTGTGTACATTCATGTGCTGGCAATGATTTAGGCAAATTTGTACCATTCAACAGGTACGTACGTAGCTACATAGATATGTGATGTACCATATGCAGTTGGGTCGTGTCTACAGCATTGCTGTCCTTCCATGCACCTGTGTATGTCCTTACTCTACTGTAGCCCCCTCTGTTGTGGTTACTCGTGCACCTTCAGTGGAAGTTTCTTTGGAAATTTCAGTTTCTCCGACACGTCAGGCTCCTGCTACTGGAGGTGTGTGTGTGTGCGTGTGTATGCAAGCTGCATACCATTGCTAATTCTAGAAATTGTGACATGTGTAGTGACATTCCTTTGAATGCCTTCTTGGAAGGTGCACCTGTAGTATAGTCAAGTATGATCACATGACTCTGTAACTTATGCTTGAACATTGCATTCAATGGTACACATTACAGACATGTATGCTGAGTGTATGTCTTATAATTTGGTATGTGGAGCTAATGTCATCAGTTTACATTCCAACTTCGCTTGTCTGTTGTGTGCAGGTGAGAGGGAGGTTGTCCAGAGCATGTCCCAGGTAGCTCTCATTGACAGGGACCCTCTATCACAGCCAGTGTACTGTGAGTGAGCATGTGTGTGCATATGTAGTGTATGTAGTGTGGTTGCATTCAAATTGCAGGGGTTGGTTCAACAGTGCACTCTCATTTTGTCCACTGCAGCTTGTGGGAGATATGCTGTCCTCTTCAGAAAGTATGTAAGCCGAAATGGTTTTGGAAGAGGCAGGGCCATCTTGGAGTGGTTGGGGCTTACTCCAGAGATAATTGAACAGTGCTATGGGACCCCTGGCCTTGATGAAGAAGCAGCCGTTCAGAAAGGGCTGCATAAGTGGAGAGAGACTCACGGTGATTGCACCTGGCAGGTCCTCCTTGAAGCTATGCAGTTTGCGGGTATCGCCCAGCAACACTGCACAGAGCTTGTGGAAGAGCTCCATCAAATGATGCAAGGTAAGGTTATCTTTCCTTTGAGGTGCTCTTGTACACGATGCCAGTTGTAGCCTCGTGCGTGTGTTGTGTACTGTAGTTGTATGTACTGTAGGTGTGACATGTGTCCCACCTCTACACCATTTGTGATTGGTCTTATTACGTAGGTAACAAGTGACCAACCCACCAAACAACAGTCGTGTGTTTGTTTCAAAGAGTAACACTTGTACAGGACATTACTGAATTACACAATCTGTGTGTATTGTGTGACACATGTGCCCAGCACACATTTTATAATTGTATTGCAATACATTTACATTTGCCATGTTTCCTGTTTACACTGTTTGTATTACTACACTTCTATTGCATAATGTGTTTACATTGTACAGTGTATTTGGCAGCATGTGCCACATCATTATACATGATGTATCTTTTAACGTAGCAACCAGTACCAGTGCACAGGCAGTCATGAAGTTCATGTGATGTGGCTGGATGTTTGTAGTCAAAAGTCCTGGGCCGTATTTACACTTTGCAAACTGACAATGACCAATGCATAGAGGTAAAGATTTGCAGGTGTGTAGCTGATATTGTTATAACATTAATTGGCTTTCACTTTTGACTGCATTTCTTGCCAATATCTATACAGTGTTTGCCCCCTAGCTAGCTGTAGCTAGTGTCCTGCTGACCAGTGTTATTATGCTTCACTAGAGTGCTTTACACCCACATCTACAGCCTCATCTGGGGGAGCTCCCTTCTTCACATGACTGTTGTTGTTGTTGCTATTGCTGTTGCTGTTCCAACACATGGTGCCACTCAGTGCTACAGATCGACTGTACTGCCCCCTCTATATCCCACCACACAGACAGAACAACGGAAAGCTCCCAATGCCAACTATAGCGTCACACACTATATACTTAGTCTAACATATTGTTTGCTTAACTGGGTGTAGCTACAAAGGCTACACTGCTCCGTTACAACACAGGTATGTATACATTATACACAATGTACCCGTATGTAATGTGTATGACATGTACTCTGCTCCACTGTCAAGGAGGCAGTGTTTGACGGGTATGCCTACAGAAGACACACTTCACTCCACTCACTGCACTTGTATTGCCCAATGTGTTTACATTGTACAGTGTATTTGACAGCATGTGCCACATCATTATACATGATGTATCTTTTAACATTGCAACCAGTACAAGTGCATGGGCAGTGAAGAATTTCATGATATGTGGCCGGATGTTTGTAGTCAAAGTTCTGGGCTGTCAAGTAACATTATAAATCACATACACACACATGCGTACACGCTGCAGCTACATACATATGCCATTAGTAGGGATTAAGCAATCATTCCCTCAATTGATTTTGTATGCATGGTGGGCGCATTATACCTATACAATATTATGTACGTACATTAGCCTGCCCATGTGGTTAGCTAGCTGTGATTGAGTGCATGCATATATACATACAGCATGATATTGTGCATGTGATGAGCATGCACGTGCACCATGCAGTGTTTGCACTTTGCAAACTGACAATGACCAATTGCAATGTACAGTGGTACAGATTTACAGGCATGTAGCTGATATTGTTATAACATTGGCCTTCACTTTATTTTGACTGTGTGCATTTCTTGCCAATGTCTATACAATGTTTGCCCCCTAGCTAGCTGTAGTGTCCTGCTCACCAGTGTTATTAATTAAGGTTCACACCTACATCTACAACCTCATCTGGGGGAGGTCCCTTCTTCACATGACTGTTGTTAACGCTAACGTTGCTATTGCTGTTCCAACACATGGTGCCATTCAGTGCTACAGACCGTACTGCCCCCTCTACATCTCACCACACAGATAGAACAATGGAAAGCTCCCCATGCCAACTATAGCGTCACACACTATAATTAAACTTAGTCTACCATATTGTTTGCTAAACTGGGTGTAGCTATTATTATTATTATTATTATTATTATTATTATTATTATTATTATTATTTAAGTGCACCGTGTTGTATAATACAAACACTAGGGTGTCAGCCCCATGCAGCACTATAATATAATTGAATGTAACAGTGTCAAAAGAATCACAATGGGCATAGTTCTTTAAGGGCAGCTTGTCCTTTTCAGCCACATCCTCTGCAGTGCCTTCCGCACTCTTCCATCTCTGCATGCCTCCTCCAGTACCCATATCACCCTCTTATCATCCTTCATGCTCTCCCATCCACACCACTATCTCATTCATCAGCCTTGCCATTTCTCTCCTCTCTTCTGCCACAAATACACACCGGCACAAGTGCTTGACATCTTCCACTGCCACAGTTCGTACAAATTCGTTCGCCCTACTTAACCCACACCATCTGCCAGTTTCTACCCTTAATTCTGCTGCTCCCCCTCGTAGTTTCACCATCATCCTCCTTTGGATCTTACACTCTATCTTCACACACCGCGCCTTGCATTCGGCATCCATTAAACTCCCAATCACTTCCAGCTTTGGCCGTTCCCTAGCTGCTTCCCTCCATACTTCTCTCACTTCCCTCCATGCTATGTCCTTCAACACCTGCTTTACTCCTTTCAATGTCAACCCACTCATGGCCTCGGCATCTAACCCCTTCCATTTGAACCTCACCAAACTTTGTTGCAGCTCTTTCACCCACCGCACTTTAATTACACCCTGCTTCCAAGGCTTCAAGCATCACAACTTTCAATAACCTGCCATCAGTCATCCTCATTACCTGCACCCAGAACTCAATACTTCTCTTCATTGCCACCCATTTCATTGGTAGCATGTTCATCTCAAATTGCAGGGAGACCAAAGGGTGTAGTCTCCCCACCCCTAAAAAGATTCTTGCCACCCGCATCTGCACATTTTCAACTGGCTCGAGTTGCGCTCTACCACCCCATACCTCTGTCCCATACATAGCACAGATTCAACAAGAGATTCCATCAGCCTCACAAAGGTAGCTCTCTCACTTCCCCCACGGTGGCCCTGCACCTTCTGAGCCAGTCACTTAGTGCTCTTGCTCCCGCCTTTCCTCTCTCCTCCACCATTCTCGTACCTTGCAGGTGCTCATCAATCACACACCCAAGATACTTGTACTCCTGCACCACCGCAATCTCTTCACCTCCAATGCAATATTATCCAATATCCAATATATACATTATACACAATGTACCCGTATGTAATGTGTATGATTACAACAATGGGCAGACATACTGACATGTACTAGCTGTCTATACTGCTCCACTGTCAAGGAGGCAGTGTTTGACAGGGGAATGCCTACAGAAGACACACTTCACTCTGCTCTTCGCAGGCTCAAACTCATCACATTACCCATGGATAGCCTTCTTCTGTGCACTTGCCGCGTAACTTCCCTTGCCTGTTCTTCCCCAATTTTGGGTGAGATTTTGGGCCACTACAAAAGAACGCCAGTTATGGGAGTGCCAAGTGCATGACGTAAGGGGAACAGTCGCCGTGTTCCCTCTTATTTCCATGCATACTACACACAGCCACAAGATGCGCCCCCTGAGGGCTCGAGTAACTGCATGGCCATCCGTAGCGAGGTGTACTTGTATCGTGCCCGTAGTCAGCGATTCCCTCCATTCCATACACGCGTATCCCTGCAAGCTTAAGCAATGGACAGGCAAGGAAAGTGGTGGGGGAGGTGCACTGCGGTCGACTGTGTCTGTAGTATTTACACGAAAGAAGACCTAGCAGATAAGCTGCATTGTGACTACTGCCATCATCCCCCCGGAGTGCACACCCTTCTTGGAAAGTGCACAGGGTGCAACCAGTGTGATGGCTATGAAGTGGATGGAGAAGAACCAGATGGACTGGGTAAAGAAGAACCAGACGGAGCGGGTGAATGTAATTACTGCGGCTGCTCCCCAGAGAAACATGGTTAGTAGCTATACTACGGTTTGGCTTCTTTATAATGTTATTGCAATACATTGTAGCTATTTGTATGTAGTGCATTATAATTATACGTATGTGTGTGAGTTGTTGGGACAATTCAGGTTCAGTTAGGCAAGTGGGGTCTCCTTATCAAAGTTGCTACCGTAGAGTGTGATTATTGTAGATGCTTTGCTTAACTGCTCGCAGAGGTGAAGAAGACATTAGCAGTATTGCAATCTGGCAGCGTGCCATCACGTACAGGCACTCCAGCCAACACACCTGCCACTGCACCAGCCATTCTGCCAACACACCCACCAGCCACTGGACCAACCCATCCAACAGCACTTGCTAGTCAATATGGCTACTTGTGCAAGTTTCCTGGTTGCCAGAAACCATGTTTTGTGTAGGGACAGAAAGTACATGATTTCTGTGGATGTACACATGCTTCCGCATACTCTGCAAGTGCATTTGCATAACTGTGTGCATAGCATGTGCCATGCATGCTATTTCTCACCTGTAGCATAACCCATTTGCATGCTACATTACAATTTGCAAGCTATAGCTAGCTAGCTAACTGATGATGGCATTCTCCACTAGATCTAGTTTTCCTTCACATGCTATTGAAATACCCTCTTCTCATCTTCCTGCCTTGTTTGGCAGTCAAAGAGTTAAAGTTAGTTCAACCAAGAGTATACTATTGGTTGAACTACAAGCACTCCATCAGTTGGCACATGCATGCATGACAACAGACGGGTAACTGGTAGGGTGAGCTGATGGTAACTATTGTTTGGATGCAGGTCTGTATGCAGTGATTAGTGTATTAATTCCCCATCCAATGTTGCACTTTTGATGTAATATAAACTGCCGCTGTATGTTGTATGGGACATTATTGTTGGTTGCCATGGCAATGCCAAAAACATCAAAGGAAAAGACTGGGGTATATATTGTATATACCCCAGCTAGCCGGGTTATAAATTCACCAGGAGCTCTGGGCTCTTATTTTCAGCCAATCTGCTTCATGTCCAAAGTTTACTTTATTTTAAAATTGTTGTTCACTTTTCACACCTTTTGCATCGAGCAGCTGCTGTCCACATTGCATGCATCACTTTCTCGCAACACGTGCATGTGTCGCCTTGTTATGTCATGCCAGTGTATGCTCATGACATCCCATGATTGAGCATGACTTGCTGTGTGCATGCTATGTTCATGCAAGAAAGGAATGGTGGATGTAGCAAGATGCGCTGGGAAGTGGCCATTTCTCTACTGAATACAACATGTTCCCACTGCTGCACAGTGCTGCAACAAGCTAAAGCGTTTCCGTGCAAGCGGGGCATGCTCTACACACTTACAGTGGCTGCCTCGTCTCCATTCTGCAGCTACAGCGAATTCAGATGATGTTTTCCGCAAGTAATCCAAACTTGGTAAAGTTTGGCGTACGTAACAACTTACTGCGAACCTGTATCCCGTTGTGGAATATTTTCAGAGACCCAAGACATCGGAATGACGGTTGCCGCGCTGAAACGTCCTTCGCGTAAACCTCATTGCAATCGAAGTAGCTACGTAGTTTATACTATAGTTCCTCTGGCCAAGGCGACAACAGCAGCGCTTCTACAAAAAGAATCCTTCCGAGTACTTGCGCATTCCTTCTAATCCCCTACGCGCTTGGCAACGAAACTTTCGAGGGTTCGGCGAATCGGCTTCGTTCTTCTTAACTTTTGAAAAACAATAAGCCAATTATAGTACGCTAAGCCGGCCTATATGCTTTTTATTTCACTCGCCCTCGGGCGCGAATTATAACGTATAGATCACGTGATGTCCATACAAAATGGATAATCGAGATCTTGATTTTGCCGTACCTGAGACGCAGTCTCAATTTGACGGAGATGATCTGGACGCGGACGAAGACGAGGAATCAATAGTGCCAGTGGAGACTCTGAAGTTCGTAACCATAACGTATTGTGTGCAAGTGTATTCAACCGAACACAGTTAAGATTAGTAGCACTAGCTAGCTGTAACTTAGTGTTCACGTGTCATGTCCGCCTTGTAGAAACTAGCCTAGTGTAAATTATTATGTTCTATTTCCCCCTCAAAAGGTTACTCGCTAAACTTAACACTCCTCTAACATGGCCTGATCCGGAGATTGAGGTAAGATAACTAACAACTAGATTGTAACACTTCAGCTCGCTCATCTCTGTGAATGCGTTAATTCTTCAGTCACACAATCAGATCCTGAGGGCAGCTGCTAGTGGAGATGTGACAGCACTGAGACAGCTTGGTAGCGAGACTGACCGTGTTCTCATTACAGCAGTACAGAACAAAGTACGTCTTGCACTGTATAGTTGTCTCTTGTAGTGGTATAAAGAGTAAAATGCTCTGTTCCTATACAGTATGGATGGACAGTAGTGCACTTTGCTGCATACAATGGTCATCTGGAAGCATTGCGAGAACTTCTGGAAGGATTCAACTGTGAAGCGGACAGGAGAGATAGGAAGGTGTTTGGAGAAATGACCATCTACTTGAACTATATCCAGTGTTATATGTACAGGCACGCTCATGCACTCTGACATAAACACACAGATGCGTGGACACACACACACAAGCATTTACATCTCCATGCAAGTACACAGACACATGCACGCACACACAAGCATGCATATGCACATGTGTGTAAACACACGGATGTACACACACACACACACACACACACACTCAGGCATATGCACCCATGTGTACATGTACAAAACAGGCATTTTAGTGCAGTCTATGTATTTTCTTTTTATTCAGCTCAAGTGGACCCCACTGTATACTGCTGGTATCGCAGGCCACATGAAGATCGTTCAGTATTTGATTGAGGAGAAAGGGTGTAATCGTGCAGTTGTGACAGCAGTTAGCTGGCATACATGCGCTAAACAACCAATGTGGCTTTGATATTCATCTTCTTCAGTGCTTGCGCATACATTAATACTTTTCTTGCTCAACTCCTTGCTTGCTTGCTTAATCTTGCCTCCCATTCTTGCATATGATTGGAAGTTAATCTGTAATGTTCATTATGTGCTTAACATTATGCCTTGGTTTATCTTCTGTTTTGCAAAGTGTTGTAGGTCATTTCCCTATTGATAGACCATTCTACTTATGGATGTATTTATCAACACTGTATGTAGACTGGCTCCAATTTACTAAGTGCTGCAGTTAGGAGTGGGAACGAGGAGATGGTTCACTGGCTTATTGATGAATGTGGCATATGCCCGGTTGCCAGAAAAGTAAGGAATTGCTAGAGTAATGTTCTTCTGCAGAATGCCTTTAAGATGTGATGACCACTTCTGCCCACAGAGTAAGGCGACTGACCTCTTTGCAGCAGCATACTCAGGCAACACTGATATCTTTGACCTGCTTGTTCAGAGATTTGACCTTCCACCTGACCAGTGGACAGATGTGAATATTTCTTGGTTCATGTCTTCTATTTACGTATTATAACAAGTTGATGTTCCCAAATTTCCCTTCACATAGGATCAGTCTTGTAGTGCTCTCACACAATCAGCAAGTTGTGGCCACCTTGCGATGGTGAAACATCTCATTCAAAAGTACAACTGTGACTGGCGGAGGACTAGCAAGGTGCTTAATTCACCCTAAATCATTGTACTATATGAATGTGACTTGAGCTGTATTTCTTGTATTGTTGTAGGAAGGATGGACACTGGTACATTTTGCTGTGCACAGTGGAAGCATTGAGCTAATCGATTGGTTGATCAAAGATCTAGAGCTCGGCATTGATGTGCAGCACGTGACAAAGGTTAGATGGCCAGACTGTTACATGTATTCCGATTATAATTACTTACATATAAAAGTCAAGTCGTAACAATACATATCACTTATCCATGCAATGCAGAGTAGTGCCTGTATTCTGCTGGCAGCGACATACGGCAGGACTGACCTCTTTCATCATTTGGTCAAGGAATACAACTGTAACCCACACTCCTTGGTGAGCAGTACTTACATGCAATTGCACACAGGACATGATAAGAGAGTGATGGGACATTTCTATCCAACCTGCATAGCAGTAATAATGAAGTGCTTATTGAATAGTAAGCATTGTGTGTAGCACTGGTATACTGTAGAACATGAGGGGCTTTGAATCCAGGGGAACTGCAAGTGGTATTTTGGGACTTGCATATCATTTTGTTTCTCTACTTGTGCATATTGTTATGTACTTCTCAATTTTTCAGAGTAGGAAGAGATGGAATGCCCTGCATTTTGCCTCTAAGAAAGGCCATGAAGACCTTGCAAGATGCCTCATTACCACATACCAGCTGCACCCCGATACGCCTAACAAGGTGTGAAAGAACTTTATGAATTTGGTGATACCAATTGACTGAGACCTGCCAATGTATCCATATATTTGAAGTCTTCACATCGCATACCTGAATTTCATATATAAGCATGATTATATGATGTACTGAAGGCCATAGGTCCATAGGAAGTTGGTATTCATTTATTGTCACATTGTTTCTCCATGATTGTGGCTCCAACTGCCTACCAGGCAGCCATTTTGAAGATGTGCATGGTATGATGTCATTTGCCTCAAGTATGTTGTACGCTGAAAATGGAAATTGCCTTTTATATTTGATACTGTTACACAGTCTAAGCACATTTGTCAGCACATCTAGGGTTATAGCCACTTGGCATTGCAGGAATAATGATGTACATACATAGCTATCTTGTCCAGTCGTATCTTTCATCCTGGGTTGTTCAATGTATACTGACCTCATTACAGGATGGCTTGACTGCTGTGCACTTGGCTGCCGTTGGTGGCCACTCTTCTCTTGTCAGAGAGCTGGTAGATATCCACCATGCCAATGTACACCAACTAACAGAGGTATATACCTTTACCATGTGCAAATTGTTTCATCATACTGCAGTTATGGGAATGACTGATATATTGTGCTTCAGTAATAGTGAATCGCATTATTTATGTGCTGGATTCCTTAAGGTTCCATAACAAGTCCTTAGAAGTGGTTTCCTTAAGTTTATGTACTTTTGTCTACAGTGTGGAAGAACTGCAGTGCATTTCGGAGCAAAGCAGGGACACAAGGATGTGGTAGAACTGCTGATTGATAAGTACAACATGTCTGCTATGCAGAAAGACCATGTAAGCTCAACTAGCACTGTTTGAGGTACTGTAGGTCTCAACTTGGTATTTTGATATTTGTTCTTCTCTTGTAGAGTGGAGAGACTGCTGTGATGTGTGCAGCATGGATTGGCCACCTTCCTTTGCTGAGGCTGATGGTTAGAAAGTATGGTTGCAGTGTGGATGAGAGAGGAAAGGTGAGTACAGAGTAGCTTGTATTGACAGTTATAGCTGTGTAGAAGTATTACTAAACAGAACTGTGCTATTGATGCATTGTGCTTTTGCAGAATGGTTGGGCTCCCCTGCACTGTGCTGCACGATACGGTCACCTCCATGTAGTGAAGGAGCTGATTGAGAAGATGAATGTGGATCTACTGGCACAGAAACCTGTAAGTAGAGTATAGTCTAACTCAGAAATTGCCTCTCTCATACTAGTACCCTGCCTATCTACATATTATGTAGGACCTACAAAATGCCCTACATCTTGCTGCTCATGTGGGCCACTTGGAGATTGTCAAGTACCTCTTGCCCAAATTTGGAGACAGCAAATTTGACCTGGACAAGTCCGGTCAAAGTTGTCTCCACAAAGCAGTAAAGGAAGGCCACCCCAAGGTGGTGCGGTACCTCATTGAGGAAGGAGGGTTGGATCCCTGTCTTAGCAGTAAGGTACGTATGTAATTTGTTGGATTACTATTGCACGTTACTATTGAGCTCTTAAATGTCATTGGTTAGAACATTGCGATCCACTTGACAATTACAATTACAATTACAATTAATAGAGTTTTATTGCTGTGTAGTATCGTTGATAAAGGTTAGGTTAGATTAGGTTAGGTAATCTTATTTGACGTGGGAAAGCCACTAGCCACAGGCTACTCCAAAGGCACCCACAAAATAAAAGGAGAAAAGGGTGGGATGAGGTAAATGAAAAAGATGCATAAGTGGGAAAAATTTGTGACTTGAGTTGAGTTAGATACACTTGTCAGATATTAGGTTAAAAAGAGCAAAATCAATAATTGTGTGGTACATGCAGAAAGGGCAGTGAAATGTATGAGGTAATTCATGCAAAATGTTTATACAAAGAAAGATTTGGCTCATCAATTGTACAGTTTGCAGAAAGTAGAAAAGTCTTTGGACACCCGAACATGGCTAGGTAGGGATCGCCACGCCAAAGCACCTGCAAAGCTGAAAGCTTTTGTCCAAAGGAGGAACGGGTTACAGGGAGGTTGAGTTGCTTAATGATTGATGCACGTGTGTAGTGGGTTGATGGAGTGTCAAAAAGGCATGTCAGGTACGGTGGAGACAGGGAGTTCAAACACTTGTACATTGTTTGGCACATGTGAAACTTTCTTCTGTCGCTTAAGGTTGTAAATTGAAGCGCCTGTCTGGCAGATGAGGTAGAGTAAAGGCGAGGCTTGTGAAGAACAAGACGACAACCATAATTGAAAAGTGTTTCGAGACATTTAGCTTCAGAAGTGGTACAGTTGGACCACACAACATCACAATAGTCAAAGGTCGGAATGACATAGGACTTGAAGTAGAGCAAAAGAAGGGATTTAGGAAGAAACCGTGATAGACGCCGAAGTAAGTTCAAACTGCGAGAGACCTTTGTGCTGATGTGGGCAATGTGGTCACCCCAGGTCAAGGTGTCATTCAAGAGCACACCAAGAAACTTCATCACTCGAACCTGTTCAATGGGAAGACCATCAATAAACAGCTCCAGGTTGCCATCAACTTTCTTCCGTGATGAGTGAATCAGCATACACTTTGACTTCAGAGCATTAAGCTAAGGGGAATTACTGGAGCAGATCCCAGCAGGAAAGCATTCAATAGAACAAGACATTTTGATCTGTAGATCTTCATCAGTTGTACGTATACAAAACATAGGTGAGACGCGTCACTATTTATAAGGCAATATGGCGGGAAATATGTGTGAAGGGTGACATAGGGTGACCATATGTTTCAGTGACGTCATAGCTGTTCTAAAGTAAAGGGAATGACATAGTAACTTAAAGTTATAGTTAAATTACAGTGGGATAGAAACAAGGAGGAGGGGGTGCAGGTGGTGCAGGTGCAGGTCCACCATGCATGTATACAACTGTCCCCACATCTGTGACACCTGTGGACAATGTTTGTAAATGTAGCCACAGTATTGCTGTAAATGCATGTTAGGAAATGTCTTTCTTTGGGATTCAAGCTAGTGCAGTCATTCCCATGTAACGCTGAGTGACACTGTGTTAACAGAACATTTGTGTAGTTAGACAGACAAGAGCAGTTATGCTAACAGCAGTTGTCAAAAGAATAAAATGGCAGGCAAATGCATGGCACTTTGGAATCTCTCTTGGAACATCTTGCAAGCTAGCTTCAGCTTCTCATCTGTACCTCTAAACAGCCAGCCTTGTGCATTGTGCATCTATTGAGCCAAAACTAAAGGAGTGAGCAACCATGGTAGTCAAATGGCCAACTTGGTGTACACGTTCTATCTCTGGTTTTTGGTCTTGTATAGAAATGGCACTGCTATTCCATTGCATTACAGCATTTCAAGCATACAAAACCACCACCATCCATACACTGACAGCAGTTCCTTGCTGCCTGACATGGGTTAGTGACTAGGATAATGATTTCATGTACTTTTATGCAGAAAGACCTGGACTGCCTCCTTCTGGCCTGTTGTCATGGTAAGCTGACAGTGATGCAAGAACTGGTGACTAGATATGGAATGGATCCACTTGTTGTGAATGAGGTGCGTGCACGCACATGTGTGTGTGTGTGTGTGTGTGTGTGTGTGTGTGTGTGTGTGTGTGTGTGTGTGTGTGTGTGTGTGTGTGTGTGTGTGTGTGTGTGTGTGTGTGTGTGTGTGTGTGTGTGTGTGTGTGTGTGTGTGTGTGTGTGTGTGTGAAGCAAGGACAGGTGTCCTTGCTGCTATGTGATATGGGTTGCTGACATTGTTAGAAAGTTGATCACCAAGTATGGGTATGACCCAGAGAGTAGCAGTGCTGCCGTGTGATGTTCTTGTGGTCATTCACTGGATGGTACCGTATATGCTACAGGGTGGTCAGAATGCGCTCCACCTTGCTGTCCGTGGTAATCATGTTGAGGTAGCGAAGGCTCTGGTTGAAGAGTTTGGACTGTCTGTGACCCATAGAGACAGTGTAAGCTGTACCTTATTGTATGTAATCTAGAGGTGTGTGCATATGTTTTATGATCACTTTCATGTACAATTATTGTATTCTTAATGACTCTTTTGGAGCATATATAGTGTACAGAACTGCTCACAGAGTGTACTGAGATTGCAAGCACTAGCTTGTACTATCATGGCAGTTTTGGAGTTAGAGTTCAGTGTGTTGTATGTAATTGCTCTCAACATGCAGAAAGGTAGAACTGCTCTCCACCATGCGACAAGGAAGAGCAGCAAGGAGTGCTTGAAGCTCTTGGTCCATCAGTACAGCGCAGACCCAGAGGATGGGGACAATGTAAGTTGTGAGTGTGTTCCATTGTGATTATTTTTTATGCCACCTAAAATTTTTGAGAGCTCCGATTCATTGCAGCTTCTTTGTGATCGGTGACAATAATCCCTTTATGATTGTATGCATGTGACTCTGAGCGATGGGCTGTATCTTATGCTTGTTCAGTTTGGCAAGACAGCCCTCCATGAGGCAGCCATCAAGGGCAATGCTGAGATGGTGTCCTACATGATGGAGCAAGTGAACCCAAATGTGGATGCCAGAGATGAGGTGGGTGGGAACTGCAGTATGCTTAGTACACTTTAGTATGTATACTTCCTCTTAGGCTGTACAACATCTGCCTCACAATGCTGCATGCAAGTTAATCAGGTGTGCTTCAAGTGTACATGACGGGCCTGGATAGTCTATCAAACTAGAGCCCTTGTTGTGGCACCGGAAGTAATTGCCCCGGAGAGGTGAAAGACTAGATCTAGAGGACCTATTTAGCAGATGTCATAGCGGATTGACCCATTAGATCTACTACTCAGTTCAGCTAGTAGTGGCCCTCAATGTCCTCTCATCGACTCCTTCAAGTTAACACTGTGTGATCTTTGTGGCCTACGTGGACAGTTTACTATCACAAGTTGAACAGTCATAACACAAATCAGAGCTTTGGACTGATGATGGCTCAAGCGACACATTGCTCCTTTGCAGCTCAGCAACTCTTACCCTGAACAATATTTAGCCTTCCTCAATGGATGACCCTTTGCAGAGTGTCCTACCAGTAATGCTCGAGGATTCGGCCACCATCCACCCCTCATTACTGCAAGGCCAACTGCCATGCAAGCTATGTATGCTGGGATCCTACTGTGGTCCAGTAAGTTTTAAATATCAAGTGCTAACACAGTGACTCAGAATAGTAATAACTTCTTCTAGTCCCTCTTTCACCCCTCTGAGGCAATTTACTTCTGGTTTGTTTCATGATATTTGAAAAAGGGTCTAGCACGTCGACTAGCCAGTCCAGTACTTACTATATGCAGGGCTATCAAATAGGTATGTTTACACATGTGCTTGTATTAATTGGTTGCAGAAGCAGCTAACACCAGTCCACCTAGCAGCTCTCTCTGGCCACGTTGGAGTACTGAGGGTCCTTATTAAAGGTTACCATGCTGACAAGTTGGTGAAGGCAAAGGTGAGTTTGCACAAAACCTACGGTGTTTGTTTGAATACATCTGCATTGCTTACTCCCTCTACACCTGTTAGAATGGTCGGGTGCCCCTCCACTATGCTGCTGCGGGTGGTCACATTGAAGCAATGAGAGCTCTAGTGACAGAGTTCCAGTGCCCACCTGACTGTAGGGACAATGTAAGTAATGTTCACCTAAAAGTGATGGTCCTTGCCTATGTCCACACTCTCCAATTAAATATATACTATAGCTATGGATGCCCATGGCATTAATGTTGTATGGGACCTTGCCTGTTGTCGCTAGGATGAATTATTGTCATAACTGTTTCCAGCTGCCTTATGTAGTGACCATCTTAGACTGCAGTGTAACAGTATAGTAGGGTGTGTGGCTAGTAAAGAGTCTCCAATTGGAACATGCCGTGTACATGTCTGCATGTCATTGTGTTATTCATAGTCCCAATATACATCTCTCTCCTTCCTCATGCACTGCTGCTATTCTACAGTTTGGGATGACTCCTATGCACCTTGCTGTAAATGCAAGGAATGTGGCTGCAGTCAGAGAACTCCTTCAACTCAACTGTGATGTGTCCTTGAGAGATATGGTAAGAGTATTTGCCGCAAAGTGTTTGTTCTCATTGACACTTAATATTGCAACAGTCTCAACACAAAAATATACATGACCTCATGACCTTTATATTCCTTCTCCCTTCTTCCCACACCTCCTTCCTTACTGTCTTACTCTTCACTCGCACAATTGCCCTCCCTATTTTATCCTCCCCTCATGCTGCCTTATCTGCAGACTGGGCGCACTCCTCTTGAATTAGCTCTGGCTAGGGGAGAGGAAAGCATTGTGATGGCATTACTGGATGCCTCTCATTGCCATCATGAGGAGGATAGGCAGCAGTGAACACAGCTTCAAGCAGCTATGACTTTTCTATGGGCCTAAATTTGTTGTACTATTTATAATGATTTCTTCGAATCTTCCTTTTATGTATATACTTGTGTACATGGGATGCTACTCAAGAAGCTGCAAGCATTCAAACTTGACCCTATACCAGTTCTAGCTTCCGATCAGTGTAGGCCTATACAATATTTTTAAGAGCATAATTATGCATAAGTAGCTATAGACATGCATGCATAATTATAATGGCATGGCCTCTGCAGCATACGTGGCTGCTTAATTAAGCTGTTTATATTATTATAACATTGTGAATTACAGTAGACATATTAGTCATGAAACATTAATATCCTGTGCATATACGTATGTCCTTGTGAACCTCCCATAATTATGAATTATAATAATATAATTGCAGGAATTGACTTATATGTGCGGCCTAGGTGTATACATTTCAGCATATTAAAATAATTATAATGCTTGCAGAGATATACACAATGTATGCATACACGTACACTCTACCTGCGTATCATGCATAATGCATCCATGATCAGTCAAATTCATGCATCATGCATAGCTGTCTCATGATACCATATGCCTATATACTGTAGGTATACAGTATAATAGTAAACTTGAAGTTATGGATTTCTGGTAGTTCTCTTGAAAGTCACTAGCTAGCCAAAAATCTCTTTACAAAACGTTTCGATCGGCAGCTGACTACTGCTTCTGCAGTGGTAATTTGCTTACAGGTGTGTGGTGGTTAAATAAGTGAGGGTGACAGTGGTGATTGGTGCTTGAGATGGTGAAGGTTGGGTTTGCAAGGGGTGGGAGTGACGTTGAATGAAAGAGGTCAGGTATTCATTTTGGGCTAAGGCTTGAGAAATTGTTTGTTCTTAAGCTTCTTACATGCAATCTAGTGACTAGGGGACAATGTGAGGGCAAGAGCAGGTTTGCGAATGCAAAGTCTATACTACTGCTATTTTGTGTGCTAGGGGGTGATGAGAGGAAATTTCAAGGTACTTGTACTCGTGCATTAATACAAACTTTGCAATACCTACTACAGTAATTATGCAAGTTTACAAACTTAAGCAATAAACTATTATCAAAGGAAAATTACAAGATTTAACTGAAACTGCATTGTCATGGCTAATATAGACAATGTTGATCAGTCCTGCAACTGTTCCATGTCAATTATATTGATACCAAGCACACTAGTCCTGTAGTCCAATCATGAAATAAACCTCTGATCTTTTAGTATCCTTTAAAGCAGACAGTGAAAGGAGCAAGAAATACGAAATTATAGCAGTGCAATGCCCATAAATTATAGTGCTGTTTAAGAGCATCTACATACAAACAATACAATACAAAAGTACGAACTATGATATACGCACATACATACAGATACACTTTATGCACACACACATGCACGCGGGCGCATGCACACACGCACGCACACAAATACACACACACACAATGTCAGACACATAACATACACGTGCATCCAGGGAAGCGATCAAAGGTGTCACTTAGCTTTCCATCCTATCCACTTTGTTCACAATCATAAAACTGCACGGCAAACTGGTAATTGTTGCGCTGTTTGTAGATCATTTCATATAGCCGTGGTCAGCCAAATAAGGAAACATTTGTAGTTGAAAGGTACAAAGTGTAGTTTTTTTGTGACTTTCCCACGTTACAGGTTACACGTAGGTCAAATTACACAAATCTAAATGTCTCTATTCTTCAGTGCATATTTAGATTGCTCCAGGAATCAAATTTGAATAAATTTGTTGCTCTACGCAAAATTTAAGATGATTCGTTTAGGGAACATTTACTTATATGCACACCATATAATTCACAACATGCACTCACTTATTTCTCCTTCTCTTTGACAATGCAGCTGAAGAAAAGAGGCCCATTAGCTCCATCCACAGCAACTGTCATCCAGACAGGATTCACCCACAACTCTTCACAACAAGAGTAGAGAATTTTGAAAATAAAGCAAGGAGGATAATGTCCAGTGGAGATTGCTCTGTCAAGTTCTTTAGGAGACTTTCCCTTGGGTGGCACGAAGTTTTGCTCTGTGACCTGCAAAGAGCATGAAATTAATACACAGCAATGCAAAGTACAGTCTTTATATCAATACAGTCTAAGTATAATCTTTATGACTTAGTAGAAGATTTAAATTTAACTTACAATGCAATGTCCATCAATGACTGCAGCCCATCCAGGGCCAGTCATCTTCTCTGGCCTTGCTAAAAGTTGCTGCTGACCAGTACCAAACTGAAATTGAGCAACAGCATCACTGCTGGTGGTCCTTGTCCACTTCCCATGCTGTAGTATATCATTCAGCTTCTGTTGCATGGAGGAACATATATATAGAACACACACACCAACACACAACCAAGCTACATCTACCCAATCCTAGGACTCAATTTTATCACACAAGATTTGAGTTTCAAGGGGCCAAGATCTTTAACAAGCTACCTAAGAATACTCAAGATTTAAAGGAGAAGAAGCTATTTAGAGATGCCGTGCTTAGGCTCAGTAGCAGTTCTACTTTGCAACTAGAACTATCCATTTCCAATTGAACACAATTTTTTCCTACTTGCTTGTGATGTGTTTAATTGTTTTACTGTCCAGAACCAAATTTTTGTTTTGCTTTGATCCAAGACCCGTACAAAAATCTACTGTGTATTGTAGATACGGCAATCCTGTTGCAAAAAAATTCTATCTTCTATCTATCTATCTTGTAAAGTGGCCGCGTGCTTGACGCTCTCTGTTTGCTAGGCTCAAAACCATCTTTTTTTATATTTTGCCGTGTATCCAAAGAACGCAAACTGTTTCTAGAACATGTTTATGTAATATTTTCGTAGTAGGAAGCTTACCTAACTATTCTCCTGCGAGGTACAGCCCCAAATACAACAGAGGTCAATGAACCGTTGGCCAATAATGGCAGACAGGCGAATTATGGCATTACCGCTTAGGGTAGCTTTTTAGCCAGCACACTCCTCCAGGCACAAAGTTACAATTACATTCTCATTCAGAAGACAAACCTAGAAAATCTTTAACATGAGGTTTTGAAGCCTGTGATCCGGAGACAATTGGCATCTCCTACACAAAGTAATGGAAGTGATAGTTAATTTAAAGGATGACAAAGCACAACATTAACCTTTAACCACGACAATTTGCACCATCATGTACACTGTCTTGGCGTTAATGAAATAATTCAAATGGTAGCAGTTAACATATATCTGCCTCACAAGACAGAAGTAACAATGACTAGAGTAGATTACATAACAAAGGTTGAGCAAAACAGAGAGGCAGCGAAATGAGATTACTATAAATATGATCCCTAGGACACTAATGTTGAAATGGAAGACAATAAGAACATCAGAGTGCAATTAGTGGATGGTAGGCTATAGTGGCCCTTCACTGGTAATCATGCATGTGCTCTATGCCAAATTATAAATTAAAGATCATTCTATGTGCAATATATCATCTCATATATCCCTCAACACATCCATGAACACGAACAACACATTCACTCCAGATCCCAAGCAGGCTTAGCTAGAGAGCAAAGGAGAAGGGCAACACCATGAAGGTGAGAGGAGGGAGTACCGGAGTGAAGAATGGTGGTACCACAAATGGTAGAGACGCCATTGCCAGGCCAATGAGACTCATACAAAGTTGGAAGATCAATGTTCTTAGTCTTCATTGTATCCAGAACAGAGCATACCATGCATACAGTGAAAAAATCGCATGGAAGAAATTTTCTCAATTTTGTTCAAACCGAACATTTTCCAGTTTAAACTTAGCGACTGAAGCCTCCTCAGTTGAAGGGCATGTTCGGGCACAGAACAGCAAAATAGCACTTAAATGGAATAATCACTTCTGCTGTTACATGGCGGCCATCATATTATGATGTTTGCATATAATTATCATCATAGGAGAGAAATTTCTTAAATGAAAATCTCATGAATTTGGTAAATCACGAAAATCACAAGCATTAAACATCGTGAAATATTCCCACTATATGGCAGTTGAGCACTTTGATCACTCAAGGATGCAAGAGAAGAAACATTCTAACAACTGATTCTTGTCCTTGACTTGGTGTGGACAAACCCACATGACACAGTAAGGGTTGAAGACTAGTCTCGTACCCAGACTGTTTTCTCGCCTCAATTTTTATATTATGACATCATCAGGAGGCGAGAAAGGGTCTGACACTGAGTGATATCAAGACTCACTTGTACCTCTCGTTGTTCACATTTCTCTTTTAACTGCTGTACAGCAGTGTCATGATCAGCTATTACAGCCTATGTACACAGTAAAATAGCATTATGAGTACAATACACACAACAGATGCATGGACATTTCAGGAGTGATGCTATTTGTGAACACAAACACACAGGAGTATAGAGGGTCAAAGAAGGAAAGGTCAAAATTAAGGCAGACTCTGGCTGTTCATGCAAAAGCAAGAACAGGGTTTGCTGGTAGCCACCAAACATACTATCACATGTGAACAACATAATATTATAATTTGAACAGCAACATTTTAAATACCACCATTAAATGATAACTGATAAAGGTTCCAGTACAGCAACTATACCCACCTGTAACTGACAAGTCACTTTTGCTTCATGTTCTGTCCTTGCAGCATTCTCCTCTCTTGCTTCTTGAAGTGTCACTTGCAGAGATGTGATTTGTTTTTTTGAGACCATCAGAGTCAGTCTGGGATTGGGAAGAATGGGAAATTAAGACAACTAGATGGTGGACTGTTTTCATACCCACACTATATAATGAGAGCTGTCCAGTCTTGCCATCAAATGGGTCAAAGGGGTTGAATGATTAAAAATAAATCCAATCCTAACCCTAAAGGTGAAGGGTTAAAGTTTATCTTGGTATCATTCTGGTTCTAGTGTTGGTGGCAAGACTGGACATGAATAACTATATCGAAACATTGATCTTCAAACATTTTACAGGAAGAGGGTCAGAGGGGGGAGCTGAGCTACATAATTGGAGAGAAAGGGAGGCACCAACCCCTATTGCCAAATACACACACTCTGTCGCACAAGAGGTACACGAAGTGCATATGTAGCTACATGATCTGCAAGCTACACACAATCAGTTACTTATACACCAGCACATGTGCAATGGATACAGGGAAGAAAGTGTATAATTATCAAGCCAAATAAATAATAGTTAGTTATAATAGAACTCTATGGCTACTAAACAATCTCCAAATGAAGAAAACTATCCGCCATCTAGGCATTTCAGCTTTGACAAAGACGACGACGGTTTTGAGACTGGTTGAGACCCGTATCCAAGCCTTTCCAGTCTGTGAATATGCCTCCAGTAGCCTGGAGGCAGTAGTTCACGTCTTGGGGTCTCAAACCTTTTCCGCAAGGGCCAAGAAACGGAAGAAGCACCATCTCTAATGTTTTGGCTAATCTGGAGTTCCACCTGCTCGAAAATATCTCTAACGGGAAACTAGCATACAGGAAGCTCCATGCTTCGGCGGTCAGTGCTGGTACCAGAGAAACATCAGTAGCCAGCCAAGTCGATGAGGAGAAGCTTCAGGAGAATCTTCGAGGTGCATAATCAAAGCACACCTCCACTTCTTCTGCCATGGCCAGCAAATGGTCGTAGATTGATGCAATATCTGGCCTCTCCTGTGGATCATCCTTCAAGCAGGAAAGAATAAGAGGCTTCAGAGGATGATTTTCCTTCAATTTAGCAAGGTCCTCTCTGCGACGGTTAACCTCGGTCTTCATACCGATACCAACCAGATTCACACGAGGAGACTGCTGAGTGGCTATTTCCAACATGAGCACACCGAGCGAGAACACATTCAGTTTCTTGTTGTAGCTGGACTCTCCTTGCAGGGCTTCAGGAGGCATGAAAGTGACAGCCCCTGGTTGAGCTGAGTTGAAGCACTCCGCATTCTTGGCTTTCAGTATCGACTGGCTGAGGTCTCCAATCTTACCCAACAGGACGTTCTTGTCCATCAGATCTCGGTGGACAATGGGAGGAGTGCAGGTGTGGAGGAAACGGAGTCCACGCACTATCGCTAGGCATATTTCTAGCTGCTTCTGAAGACTCAAGTCGTTTCTGCGGCGTTCAAGGAACTACATGTAGAAGGCTCTCCTGCATTTTCTCCATAACGAGCACGGGCTCATCTGTCGTCTCGTCGTAGAATGCTCCACGGAAGTCCACAATGTGGGGGTGGTCCATTCGTTCCAGAAGTTGACATTCTCGCTTGAAATCCGCCATGACCTGATCAAAGTCGCTTTGGCCTCTGGCGGCTTCCAACACCAAGCGATGAATCTTCTTTACGGCTACTGGTCTCGCGTCTAGTTCTCCAGAGTGCACTGATCCATACGCGCTTCGACCTATTTCACTTCCAATCTTAATGGAGGGGGGCTTCGGGCCGAAATACTGAGCAGAGTTGACCTTCACCCTCGGCCTCGGCTGAAGAGGAGAGGCCATCTTGTAGAACCGGTGCCTTCAAATGATCGTTACGCTCAAGACGCCATTATAAGATGGCGTAGAAGAACAAAGAGACGGGCGTGCGCCTTTGTCAAATGGCGGCCGGAAGTGGGCTGGGTACGAGGATATTACGCCGCAAAATGGAACAGCCCCACAACGGGCACAATAATGGAATATATTAACCACCACCACACAGTACAAGTTACAAAATGCGTCTCCAGTATACGTGCCAGTGCTACAAGGACAACACCCACCAGCGCAGCCACCACCACCACCTCTATCACCAGCACCACTGCCACCACCATGCACCACCATACAGTCCAAGTTGCAATCGCTGTAGCCAGTATATGCGGCAGAACATACTAGGAAAAACACCACCAGTACAAGTTACACATGGTCACCACCACCAGCAGTGCATGTTGCTGATGGTACCCAACATAAGCTCCAGTTACTGTGTATTTGGGATAAGTGCAAGTAGAGTATTTGGGCTTGTTGGTCACAGCAACCAACCACACTGCAAGTTACAGCGGTGAAAGACTAATGCGTGAAAAAACTGCAATACATTATAGTGCAAAGCAGTGACACAAGGAGGTGGTGCAACTGCTGATCATGATTGACAAGACTAGTACAACATGTCTGCTACTGCGAAAAGATAATATAAGCGTAAGTTGTATTGTTGGAGGTAGAGTTGGTCTTAGCATTGTGTTTATGTGCTTGTCTTATAGGCTGTAGAGACGGCTGTGGTTTGTGCAGCATGGCATGGCCACCTTCCTGTGCTTAGGCTGATGGTTAGAAAGTATGGCTGCAGTGGATGGGAGAGGAAGGGTGAGTAGCCAATATTAAAGACAGTTTGCTGTGAATCTTGCTATTTATGGACTGTGCTTTTGCAGAATGGTTGGGCTCTAAAGAAGACCAGAGCATCTGGTCAAAACGTCGGCAAGGTTTTCAACCCTGTTGTGAAGCTGGTATTGGAGAACCAACCCTTTCTGATGGTTGGGCTCCCCTGCACTGTGCTGCATGATACAGTCACCTCCATGTACGTAGTTAGGAAGCTGATTGAGAAGATGAATGTGGATCTACTGGCACAGAAACATGTAAGTAGGGAATAGTCACACTCAGTATGTCTCTCTCATACTAGTACATTGTCTATCTACATATTATGTAGGACCTACAAAATGCCCTCCATCTTGCTGCCTGTGGGGGTCATTTGGAGATTGTCAAGTATCTCGTGCCCAAATTTGGAGACAGCAGGTTTGACTTGGACAGGGCCAGTCAAAGCTGTCTCCATAAGGCAGCGAAGGATGGCCACCCTGAGGTGGTGCTTTACCTCATGAGGGAGGGTTGAATCGCAGTCTTGGTGATAAGGTATGTAATTTTGTGTGGTTGCCATTGTACATTCATAATGTGCTCTAGAATGTCATTGATGTAGCTGCTAGTCCTACTTCTCATTGAATTTCACATACTTGAACATGTATGTAACTAAAAATGGCATGAAAATGTTTCAAGGAAACGTGGGTGATGTAGGGTGATGTAGTGTCTCCAAAATGCACCCATGCCTCCTGTGTATTGGTAGTCCAAGGAAAGGTTCAGGCGCGCATCTATTGAGCCAAACACTGAAGAAGGAATAGGCAACAATGGTAGTCATACTATCCACATGGTATACACTTTCTTTCTCTGTTTTTCTGTATCATTCCGGAATAGCACTGTTTTTCTATTGTGTTATACCAGTAGCATACAAAGCATACAAAACCACCACCATCCCTACACTGACAGCAGTACCATGCTGCCTGACATGGGCTAGTGACTAGGATTATGATTTCATGTACTTTTATGCAGAAAGACTTAGACTGCCTCCTTCTGGCCTGTTGTCATGGTAAGCTGACAGTGATGCAAGAACTGGTGACTAGATATGGAATGGATCCACATCTAGTGAATGAGGTGTGTGGGTGGGGTCGATAGGTATGTGTGTGTGCATGTGTCTGTGTGTGTGTGTGTGTGTGTGTGTGTATGTGTGTGTGTGTGTGTGTGTGTTTGTGGGTATGTGTAGGTGTGGAATCCTATCACCCCTTTCACATCACACTCTCTCTCGCTGCTCTCATACACTGCCGTCACCACCTCACCCACTGCTGCTACTCTACAGTTTGGGGTGACTCCTATGCACACTGCTGTAAATGCAAGGAATACATGTGGCTGCAGTCAGAGAACTCCTTCAACTCAACTGTGAAATCAAGGTGTCCTTGAGAGATGAGGTAAGGGTAAAGGCCACACACAGTTTGTACTACCTGTAGCCATTCTTCGCTTAGTTCACACTCAAGAAAGCTCACACCTTGCTACTTGCACATGTGCAAACTACCTATGGCGATTACCAAAAGGACGTGTAAATAGCTTCGACGTGACAATCACAAATGGCTGCCACCACAGGCTTTTCCCCAGGCCAGTGTACCGCCTACATCAACTCCTGCCGGATGTTCTTATCTCGACACATGCCTCTACAGTTAACCTGGGCCAGTGGGTATGCCAGTTTCCTGCATCGCATGATGTCATTAGTGGTTGCCTCAGCGAGGCCTATTGCATTCTTTGTTGTCATTTCTTGGAATTTTTTCTTCAGACACTACTTCCCAAAATTTAAAACCCCTTTCCAAAACCCTGTATATGGGCCTGAATAGAGACCATAATTATACGTCCTTCCACACCTCTTGCCCTTACCCTCTTACTCCTTCCCCACATACTACATTTTACCATATCTGCAGAATGGGCGTACTCCTCTTGACTTAACTGGCTCTGGTTGCCTCTCAGCCATCATGAGGAGGATAGGCAGCAGTGAACTCAGCGGTAAACAACTATGAGCTCTCTATGGACCCCCATTTTATCAAATTACAATTGGTTGTGCAATTGTTTATGAATTTTTCAAGTCAAATCTTCCTCGAGTATACTTGTTTATACTTGCGTTCATGGGATGCTTCTTGAGGAGCTGCAAGCATTTTGAAGAACTTAATTGATCCATTTTATTCAGTTCTAGCTTCATGCAGACGAGCTGCAGTGCATGCAGGCCAATAACGTAAGGGCACATGCATGAGTAGCTGTACACGTACATGTAGACATGCATGCATATATATGGCTGCATGACTTCTGCATGTGCTCAGCCGGCCACAATATAAATTTGCAGTTGTATGTAATGTATGCATGGCTGCACAGTCATATGCAAGTCAATTCCTTGCATATGCATTCATCGGGATTATAATCACATGGGATTATGCACATATGCATGGGATGTCATCAATAACAATATAAAATTGCATAATTAACACATGTACATAATATAACTAGAGAAAAATATGATATGCATACCGGTACTGTATAATAGAATAGTGCAGCTATATATATACATAAAATCAATAGCTATAGGCAAGTGGAAGCATCATGCAAATGCCAGCTGTACGTGAAGGACCTGATGCACAAGTATGAATACTTAGGACGGTCTGGCAGAGACTAGCCATACATAGTGTAGACACAATTGATGACCTTTACTAGAGAGGTGGACCGAGAGTTGTAGCTAGGTGTAATTATGACGACTGCATGTTCATGCAGCAGGGGAGTGATTGTAAATTGCAAGTGAAAATGCATGAGTGCATATAGGGGTCACGTGACAATAGCCAAGGGATTCCCCTAGGGGATCTAACAGACCCATTTTCGAGGATGGAGGATCACGAGGCGGACTCTTTGCCATCTGGTCTGGCGCGCTCTCCAGCCTACCATGGTGCTGAGAGGGTCTCAGAGCCTCAAGAAAGAAAGTCCATCGTTGTCACTTCCGAGTACGTACTAACTCGCGCTACATGTGAAGGCATTGAATCTTGTTGTTCTAACTCTGAGCGACTACGCACTTGCTCTTTGACACGATTTTGTGTTCAATTCTACTTTACAGAAACGAAAAGCTAATGTCTGAACCTCTAGCTTGGCCAGACGAGGAACAAGAAGTGAGTAGATTTTTATTCTTCGCATTCATTTGTAATCTCTATGTTATCCTCTTGGTAAGGTCGCCCAGGGTGACTAATTGTAGCTCCTGCCATTGCCATTCAAGTGTGATAGGCAGTTAGGATGGATTACTGTATTTGAATGTGATACAGACACACATTAAACCTAATATGATGTATATTAGGCATATTTATACCTCCGCGTGTAACGTACCTGTTAGTAGTACTGTATGCATGTATATGGATGTACCTGCATCTTTCATATACTTCTGTACTAGGTATCATTACACTGCTAAACATTAACTTTCTTTGATACTATATATAAGTGAATGCACTTACCTCAAATATACCCCAGCTTCAGAATATGACTCTCACAGCTGCTGCTAAAGGGAACCTTCTATCCAGCAACATCACTACCTCTGCGTGCCATTCGCTCATTCCTACTGTACAAAACAAGGTAAGGTGTGCAACACCCTAGCTATCATTGCATCATATTATTACCCACTCAGCAGTATTTCTTCGTACATATGC